>JAPPVO010000032.1:161789261-162229261 GCA_030407325.1 Camellia japonica
TGCTAACACCTCCTCGAGACAGCACAGCATTAGGATCAAAGTTATACTACTTCAAATTACCTTATGATCATTAGACAGAGATATTGCTACACCTCCTCGAGACAGCACAGCAAAGTTCTGAAATGGCACCAAAAACAAGCAAGTATGCATGTTCCTTTTTAAGCCAAAGACAAAGGCAAAAGAGGGACAAAGGGGAGAGGGGTGTCCCTCCCCTATACAAGACTTCAAACCACCTTCCTTACCACTAAAAACCCACTGGTTTTCAGTGGTGAGGAGACCAAAATAACAAAACAAACAAAGCTCAAAAGTAAAGGCACCAAAGAGGCCAAAATAAGGCCTAAGAGGGTGAGTTTGCACTCAAACCACAAAGTGACCTCAATGAAAGTTCAAAATCAAGAAAATATAAGACTTTTTTCAGTTATACACAAAGCTCAAAACACAAAGCAAGATAGGTAAAAACTTGTTGCAAAAATGGAGAATCTAAAGTAAAGTGCTCACCTTTGAAGAACACTTGAAGAACAGGTGGCACAGTCCTCTTCTATTGATCAAAACCAGTCCAAAATCTCAACAAACAACCCTCCAAGTCCCTCAATCTCGAGCTAAGGTGTAATGGTGTGTGTATTAGTGCAAAAGTGAGGTAAAAACACACTATTTAGGCTTAAAACACACACACAAGGATGAGAGAGAGAGAGAGATATATATATATATAGAGAGAGAGAGAGAGAGTATAACAGATATATAGATATAGAAGCTCTGGTTTTTGCTCAAAAATGGCTAACCCCTTTCAATAGGAGAGAAGGGGTGCTTATATAGGCCAAGACAAAGCCAAATAACTTAATGGCTAAGCAAAGAGAAAGGTTCAAGGGGGGCAAAAGGGTCTAGGCTTCTTGGAGAAGCTAAGACAGCTGGCCAAGCTTCTCCAAGAAGCTTGGCCAAAGGTTCAAGCTTCTAGAAGCTTAGAGGGTTCAAAGGTGCAAAGTGGTCACACTTATGCACGGGGGAATGTGATGGTGCATTCCAGCTGGCACAGCTGGCATGCACCAGGCTTGTAGGGTGAAAAGAGGTCACACCGGCCAGCCAAAAAGGTCATCGGCACAATAAAGTGCCGGTTGGCTAAACATAGTGCCAGCCGGCCATTGTTTTTAAGAAAACATTGCCGGTGGTACACATGCGCGGCCGGTGATGATAGGGGAGGGCTGGTGGTGTGTGGGGATGGCTAATAAGCCATTCCCTGCCCTTCCAAGGCAAAACACAAGTGTTTGGTGCAAAACCAGACACAAAACGGTCGAGTTCGGAGATCCTAAGGCAGGGCGCGTAGCCGAGACCTCCGGGAACTCCAAACGAACACAAACATGGATAATCACCGAGTGTTCAAACGGTGACGTCCAAGTCTTGAGGACGGTCAAAAATGGGGTGTCTACAGAGAGTATTTTCTACGCTCGAACGGCGTTTCCTACCGTAGGAGGTTGGCTACAGCCCAGAGTCGTTAGAAGAGTTATGCCAACCGTAGGAGGAAACCCTAGTCCTTTGAGGTGAGAGATCATATCTTTTTTAAGATATTATCTAGGGGGGTTTAATGAGGTTTGAAAAGAGTGGGAAGTTGTACCCTCGATTTATTGGGCCTTTCAAGATCCTAGAGCGGATCAGGGAGGCAACTTATCGTTTGGCCTTACCGCCACAGCTTTCCGGGGTTCATGATGTGTTTCATATTAGCATGCTTCGGAAGTATGAGCAGGATCCATCACATGTGTTGGTTTGGACCAACTTAGAGGTAGATGAGGATGCCTCGTATGAGGAGAGACCGGTGAGAGTCTTGGATACTCGGGACCAAGTCTTGCGCGGCAAGACAATTCCCTTGGTTAAAGTATTGTGAAAGCATCATGGGGTTAAGGAAGCAACTTGGAAACGTGAGTTGGAAGTCCGTGAGAAATATCCGGATTTATTTGTTGATATTTGAACATGTATTGTATTGATGTTATGATTAATAGAATATAAAAACGTTATATATGTTGTTTAAATTTTGGAAATACGAGTTTATTATAAACATTGCATATGTTTTGGGAAAATATGAATTGTATATTCAATGCTGAGATGTTGTTTATCTTGTTGTTGGGAATGGATGACCGGAGAATAGGTCATGGTGATTGAAATTGATAGATTATCATAATTGGAAATAATTTAAAAATGGTTTTGAACTTGATTTGTAATTTCGGGGATGAAATTCTTTAAGGGAGGGAGGTTATAACGATCCCGGTTTTTTACCCGACTCTTGTTGTACCCCGGACTTGGGTTTGATGGTTTCACATTGTTTTTTACAGCCTTTTTCCCTAGTATCTTTTTGAATTTGGCTTTTGGGTTGTTGTGGTTGTATTTGGACAGGTTGGTCGCTTGTTTTTCAAACCTTATGTTGCCCAGATTTTTGGTCCTCCGCTCGAGCGGTACTTCCTACGCTCGAGCGGGCTTTGCTAACTCTCAGTATTGTTGCAGGTCTGCAAAACTATTGGGAGAGTATTTTCTACGCTCGAGTAGCGTTTCTTACGCTCGAGTGGGTCGGCGCTCGAGCGTTGGTCTGTCATCTGCAAAACTAGTTTCTCTCTATAAAATTCACCTTCTCTCTACTTTTTCTCCTAGATCCGTTGATTTCTCCACCCTAGTGTCTTTGGGAAAAGGGTAGAGCACCTCGAAGGCTACGTTTTGATTCGAATAAACTTTAGTTCGCCATCTTTGGAGTTTCCATCTTGATTTGCTCGTCTCCCAACTTTGAGGTAGGGACTTTCTACACTCTTCTATGGGTTTTAACTTTATTATTTGTTGATGGGTAAGAAATATTAGAACTTGTTATGATTTTGAACAAACCTAGGATTTTGGGTTAAAATCAAAAGAGGGATTTTCAAATGAATGTATTGGAAATGGTTATGAAAGTAGATGTGAGATTATGTTGTGGAAAAAAAGTTGATTTGGGACACGTGGGGTGATATTTAGGAAAGGGGAAACTTTTGCCCTAAAATGTCTTGAATAATCATTTTGTATAAATTATGAAATTGGTATTGAAAGTATGAAATTGGGAGGTTGTTTACATAAATGGTGTAGTTGATTTGTTTAATCTCTCACCTATGGAAGTTTGGTTAATTTATCTATTCTAAAGATTGTATATCTGTTTAGAAATATCTGTTTTGGTCTATCAGTGGAGGATAGCCATGATTGTTGTAGAGATTGCATAAGAATTAGGCGAATTGAAACTAATCTCTTAGTCATTATCATTTAATATGATTATGAATTGTATACATTGTATATATATGATATGTGGGAGGAGAAAGGGGATGTACTCCATGTTTGGGAGAAGAAAGTGGATGGACTCCATTAAATTAAGTTGGCTTGAGTGTCCAGGGTGAAAGTCCCGAAAACCGCGCGTATATATGGGTGCCGATTCCTGCGGACGAAATTTCTGTAAAATGGCAAGTAAATGTAGTTGTGTATTAACATTGTTGTTTGGAGGCCTATGAGGTGTATCCTCTGTTTGGTTAATTACATGAAGAGGGTATAACAAGTGAACTGAGATAAAATGAATTGAGATGTAAGTTTGGCATAACTTGGTCGTAGTGATGTGTTGTAAAAGATTTTGTCATTTGGCATTGACTATGTGCATCTTACTTATATCTTCGTTATGATTCATATATTGTGATGGATTGTCTTTACTGGGCTATGGCTCACCCTATTTGGAAAAAACTATTTTCAAGTGTTGGTGATATACCTCTGTGGTAGCCGAATAATTTCAGACGCAGATAGGCAGTGTATACTTTCCCAATCGGTGTATAGTATGCATTCAGATGCCGAATAAGTATGCCCCGCCCCTGACGTTTCAGATGCCGAATAAGTCGAGCAGGGGGCCGGTTAAAAGTTATAATACGGCATATTGGGGGGGGCGAGTGAATGAGTACATGACAGATCAAGAGCGGGCCCTACCTAGAAGACCAGGGGCGTATATAAATAGAAGAACAACAACCAAAGAGAGGTATGTGAGAATTAGTATGCTTAACTTAAGACACAGGCAATCTAGAGAGTATACACTAACTTATCCGTCAGAGTGCTAATTCCGGCACCCCCGACCGGAGTGTTCATTCCTTTTCAGGTGACTACCTGAAGATCACGAGCGTCCCCTAGGATCTGAAGAGTATTTCCAAACCACTTCTCCACAATTGGCGCCGTCTGTGGGAATACTCAAGCACATCCATGGCGGGCGTGACAGAAGATCCTCCGGCAGTCGCTGTCGACCCTACGCCGCAAGATGAAACCACTCCAAGCAATATGCTTGGGCCAGAGAACATTACCGCAAGAAGGGCCTTGAATTTCGATTCACCCTCAACATCAGCACATGAGGCAATGCAAGCGATTATGGAGCAAGCAAAGGAAAACGAACAGAGGTTAGAGAACATGATAGCTGAGAACGAACGTCTCCATCAGGATTTGGCCTTGGAAGTTGCGAAGTCCAAACAAGCTGTACGCCAAGATCCGGAACGACCTCTGAGGACAGGTGGTTGACGACCTCGAGCCTGACAACAAGACACTGACAGTGACTCTGACTCATTATCCCTGGAGCCCAAAAAGAAGGGTCGACTCGAAGCTACCAGTTCCTCTGAAGAGAGTGTACGTATAAGGCATAAGCGAAGAAGAAACAGCTCAGACAAAGAAGATCAGCATGATCCCTTTGTGCGACGGATCGCAAGGGCGGTTTTGCCCAAAAAGTTCAAAACTCCGTCGTTCACTCTCTATGATGGAAAATCAGACCCCACCGATCACATCCGTCACTACAAGCAAGCCATGACATTGCATACAGACGATGAGGCACTTATGTGCCGAATATTTCCCAGCAGTTTGGGACCATTGGCTGTCAGGTGGTATTATAAACTGGAGCCGGCTTCGATCAAGAGCTTCCACCAACTCCAAAAATTCTTCAGGGCAAGGTTCATCACTAATGAGGTCCAACCGAAGCAAACCGATTCTCTGTTGGCAATGCAGATTCAACCAGGGGAAACCCTTCGTGCATATTCGGCACGGTATTGGGAATGTTTTAATCTGGTAGATGATGCTTGCAATGACTCCATGGCCATCACCACCTTCAAAATAGGGTTACATCTAGACAGTGCCCTCCGTAGCTCTTTGACCAGACGGCCCCCAAAAACGGTCTGGGCGTTGATGAAAAAAGTTGAGGAATACTGCAAAATAAAAGACGATGCCCTCCGGGTCAAAGATGGGCATAACGCCGCTAAGTCGGCCCAACTTGAAGTTGTGCAGCCGATAAACGCTGTACCACTACGGAGCCCTGAATCATGGAATCGAGCTAAGCGAGATAGAAGACGGGATTCACGCCGATCAAACAACCAGTGTCCACACCGAGCTAATGAGCAGCTTCAAGTGGATAGCAGGCGCGTGAGGCGCGCCGACAAGAAATACACGGAGTTGTCAGACCCAATCAGTGTGGTTATGGCTAAGGTTCAACACCTTCCGTTCTTCAAATGGCCATAAAAAATGGTGGGACCTCCCGACACGAGAAGACGGGATAGGCGGTGCGAATATCACAAAGATCACGGTCATGATACTGACAGTTGCTATGCTTTGAAAGACCACCTTGAGGAGTTGGTACAAGACGGTCGGCTCCAGCAACACGTCCGAAAGAACTCAACCAAAACAGTTGCCCTTCGGCAGGATTCACCTCCGTTCGGCGTCATCCATATGATATATAACTTGCCAACAGCCCCAACCACACATGCAATTCAGTCGCATCCAGTCCCTCAAAAGCAAATCACACTAGCAAAACGGCCACATGAAGCTCTGAATATTACCTTCGACGATTCTAATTTGATCGGCGTAACACTCCCCCACATTGATCCATTGGTCATTAAATTACGCGTAAACCGATTTACAGTTGAACGCGTTCTCATAGACCAGGGAAGTACTTCGGAGGTTATGTATTACAAGACCTTCATCAAACTCGGGTTCAACGAGTCAGACCTGTCTCCAGCTCCTTATCCATAATTTGGCTTCAACGCAAATCCAGAGTACCCGTTGGGCAAAATCACACTACCAGTTCGAGCGGGCTCCCGAACAGTGGATGTGGAATTCTTAGTCGTCAAGTTGCCTTCGCCGTATAATATCATCATGGGGCGAACTTGGTTACATACTATGCAGGCCGTGCCAAGTACCTATCATCAACTGCTTCGCTTCCCGACAGAACGCAGCATTGAGCAAATCCGTGGTTCCCAAAAATCGGCACAAGCGTGTTATCTCCTCGCTGCAAAAACACCAAAAGAGTTGGAAGTGAATTTTATTAAGGTGCAGGATCAAGAGAACCTCGACGATGTTGGGCGGCTCCCAAGTGAAAAGGCCACCGAAGACCTAGATCGAGTTGAAGTTAACGGAAATCCAGAGAGGTTCTTCATGGTCGGCGCCTCCCTAAATGAAGCCGATAGGCAGCAGCTAATTTCATTCTTGCTCGGCAACCTTGATGTATTTGCGTAGACACCATATGAAATGCCGCGTGTGGATCCGTTGTTTCGCAGCACCGTTTGAACGTTGACCCTAAATGCAAGCTGATTATTCAGAAAAGCCGACGGTCAGCTGCAGAGCACACTGCCGCTGTTGTTGAAGAGGTTGACCGGTTGCTTGACGCCGGAGCTATCAAAGAAGTGACCTACCCTACATGGCTCTCGAATACTGTGGTTGTGAAGAAGAAAAATGGGACTTGGCGCGTCTGCATCGATTTCACTGACCTAAACAAAGCTTGCCCCAAGGATTGTTTTTCCCTACCCAGAATTGACCAACTTATAGATGCTACGGCACGTCACCAGCGTATGAGCTTCCTTGATGCCTACAGAGGCTACCACCAAATTGCCATGCATCCGGAGGACCAAGACAAAACTGCATTCCTCACCCCAAGAGGAACCTATTGCTATAAGGCTATGCCTTTTGGGCTGAAGAATGCAGGGGCAACTTACCAAAGATTAGTCACTACCATGTTTAAGGAGCAACTCGGCCACACTATGGAAGTTTACATTTACGATATGGTGGTCAAATCCAAAGAAGAGCAAACTCATCTAGCTGATTTGGAAGAGACATTCGGCATTCTACGCAAATACAAAATGAAGCTGAACGCTTCCAAATGTGCGTTCGGGATCGGCTTTGGCAAATTCTTGGGTTACATTGTCAACCATCGAGGAATCGAAGCCAATCCGAGGCAAATCACCGCAATCCTGGAACTCGGCTCCCCTCGATCGGTCAAGGAGGTTCAGAAGTTGATGGGGATGGCCTCTGCACTCAACAAGTTCATCAGTCGTTCCACTGACCGCTGCCGACAATTCTTTCACACTCTACGGCAGGGCAAGGCTTTTGAATGGACCTCCGAGTGCGAAGCCGCTTTCAACGGCCTCAAGACTACTTCCGATTAGTTCCACTCTTGACAACACCTTCGGCAGGCGACCCGCTCATTTTGTATCTGGCGGTTTCCGACCGGGCCGTCAGCGCCGTACTGATAAAGGAAGAGCTGGGGGAGCAGCGGCCAGTGTATTATGTGAGCAAGGCAATGGTTGACGCTGAAACACGCTACCTTCCGTTGGAAAAACTCATTCTGGCCTCGTCATGGCAGCAAGAAAGCTGATGCATTACTTTCAGGGGCACACCATCAGGATACTAACGGACCACCCCCTCCGGTCAGTACTCCGTAGTGCAGAAGCATCAGGGTGCGTTTCAAAGTGGGCTCTTGAACTCGGCCAGTACGATATCCAGTTTTTGCCTAGAACCTCAATCAAGGGACAGGTGCTTGCCGACTTTGTGGCCGAATTCACTGGGGGTCTTGCCAACTTTAAGTCTAATGAAATTCAACCTAAGTCAAACTAGAGAATTTATGTTGGGGACATTTGACAGTTGTACTGTGATGGATCGTCCAATCAACGCGGCAGCGGGGCCGGAGTAGTGATAATGGCTCCCGACGGGGCAATAATTGAGCAGGCTATCAAACTCGGCTTCGAAGCATCAAATAACGAGGCCGAATACGAGGCCTTGCTAACCGGCTTGTGCAATGCACATCTCCTAGGTGCTCGGCGTCTGCTTATATTTTGCAATTCAAAATTGGTGATCAATCAGCTAAAGGGGGAGTACGCAGCAAGAAATGATCGTATGGCTGCTTACATGAAAATGGCAAATTCCTTGCTGGAAAAATTTGACCATCATGAATTGAACCAAATAACCCGTGACCATAACACACATGCAGATACCCTGGCTTGCCTAGCCTCCGCCATCAACTCAGAGATTAAACGAACCATTGAAGTTGGTTTCATCCCAGAGCCAAGCATTGGCCCTTCTGAGGCAGTCCAAGTCAATGTCATAGAGTCAGGACCGAGTTGGATGGACTCCATTGCTGCATTCCTGTCCTCTGAACAGCTCCCAGCGGACAAAAAAGAAGCGCACAAGCTACGAAACAAAGCCCTGTGATACTACTTGGATCCGCAAGGAAAGCTTTATAAAAAATCCCTTTCTGGTCCATACTTGGAATGCGTTCATCCAAATAAAGTCGAGGAACTCCTGACTGAAATACATGAAGGTAGTTGTGGTGCCCATTCTGGCGGGCGCTCTTTGGCCCATCGAGCTATAACACAGGGGTATTATTGGCCGACAATGAGAGCTGATGCCGAATGTTATATGAAAAAATGTGAACAGTGCCAGAAGTTCTCCCCATTAACCCATCTGCCTGCTGAAAAGTTAAGCTCTATCACCAGTCCCTGGTCGTTCGCCCAGTAGGGACTTGATATCATCGGACCATTGCCGAGGGCCCTAGGGAACAAGCGATACTTGATCGTCGCGACAGATTGCTTCACAAAATGGGTCGAAGCGGAGGCACTAACGCACATTCGAGACGCTGACGTTAAGCGCTTTGTATGGAGAAATATCATAACACGATTCGGCATTCCAAGAGCACTTATCTCAGACAACGGCACCCAGTTTGATTGTGGCGTCTACTAAGAGTTGTGTAGCAAGTATGGTATCCGGCCTTACTTTTCAACTCCGGCCTACCCACAAAGCAATGGTCAAGCCGAATCCTCTAACAAATCCATCTTGGACGGCATCAAGAAGAGGTTGCAGAAAGCTAAAGGCAAATGGGTCGAAGAATTGCCGAGTGTATTGTGGGCTCATTGAACTACGCCGAGGGGATCCACTGGGTAAACGCCGTTTGCTTTGTACTTTGGAACCCAGGCAATCATACCCCTGGAGATCGGCCTCCCAACCCTGAAATCAAAAGTTTTTGATATGGGCCGAAATGACATGATGCTGGCCTTGGATTTGATTCTGATTAAAGAACGAAGAGACCGTGCCCTTGCTTCCATGGCACGGTACCAGCAGCAGCTTGCTAAGTCGTATAATCAACGTGTTCAGCTGCGCCGCTACACACCGAGAGAGTTAGTCTTGAAGAAAGTACTTCCAGCTGCCAGGAAACTGGCTAATGGAAAATTGGGTCCTAACTGGAACGGCCCCTATCAGATCGATTCGATCACGGGAGTAGGGGCATATCGGCTCAAAGACATGTTTGGAAGGAGTTTGCCACGGCCTTGGAATTCTACGCATTTACGTAAATTCTATCATTGACCCGACTTGTGGGGCTTGATACTTGTACATATCTCACTTTTGCAATGCAAAGCTTCTCGTTTTCTCATCTTGCAATTGAGTTCAAAAGCCTCCGGATTCGGAGCGCCCTTCATGGATATCACGATTGGCCAAACTAAGTCTCCGGATTCGGAGCGCCCTTTATGGATATCACGATTGGCCAAACTAAGTCTCCGGATTCAGAGCCCCACTGGTGCATGGCACCTTTGGGCCGATTAAGCCTCCGGATTCAGAGTGCCCTTCGTGGATGTCACGATTGGCCAAATTAAGTCTCCGGATTCGAAGCCCCATTTGTGCATGACACTTTTGGGCCGATTAAGCCTCCGGATTCGGAACGCCCTTCGTGGATATCACGATTGGCCAAACTAAGTCTCCGGATTCAAAGCCCCACTGGTGCATGGCACCTTTGGGTCGATTAAGCCTCCGAATTCGGAGCGTCCTTCGTGGATGTCACGATTGGCCAAATTAAGTCTCCGGATTCGGAGCCCCATTTGTCCATAACACTTTTGGGCCGATTAAGCCTCCGGATTCGGAGCGCCCTTCGTAGATATCACGATTGGCCAAACTAAGTCTCCAGATTCGGAGCCCCACTGGTGCATGGCACCTTTAGGCCGATTAAGCCTCCGGATTCGGAGCGCCCTTCGTGGATATCACGATTGGCCAAACTAAGTCTCCGGATTTGGAGCCCCACAGGTGCATGGCACCTTTGGGCCGATTAAGCCTCCGAATTCGGAGCGCCCTTCGTGGATGTCACGATTGGCCAAATTAAGTCTCTGGATTTGGAGCCCCATTTGTGCATGACACTTTTGGGCCGATTAAGCCTCCGGATTCAGAGCGCCCTTCGTAGATATTATGATTGGCCAAACTACGCCTCCGGATTCGGAGCCCCATTCGTGCATAACACTTATGGGCCGAATAAGACTCCGGATATGGGGCCCTATTCGTGCATGACACGTTTGGGCTGAATAAGACTCTGGATTCGGAGCGCCCTTCACGACAGAAATTAAAACATGCAAACATTCAAAATGAGGTGCTCAATTATGCATGCAAACATTCAAAATGAAATGGGACAAGCCGTATAAACATATGGTGAAATATGTCGTATAAACGTAGGCTGAAACATGCAAACATTCAAAATGAAATGGGACAAGCCGTATAAACGAAGGCTGAAACATGCAAACATTCAAAATGAAATGGGATAAGCTGTATAAACGTGGGCTGAAACGTGCGAACATTCAAAATAAAATATGTCCTTAGATTAATCGATTGGCATGAAATATACTAATATAAGTAGAAAGTACGCTAACACTTGAAAACAAAGCGTTTTATTAAATTTGCCAATAATTACATAATTTTGCACGCAATCTGCGTTTAAGCATTACAAGGTCTGCTTTTATTCGGCGGTTCCCTCATCATCACTCTTCTCAACTTCGAAAGCGAAAAAGGGGAAATCATTTTGCTGGTACAGCGGCGACGCCGAATCCACACCTGCCGCCCCGAGAGCCTCAGCCTGCTGAAGTGCCTTGATCCAGCCGTGCTTAAATCCACGATTTTCACATCGGCAAACTTCTTCGGCGAGTTTCTCCATGGTCTTCTGTATTTCGACCTTTCGGCCGTCATGGAAGCCTTTTTCATAGGCCGTGGACCTCGCAGTCTCAATCGCAAACATGCTAGCCGTGTTCCGATCGGCAATGGCATGACTTATCAGCCTTTGGGTCACCCTCTCTTCCACAATCGAGTTGGGGTGGCTGGCCGATTAAGACTCGACAGACTTGATTTTCCTTAGTTCACGCTCGGCCTTCTCCGCGCGAGCTTCTAAGTTCCGAATGTGTTCATCTCTCTATTCTATATCCCGCCGAGTGGCGCGAAGACGTATGCCGATTTCATAAGCGATGTACAGCCCCTTCACCGCCCCATGAACGCCTTCACGAAACACTTCGAAATCCTGCCGATCTACCATCGACTGCTGGACTTCGGGTGGGAAAATCTGTCGAGCGAACTCGACTGCCACATTTGGATCACGAATGATTGAATCCGCCTCTGCCATTGGTCTATTCCCCACGAAGACCGCAAAACTTAATGGGCGCGGTGTCGCATCAGATTCCCTTCCAGAAGGGGGTTGAAGAGATCTGCCCTGTGGCTGCTTGTCCCTCCTGGGCGACCTACTTCGACGACGAAGAGATTGGCGTCTCTCCCGATCCCTCGAAGTCCTACTTCCCGTGCGCATAGGTTCACTACTTCGATTCATATCTCCTTCCAGCTCAGCTAATGTTCTCGCCTCTCCTCTGCTGTTGAAGAAAAGTCTATCTGACATTCGCACTTGTTTAACCTTCCTCAACGAACTGGACCTGAGCATATAAATAGGATCTTCATGCACGAAGTACACACCCCATTTATTCCCTACGGGGGCAGCACCTCCGAGGTGATCTCGTTAATACTAAAACCTCAATAGCCCGACGCCGATTGAGTCATATTCCCCAACCGCCCCATGAACCTCTGTTATTCGACGTACTAGTTCATGAATCAGCTGGGGCAAGAGCAGATTCATCAATCTAGTCGGCTTGAGTGCCCCAGCCGCTCCATGAATAGATTTATCAGTACAATATTCATGAGTTCATTTTATTCGGCGTACTAGTTCATGAATCAGTTGGGGCAAGGGCAGATTCATCAATCTAGTCGGCTTGAGTGCCCCAGCTACTCCATGAATAGATTTATCAGGACAATATTCATGAGTTCATTTTATTCGGTGTTCTAGTTCATGAACCAGCTGGGGCAAGGGCAAATTCATCAATCTAGTCGGCTTGAGTGCCCCAACCGCTCCATGAATCGATTTATCAGTACAATATTCATAGTTATTTTATTCGGCGTTCTAGTTCATGAACCAACTGGGGCAAGGACAGATTTATCAATCTAGTCGGCTTGAGTGCCCCAGCTGCTCCATGAATCGATTTATCAGTACAATATTCATGAGTTCATTTTATTCGGCGTTCTAGTTCACGAACCAGCTGGGGCAAGGGCAGATTCATCAATCTAGTCGGCTTGAGTGCCACAGCCGCTCCATGAATCGATTTATCAGTACAATATTCATGAGTTCATTTTATTTGGCATTCTAGTTCACGAACCAGCTGGGGCAAGGGCAGATTCATCAATCTAGTTGGCTTGAGTGCCCCAGCCGCTCCATGAATCGATTTATCAGTATAATATTCATGAGTTCATTTTATTCAGCTTTCTAGTTCATGAACTGATCTATCAGCACCTCATGAATTCATTTTATTCAGATTCATCAATCAAATTCATTAAGTTAATCGACTAATAAGTTTGCCGTCTCACGTAGTCTTGACATTTTGTTCTAACTGCTGATTCTTTTAATTATGTACTCATATAACAAACAGTACAAGCAATAATTTGAGAGCATAGAAAATTTTCATTTATAAATTGGGTGCTAACAGCGGACATTTTATACATGAAAATCGGTCAACATCCAAAAAAGATGAAAATCTACTAACAAAAAACTATGCATCTAAGATGCCTACTAAAAACCAAAATGTGCCTTGATCATTCCTCAGGATCAGACGCCAGCAGGTCAACGTCCACCTGCTCGTATGGAATCGGCTGTGCCAATGTCACATTCGCAGCAGCGAGGGCTTTGACCCAGTCGTGTTTGAAGCCCCGATTCTCAAACTTCGGCGCTTCTTCTGCGTAGCTTTCCAAGGCGGCCTCTTGCCCAGCTTGGAACGCTTTGGAAATCTCGGAGTCGGCCTTTTTCCTTGCCTTCTTCAATTCCTCCAAATCGGCTTCCAGCTTGGCGATTGCCTCCTGGGCTAACTTAAGTGCCTCATCGCTGGCCTTTGCCTTTTCCTCGGCGGCAAGCCTTAACTGATCAAAATTTCTAGCTCGCTCGGCCTCCGAGTTGGCTCTGGCCCGTTCCACCGCCGCTTGCGCTGCCTCATGATCGACCCTTTGTGAGACCACCACAACTTTGTTTTGTTCATTGTCAATTTTAGCTTTCAATAGGTCAATCTGTTCTATAGCGTCGTGTTGAGGGCGGCCCATCTCGGCTATCCTGCCCACTGCCTACAAAACAAAGAAACAGCAAACAAATAATTAGAAAAATATTTACAAACGTGCATGCATAAAGACGGAAGATTGCAAATAAGACAAGTAATGTATTGATAGGGCCGACTGAACGGCCAAAGCAATTAGCATCAGATCTGGCTCCGCTCAAAATATGGCTCTGTCGACCTGCAGGGATATCGAGGAGGCAATGCTCAAGGCCACAGCCGGGTCCCTCAAAGCCGAGGAGTCTGAGGAAATCGGCATATTTCTGACACTTGGTTGAATCGTGAATGGAAGGACCAAATCCGACCCCTCAACTCAAGGCCATATATCTCTTTGGTTCTTTTCGTGCTCGGCCTCTCGATCGGCGGGGCGCTTTTCGCCCCTTTGTTCACCTTCGTTGAATTGCCCCACCTGCTCCATCTCGACCAATTCAGCGTGAGCCGTCTCTTCGGCAATAACCGGAGGGGTAGACTCAGCGACCACGGCCGGTGTAGACTCAGCAACCGCGGTGGTTGAAGTTTCTGATCGGACGACCTCGGCCCTCCGCCTTGCGGCCATCCTCTCGGCGTTCTTCTTCCGCACCAGTTGCTAAAATGATTCCCCAGCCATATCCTCTGGATAAGCGCCGGGAAAATCTCCTAAGTTTGTAAAAATGTCCTCAAAGACGTCCCCTCGGTCGGACGTGGATGGAGGGTCGGACAAATTTAGTCCAGCCTCCTCGAACGCCAAATTAAGGGCTTCGTCTACCTCGGTTCCTAATTGGCCCAGGTCCTCGGCGATTATGGTCTGCTGCCGAAAACGTTGCGTAGGACGGCGCGTAGCGCAAGAGAATATGGGCCGCCCTTCCTTGATTCTGAAGATTTGGACGGCCAACGAATTGCAGAGCGGTTTTAATATCCGCAAGTACAGCGTCGTCGGCCGAAACCAACACTTTCTTCAATGTGTTGCCTGCGCAAACAAAACGGTAAGTACATAAAAGGAGAGCCGACTACACATGCGAAAATATAAGCAACTAGAATGAGCTATACGGCCACCTGGATCGCCTTTTCGCCTTAGCATGGAATCCAGGCGATCTTCACCCTCATCGAATTCTCAGTTGCCTTGAACAACGACCATTACGTTGTCAATACGCTTGCCAGAGCTGGCAAGCATGGTAACTAAATGATGATCAGTGTCCTTGGCCCTAAGAAAATAACGTCCTAGACAGCCAGTGGACTTGGCTAAGGCATAGCAATGCCGAATCGCAGGAATGCCTAGGTTAATCCTAAGACGACGGTTTAACTCTATGATCCCCATTATGATGTGAAAAAAATTCACATTAGGCTGGGAAGGGATTAGGCCCCAATGTCGAACAACGGCTCTCAAAAACGGATGAAGGGGAAAACGGACACCGCTTTCAACAATCGATAGGAGAGGAAAGATGATTGTGCTCTCGTCGGTCCTCTGCATATCGGTGGTGCTGTCTTCCATGAGCGACAGATGAACGTCATCGGGGATGGAACAATGGTATCGAAAGCCAGAAATTCGATTCGGAGAAAGGAGTGCTTCCAAATTTCTTGCCATCGTATTTAGCCTAAGGGTTATGCAAAACTAATAGTAAATGAGAAAATGGTATTGGGAGTGAAAGAGAAGAGAACTTACAGAGAGTGAAAGAAATAATGACAGACAGAAGAGAGTTGCAGAGGTCGCGAGGTGGAAGAGTTGTACTAGAAGGCGAACCAAAAAATCTTGAGTATTCAAAGTATACATTCAAAGAGACAAAATTTTAAATCACATTAAATGGAGGAAGCGTACGAAGAGGTGGGAACTTGTAATGATGACTAGAAAACGTGTGCGTTCCGACACGCTTGGAATGAGGTTAACCGCTGAATTTTTGACTTATCAAGGTCGAAGCCAAACACGCCGACTAAACAGAGTTAGTGGGGTGTTCAAGGGGCAATTGTGGTAGCCGAATAATTTCAGACGCAGATAGGCAGTGTATACTTTCCCAATCAGTGTATAGTATGCATTCAGATGCCGAATAAGTATGCCCCCCCCTAACGTTTCAGATGCCGAATAAGTCGAGCAAGGGGCCGGTTAAAAGTTGTAATACGGCATATTGGGGGGACGAGTGAATGAGTACAAGACAGATCAAGAGCAGGCCCAACCTAGAAGACTAGGGGCGTATATAAATAGAAGAACAACAACCAAAGAGAGGTATGTGAGAATTAGTATGCTTAACTTAAGACACAAGCAATCTAGAAAGTATACACCAACTTATCCGTCGGAGTGCTAATTCTAGCACCCTCGACCTGAGTGTTCATTCCTTTTCAGGTGACTACCTGAAGATCACGAGTGTCCCCCAGGATCTAAAGAGTATTTCCAAACCACTTCTCCACAACCTCCGTCAAGGACCTAGCTTGGGAGGACTATGGAGCTGAGAGCTCACTTTTGTTTATTTGTATTTATTTTTGTACAAGCCTAGGGCTTTCTTTGTATTGAGCTTCTGACTCGTTTTGTTGTGACCAAGCATCGTCTTGGAAAGTTGTAAGCCCGTAGGGCATTTATTTCGTTGATCATTCAGTTTGGTGTCACATGCTATAGATTCAGGGTAGAGCTTATGAATGTGTAATGCATGTGCCCCTTTTGTAAATTTACTCTAATTAATGAAAGCCTAATACTCTGTTTATGTCATTTTGTATTAGTCTTTACTATTGTGTTATTGTGTTATTTTCGGGGGGTTACAATTTTTACTGGAGAAAATTATGATTAGTGGTGTGTGAAGATGAAGACCTTATGTCAGTCCCAAGATTTATGGAACTTGGTACAAAATGGGTATGATGAATCTGATTCAACAACTACATTAACTTCAGCATAAGAGCAGCAGCTAAAAACAAAAAAAGAGGATGCTAAAGCACTCTTCTTCATCCAACAAGCACTCTTTGATGAGTTATTTCCAAGAATCATTAAAACCAAGAAATCAAAGGAAGCATGGGACATTTTACAAAAGAAGTTCAAGGAGACAAAATGGTAAGAATAATCAAACTCAAAACTCTTAGAAGGGAGTTAGAATATTTGAAGATGAAAGAATCTGAAACTTTAACTGATTATTTTTCTAAACTGATGGAGATTGTCAATCAAATGAAATCATATGGTGAAAGAGTTGAACAAAAGAGAATTGTTGAGAAAATTTTGGTTAGTTTACCAGAAAAATATAATACAATGGAGGGAATAATTGAAGAAACAAAGGATATCTCTGAAATAAATGTCCAAGAATTAATGGGTTCTTTGAAAGCTCATGAATAAAGGTTGTTAAAACAATCAGAGAAGCCTTTGGAGAGTACATTCCAATCAAAAGTTAATTTGAATTCTAAAAGTCATGGAGAATCATCAAGTAATGAACAAACAAGAGGGAAATTATCAAGAGGTGGTAGACAAGGAAGAGAAAGAGGTAGAGGAAGAAATTCATCAAGGGGAAGAAGTAGAAACAACGTTCATAGAAGTTCAAGTGTGGAAGAAAATACAAGAAAGTGTAGAATTTGTGAAAGGGGAAATCAACTAGAGAAGGATTGTTGGTTCTGAGGGAAACCACAATGGTATAAATACAAGAATTTTGGCCACCTCCAAAAGGATTGCAAAGTCAAGAGCAATCAACAAGCTAATTGTTTAGAGGAGAAAGATGGAGAAGGAAACTTATTTTATGCTTGTCAAGCAGCTTCAGAACACAAAAATGATGTTTGGTACCTTGATAGTGGGTGTAGCAATCATATGACAGTTGATAAGTCTATTTTCTTGGACATGTACACTTCAATTTGCTCTCAAGTTAAAATGGGAAATGGAGTGTTAGTAAATACAAAGGGAAAAGGAACCATAAGAGTTGAAACAAATAAGGGGACTAAGTTTATTCATGACGTGTTGCTTGTTCCAGACTTGGAGCTAAATTTGCTAAGTGTTGAACAACTTGTGGAACATGGATATGCAATCGATTTTGAAGCTAATAGTTGCACCATTCATGACAGAAATGCAAAGCAAGTGGTGGCAAAAATTCCAATGGAGAAAAATCGAAGCTTCCCACTCACATTCAACTATGCTAGAAATATTGCTTTGAAAGCTCATATGAATGATAAGTCATGGTTGTGGCATAGAAGACTTGGGCATTTGAATTTTCATAGTCTCAAAGTGCTTCACCAAAAGAATATGGTCCAAGGACTTCCAAGTATTGAGGAAATACATGATGTTTGTGAGGGGTGTGCACTTGGGAAGCATCATCAACAACCTTTTCCTAAAGGAGTTGCTTGGAGAGCCAAAGAAATGTTAGAGTTAGTTCATACGGATGTTTGTGGGCCTATGAAAACTCCCTCCCATGCCCAAAACAAGTACTTTATTCTCTTTATTGATGACTATACAAGGATGACATGGGTATACTTCATGAGGGAAAGATCTGAAGTGTTCACTATTTTCAAGAGATTCAAAAGCATGGTGGAAAAGCAAAGTGGGCACTGCATAAAGACTTTGAGAAGTGATAATGGCAAAGGATACAACTCTAAGGAGTTTGGCAAATTTTGTGAAAATGAAGGTGTAGAGAGGAAACTAACAGTGGGTTATACTCTACAACAAAATGAAGTATCCAAAAGAAAGAATCAAACGGTGATGGAAATGGCCAAATCTATGATGCATGAAAAGGGGCTACCAAAGAGTTTTTGGGTTGAAGCTAATTACACAGCAGTGTACTTGATAAATAGGTGTCCTACCAAAGCCGTTTGGAACGAAACTCCCAAAGAAGCTTGGAGTGGGAGAAAGCCATCAGTAAAACATCTTAAAGTATTTAGATGTGTTTGCTATGCTCAAATTCCAAAGGAAAGAAGAAGCAAATTAGATGAAACAAGTGAGAAATGTATCTTTGTGGGATATAGCAGCAAATCCAAGGGTTGTCGATTGTATAGCTTGAAGAAAAATAAGATAATAATCAACCGGGATGTGTTATTTGATGAGAATGCTTTATGGAATTGGGAAGAAGGTAAAATTGAGAAGCAATCTATCCTAATTGATGAGAAGTAAGAAAATTCAACACATGAAGATGAAAATAATGAATCATCAATCCTCACCAAGGGCAGGTTCATCATCATCTTCCAGCTCTTCTCCAAGTTCAAGCTCAAATTCTAATTCATCCTCACCTAACTCAACTCCAAAAAAAAATGAGGAGTTTGATTGATGTGTATGCTAGATGCACTTTTTGTGTAACGGAACCTAGAAGTTTTGAAGAAACGATTAAAGAGGAAGCTTGGAAGAAAGCAATAAAAGAAGAAATTGAAGTCATTAAGAAGAACAACACATGGGAATTTCTTGAAAGACCACAAGGCAAGAAAATCATTGGGGTGAAGTGGATTTAAAAAGTAAAGTTGAATTCGGATGGTTCATTCCAAAGAAACAAGGCTAGGTTGGTCGCAAAAGGGTACACAAAACAGCCTGGAATCGATTTTCAAGAAACATTTGTATCGGTTGCATGACTTGACACCATTCGAGCTCTCATTGCTTTAGTAGCCCAAAAAGGTTGGTCATTGTATCAACTTGATGTTAAATCCGCGTTTTTAAATAGAGAATTGAAAGAGGAAGTGTATGTTGAATAACCCCAAGGGTTTTTAATGAAAAGAGATGAAGACAAGGTGTATAAATTAAAGAAAGCATTGTATAGGCTAAAGTAAGCTCCAAGAGCATGGTATAGCCAAATTGATTTCTATTTCACCAACAAGGGTTTCAAGAAGAGCAAGAGTGAGCCAATCTTATATGTGAAAAATCAAGGTATATCAATTCTTATTGTTTCCTTGTATGTTGATGATTTGTTATTTTCCGGTAATAATGAGATAATGATTAAAGAATTTAGAAATGACATAATGAGAAGATATGAAATGAGTGACATGGGTGTGTTGAATCATTTTCTTGGAATTGAAATCTATCAAGTTGAAGATGGAGTATTTATTTCTCAAAAGAAATATGCTGAAAATATTTAATGAAATTTGGCATGAGTGGTTGTAAGCCTATGGCCACACCACTAGTTGTGAATGAAAAACTTATAAAGGAAGATGGAGAGAAAAAAAGTTGATGGTTCGTTGTTGTAGACACCCCATTTTTGACTGTCCTAAAAACTTGGACGTCATCATTTGAGTGCTCGATAATTGTGCTTGTTTGCGCTTGTTTGGAGTCCCCGGGGGTTTTCAGCTGCGCGCCTTGCCCCTAAGTCTCTGAACTCTCTTGGTTTTGTGCTTGTTTTAAGCCAGACCTTGGTGCCCCCTTTGGCCTAGAGGGAGAAGTAGAGGTGTAGACCACTTTTCTCCCCTGCCAGCCAGTTTTCTCTCCTGTAGACCACTTGTGGTGGTCGGTCAGCTAGGGTGGGTGGTCGGCAGCCTGCCACCACCTTCTTCTCTTTGTGTAGACCACCTTTCCCCCCCTGTCGACCAGCTTTTGTCCCTGTCGACCACATTAGGTGGTCGATCGGCTAGGTTAGGTGGTCGGTCAACCACCTTAACTGGTCGGCGGCCTTTCTGCACTTTCTGCAGATATTTTTGGTGCTAGTTGTGCCAGCTATTGGGCACAGACTACATCCTCTATACACATGTATGAAGGGATTGCACCAAGCTTCTAGCTTGTCCAACAAGCTTAAGGCTTGGAATTCTATAAGAAGGGAGCTCTCTCTCCCTTTCTAGGGTTCAGATTTTTAGAGAGCAAATTTTCCTCTCTCTCTCTCTAGAATCCTCTCTCTTTTCCATTTTAGTGCTTGGAAGTGGGCTTTCTTCATACTTTTGCAAAGAGACTCATAGCCAAACACCACCATCATTGAGATGAGGTTCTTGGGAGTGATATTTGAGTTCTAAAAGCTGGTTTTGGGCTGAAGAAGTTGATGTTTTGCTGTGGTTCTTCAAGGGTGAGCATCTCCCTCTTTTAAGCTTATTTTTGTACACAATCTAGGCCACCTTTGCATGCTTTTTTTGGCCTAAGTTTCAACTGCAAAAAGTTCTATATTTAAGTGCTTAAAATGTTTGTTTAAGGCTTTGTTTGAGTTAGGGGTGGTTTACCCACTTTGGTGGCTTGTTTTGCCTTGTTTTGTGCCATCTTTTAAGGCCTTTGAGACCATCTCTTTTTGGCCCTCTCACCACTAAAACTCAGAGGAATTTCAGTGGTGGAAAAGTGATTTTGAGGTCCCAAATGGGTGGGGGTGGTCCCCCCTCATCTTCTCTTGTTTGCGTGTGTTGATGGCCCTCCAAAAGAGCATGTGTTTCTACTTCTTAGAGGCTTTGTTTAGGCTCATTTTTGTGACTTTTTAGACCTGCCATAACTCTGTTTTTGGCTGTCTTGGGCACCTCTTGCATGCTTCTTGTACTTGTAGTGTAATCCTACTTGTAGCCTTGCAAAGTAGCATGTCTTTGTGCTTTGAATTTGCTTAGTTCAAGCATGTTTTTAGCCATTATTTGACATGTCATAACTCTGATTTGTGTTGGTTTGGTTGCCTCTTGCATACTCCTTGCACTTGTAGTGCAATTTTGTTCACTAGCCTAGTGTATTTGGTGTTTTAGCCTATTGATCTAGCATGTGTATGCTCTACTCCAGCACATTTTTAGCTATGTTTTAGCATGCTTTAGGTCTGATTTGAGTGGTTTTGGTCATGCATGCTCGGCTTTGCATAGCTATAGTGTATTTGGCTTTACTAGCCTTGCACTTTGGGGACCCCTAGCATGCTATATTTGTGATGTGTGCATGATATGGCATCATTTGGCATGTAATTTCAGAGCATATGTCATTGCCACACTCTCACATTTTTCACTCCTTCAATGTGTTTGAGAGTTGTGTCTTCACGTCTTGTTGGCGAGCCATCAAATGTGCATATTTTCCTTGTGTTATATGCCTTGATCTTAGTATATTTCAGCCACTGTTTTGGCATATTTAACCTCTGTCCGGGGTTGGTTTGGTCATTTAGACTTGGTATTGTATGCCTATGGTGCTATGCTCTTTGCTAGTCTCGATGCCTTAGCTTCTAAACATGCCATGCATGCATTGCTTACATGATAAAGCCTTGTGCATGCCACTCTAGCATTGATAGATAAGCATGTTGTTTGCATGTGTGTTGCATTGCATTGTGTTTGGATCGGACATTAATCCAAACACGAGAAATGAGGGGCGTTTCATACTTGAAGTGATGAAACGCGCCTCATTTCTTGGTCGTCGTCCCCCTTGATTGTGCATGATAGGGTGGAGGCCTTTCGGGTCTTATATGTGCATTCATTGAGTTTTGCGCAAGCTTGATCCTTCGGCCACCATGCATTGAAAATGCTTGGTTGTTGGCTCGAGAGTCAAGTGCCATACTCCTTTGAGATTGAGATATGATAAGGAGTGTGGAAGTGCATACATTTCCTTACAGATACACTGTATTGCCCCTGTCTGTGCTCTGTTGCAGCAACATGAGGAATTTCAGCCCTCAAGGTGTTCTTGAGATCAGAAAGAAGCAATTTGGAAATCGATGTAATTTTCAAAGATTCAAAAGAGTGCAAATAGAGGCGTCTTGAGGCAAGGCGGTGGATTTCCGGGAGGACGTAACCGAGCATGCATGTCTCCCTCGCCCGCGAGGCCATTTATCGCTTTTACTAGCTAGTTATAGTTGATTACCTGTGTTGTAATTAATTTAGCTTAATTCTTTGTAATATTCTAATTAGCTTAGATTAGCTAGTTATTCAATTTGGTTTGTAATAATTAATTAGCTAGAATAGTTAGTTAATTAGTTGGTTTGTAATAGTTAGCTTAATTAGTGTAGCTAGTTAGCTTTCATTTTATTCGGACCTTCTGTCAAGAGGGCACAATGTTGTAATAAGTGTGCGTGTGTGTGTAAATGTCTTCCAACCCCACGTCTTTCTCCTTTTTATTTATCCGCTTTTGGTGGTTAGATTGGGGCATATTTCAATTAGCATACTTATGCTTTGCATGCGTGCATCCATTCGTTTGTCTTGCATGCACCGGGCTCAGCGCATCATTCAAACTGCGTTGTATTTCCATACATTTACTTGAATACGTGTTTCAAAGCATGTTATCAAATGTCGCATTCATATGCCATCTTAGATGGCCGAGCCTATTTAGTTGCATTTTTGCATGTGTTGCATTAGGCATCTTGTATAAGTTAGGATAATGCATGATTTCTAACTAGTTCTTTGTTTTGGCTCAGAGTACACTGAGAGTGTTTATGCTTTAGCATCCTTGCATGTGTGTAAGTGATTGCCATGTTAGCATGCTTACCATGAGGCTATTTGCTTAAAGTGCTTAACTGCTTGAGTGCCTGTGGATGAAGGCTTAATTACTTGAATTGGAACGATTCATCAAATGCGAGTTTTAAGCCCACTTTGCGAAGTGGCAAAATCATGTTTTAAGCCCACTTAAGGGTGGCAAATTCAAACCTTTTTCCAAAAACAAACATTGAATTGTTTTGTTCCAATTCAGGCGATCTAGTCTATACTTGTATACTGTGTGCATTACATAGTAAGTTAGCTAATAAACCGAATAAGAACACATGTGTTTTCAAAAACAACATATCATGTTTAGTAGAGGCCGATCCTTTAATCGAGCGAGCGGGGGTGCTCATTTCATGACCTTCCCCCCTCGTACCCAAGTTCCCGAGCCGAGGCAACTTTGGTGATGACGGACACGTGGCCTTAGGCACGAGTCAGGGTTTTCTAAATTTCCCAAAATAAAATATTTAGGTGACGACTCTGAAATCTGGCAAAGCAGTCCATGTTTGGCGCTTTTTGATTCAAAATTAATTTTTCAAAACCAATTGCCGGATTTGGACTCTTTGGTGATTTATCAGTCTTACATTGCACTTTGTGAGATTAGATTTAGAACCGTGACAGGAGTCCGAACTGTAGGACTAATCCGCGCCCTCTCTGAAAAAGGGGGACGCGGAGGAAGTTCGGGCAGTCTACAGTTGTATAGAAGCTTGGTTGGAAATTTGTTGTATCTTACAGTTGCAAGGCCGGATATAATGTATGCTGCAAGTTTGCTTTCTAGATTTATGAATAATCCCAGCCAAAAGCATCTTGGTGCTGCAAAACGAGTTTTGAGATATATTCGAGGCACAACCAGCTATGGTATCAAGTATTGCAAAGATTCAACGGTGAAATTGTTTGGTTTTTGTGATAGTGATTGGGGTGGTTGCACTAATGATATGAAAAGCACCTCCGGGTATGCATTTTCCTTGGGTTTTGAAGTATTTTCTTGGGCATCAAAGAAGCAACAAAGTATGGTGCAATTATCTGCAGAAGCTGAATATGTTTCAGCAGGTTTGGTAACTTCCCAAGCAATTTGGTTGAGGAGATGTGACGATCATCTCCTTAATTAAGTAAATTAATTATGTGATTAATGTTGATCATGTGATTATGTGTTAATTGCGAATTAGGAGCCATGTATTATATATATATATATATTGTATTGATTTGTGCCATGTCTTATTGTGAACAGGTACGTATAGTGTGAATTAAACCTGTCTGATTTGTTAATTTGAACAAGTTCGAATTAAGAAATTGGGTAGGAATTAGAGCCTAATTCACATTAGTATAATTTAATCTAGTGTACTTAAGATCATAATGATGCGAGTTAATTTAATTTGAGTGAATTAGATTTAAATTAGTTATATGATTTGTTAGCTTATTTAATGTAAGCTTGATGTATATATGATCAAAGACTTGGGGGATGACTCATCAAATTGACTGAGAGTAGGAGAGTAGTGTAGTGGACTTGGTGAGCTTAGAGCTATACATGTAGAGAGAGAGAGGGAGAGACTATGAGAGTTAAAACTCAGCATAGAGAACGAAGAAAGGAAAAAGAAAATGAAGAAAGAGATTGAGGCTAAGGTTCAAAACTTCACAAATTAATCAATTAAGGTCAGAAATTTCCACCAAATTTCATGAAATTGAAATGCTTTCCTTATAATCCTCTAGACTTTGAGTAGTTTTAATTAAAGATCATGAATATGTATGAGCTTAGTGGTGTAAATTGGTGTTAAGAATTCATTGATCACATAAAGAGGGAATTATGGAGAATTAACTTCATATAGTTGCATGCATGGCATAATTCATGGACAATTGGTTTCATTCATTTGAATTCTTGCATGGTACTTCAATAGAGAGGGAATTCCATAGAAGCTTGAGTCTAAGAACTCCCACTTGCATGTTTAATACATTTACATACCAAAATGAGGATTTGATTTCTTTACTAGTAATTTGGTCATAGTTTACAAGTTTTGATTTGTGTTCCATGGTCAAGGTTCAAGTCTAGAATGTTTCTATGCATTTTGGTAATGAATTGCATGAAAATGAGCTTGATTTTACAAAGAAACGCATTGCCCAAACAGAGCAGTTTTCGGACTGGTTGTGTAGCATTGCCGCACAAGCAGCCCAGGGCCCCGCACATGCGGAAAACAAGGCAATAGTGAGGGTGCATTCTACTTAAATTGCACCTATGGGTCCGGGTGTTGTGGTAGCCACTGCACGTGCGACTGGGACCCCCGCACGTGCGGCCTTTTTTAGGTAAACCTGGTTTGTTTTTCGCTTCTCTTTTCCACATTCCGAGCCTCTGTTTGCATGGTTTTAATGTGTTTTCATGATCATGTACATCTCATGAGTATATTAGATTGAATAAATGAAAAATTAGAACCGAATCAGTAAAGACAATTAGTTATTGAATATGTAACAATCGAATCAAATAGAATTGGCTATTGATATGAATGTAATTGAGTTGTTATGTTTGACTTTATTTGTTTAGGTTGGACGCCAAACCAATAGGACGTGTATCGAGAAGCCCACTGTGAGTAACAATGTTGTAATGATATGTTCAACTTGTATTTATTTCCTGAATGATAAAATTATATCGTTTTTAGCAATTACTTTTTATCGATTGAATGATGATCCTCTTTTGAATTGTATTCGTGGCATCCATGGCGTATTGTTATTGTTATTGATCTCGCTGTTGTTACAGAGATCTCTGTCAGTTCCAAATCTTGGAACTATTGTTGTTGTTTGATGGCCATCGATTGATTGTTTGGTCTTTAAGACCTATTGTATTGTTGCTATTGGATGTACCACGTATGACCTATATGAATATAAATATGATTGATTGAATTGAATGATTGAACGATTGATTGCCAAAAAGATATTGGTTGAAAATGTTCTATTGATAATCGATTGTTTCGAAGACTGTAAGGACATCATTCTTAACCTCTTTACACATTTGTTATTCACTGGGTTTTAGCTTACAGTTTATTATATATATGTAGGTGATCGAACATCGGACCAAAGCTAGTGGCGCCGATCCGAACCCTTGTTTTGTCAAGCCAACTATTGTACCTTATTGCGAGGTTTCAATCTACCATGTGTCAAGGCTTTTTGGGAGGTTCAAACTCACCTTTTTAAGTTTGTTACGTGAAAAGAATGTTTTAAGACTATTGTTAACACTGTCTTTCATGATGGGATTAATTCCCTAACTTGTATTTTGTCTTGTATATATGTGTTTATGGCCATAAATGGTTATAGATATGGCTATGTATATGAAAGTTTATTTCCATTCAAGCCCTCACAGCTCATTGGACATTATCTTATTATTGATTGGCTTCTTCCAGCCCCTTCATATTGTATTATTGTCATTATTGTTAAGCAAGCTTTTGGTAATCATGGATTACTGGCTGGTTACGAAGCTAAACCTATTGGGGCGGGTTTGGGTCGTAACAGGAGAATACTTGAAGATGTTTGCGAAAAGCAAGAAGATGGTACATAAATTTTTTGTGACAACAAATCAACCATTGTCATGGCTAAGAATCCTGTTTTTCACAGTCGCACTCGTCATATTGCAATTAAACATCATTTTATTCGAGAAGCAATTGAAGAAGGTGAAGTGCAGCTCAAATTTTGTAGGTCAGATGAACAAATTACAAATATATTCACTAAGGCTCTTCCCAAAGAAAAGTTCCAGCATTTCAGAGAGTTACTTGGAGTTATGGAGCAGCACATTAGGGGGGAGCAATGTTGATATAATGTGCTTGTTTAATTTTGTATCCAAACAATCTCTTATGCTTATTTAATTCTAGTTATGTTTTGGGTTGGGTTTTGTTAATTAAAGTTAATGTATGTGGAGGAAATTTGTCCAGATGTTGTATTGGTACTTGGGTTGATATAATTTCATATATAAGGCTTGTAAGGGAAGCTAA
Source organism: Camellia japonica (assembly GCA_030407325.1). Classification (NCBI taxonomy): domain Eukaryota; kingdom Viridiplantae; phylum Streptophyta; class Magnoliopsida; order Ericales; family Theaceae; genus Camellia; species Camellia japonica. The sequence goes on from JAPPVO010000032.1 coordinate 161,816,185, forward strand.
AAAGTTAATAAAAAAATCTGCCAAAGGGACTGTTCAATTGTGACCCGTCTTCTCTCATGTTTTTCTCTTCTTCTTTATTATTTTTTGCAGGAAAAATAAGATCTAATTTTGTGTGTTTCAGATTAATTTCTTTGTGGTTTAAACACACACTTGCTTCCAAAACACCCAACAGCCTGCTTTCTCGTCTACAAGTGATGGCTCAACCTCAAATCTGTCGTTTCTCTCCATAGTTCTTCGAAGTGCACCGTGGAGAGGAGGTAGTGGTGTAATCGAGTAGTTCCACTTGTCGGACAACGCATAGGGAGGTTGAACACCGTGCAAACGAGAAGAAAGATGCCACATAACATGAGAAACAAACAACGAAGGTGGTTCTTTCTTTCCATCCTTCTCTCTCTCTTCGCTATTTCTTCTCTATTTTTTTATTTTTTTTATTATTGTTTGTTTAGTGTTAGATTAGATGGCTAAATGAGAAGTACAATTTGTGTGTGTGTGTATCTCTATATATCTATTCTTGCATTCAAGATTGGATTCTATATTTGTATAAAAAAACAGGAAAAATTTCAACAAATCATAAACATTTGATTTTTTTTTTTTTTTTTTGGTTCTTTGGGCTTGAAATTGTTTAATCCAGACCTTGTTATGGTTTGTATTTTTTTTTAATCTGTCTCTGGGGTTGCTCAAATCTGAATAGATAGTGGATAATAGATAATGGAGTTTTTTTGTTGCGTCGCTCATCATTTTTTTTTCTTTTTTTTGGTCTTTTGTATGAGTATTTTTTTTTCTTATATGTTGTTGTTGTTGTTGTTGATAAGTTGCTGTTGATGATGATGATGATGATAGTGATGGTGATCATGATGATAAATGTTAGCTTAGATGACCAGATATGTAATTGCGTTGAAGAGATAATAAAAAAACAAACACATATTTCAACGGTTATTGTTTCAAATAGATAAGAACAAAGAGAAACCCACATAATTTGAACAGATAGAGAGAGAAATCCACAGAATTTGAATAGACAGAGAAAAAAATTGAATAGATAGTAAAAAAAAATTGAACAGATAGGGAAAAATTTTTAATAGATTGGAATTATTTTGAACAGATAGGGAAAAATTTTGAGCAAATAAAAAAAATTGAACAAATAGTCAATAAAAGTCAACAGATAAAAAAAAGTTCACACATAAATTAAAAGGTAAAATTAAAAACAAAATATACTTCAAAATAAACAAAAAGACTTCTCACCAAACGTGGATGGACACTTTGCAGCTGGGGATTGCTGGCGCGGCCAATCTCTGGTAGTTTGGGCTATCTCAGAAGGCCGGCAAGCTACTTTGCAGGTCGACAAGTACCTCATGAGAGATGAACAAGACCACACAACCAGTCCGGTCGACAGTAGCAAGAGGCAACAAGATGGAAGCAAACAACCAGTAATGACATATGTATATATATATATAGATAGATAGATAGATAGATAGCTCCATTTATCAAGAAATAGACAGATAGCTTTGTTTTCACATCCTCATATTAGGTTCAGAGATTCAAAAGAACTCAAAAGAGTGCAACAGAGTGGGATTTGCAAGGTTGGGTGGTAGGTTCTTAGGGATTCTCTTAGATGGTGTTTTGTGTGTTGTCTTGTGTTTATAGTTTTGTAAGAGAGGTGGCTCTTGTGATGGTTGAAAAGAATAATGTACATTTTTTTCTTTGATCTGTGAATGGAAATGGAAATTAATATTATGGAGAATTGCGCAAGAAAGATGTTTTGTTAATCAGATTTTGAAATTGGTAACACACCATGTTGGAGTTATGCTCCTTTTGTTTCAGCTGAAAATGTTTCTCGGTATTTGATATGACAAAACATGAAAGAATAAAAAAAACGTTTTTGTTTTTGCTTTTTTTTTTTTTTTTTTTCTAGGAAAAAAAAAAAGATTTTTTTTTTTGTAGCGTGAATTCTGATAAATATTTGACACTAAATACTCAAGTGAATAGAGTAAGGATATTTACTATATTTTTGCACTTGTGACGTATTGCCATAATTTCTATGTATTTATAGTTGAGGGAAAAAGTTATCTCTGGTAACTTTTTAGATATTCCTAGTTTAAGTTTGAAGTGAATTGTATTCTGTGTGTGCATGCAATTGTATTTTCTTGTATGTTTGTGTTTTGTATTTCTCCGACCCTGATTAGGTACAAAAAAATATTTTTCACTTTCAAAGGAAAATTTATTTGGGTAGAAAATATTATTCACTCGAAAAGTAAAAAATATTTTTCCCACTAAAATCTTACCAATAGCCATCACATTACCATCACAGGTGCCTCACAACCGCCACCACCACCAAAACCACTAACAATTAGTTTCAATATCACAAACAAAATATGAAAACGTTTTCTACGAATTTTTTTACTTCTAAAAAATGATTTTCGCCGAAACAAATTGCGGTGTTAATCAGATTTTGGAATTGGGCATCAAATTCCTGCCTCGTGCCCTTTCTAATGCAAACCAAATCCAACACAACACCAAGAAGCAATCATCTCCATTGAGTTGCCTCTCATTCAGATCTGTTAAGCATCCAAAGATGTAAAAATTTCACACGAATTTTGATACTAACGAAAACATTTTCTCAAGTACTGTGTTCTTACACAAAATGGGGAGAGAGATTGGAGCTCAAATCACATATATCAACATAGAAGCATATGGGCGGCCACTCGATGCTATAGAGGTCTGTAAGGTGGTAACCTTGCCATATATGGCTCATGTGGCTGCCACCGAAGAAAAGGATAAAAAGGAAAAGGAAATGAAAGTAATGACTTGACGGTATTCAACCTTCAGGCTTAAGTTCTAGTTCAGCATATGATTACATATTTTAGCTGATTTATGAATTGCCAGGCACTGTTAAAAATACAACAGTTCACTGTAGTAGTAGTAGTAGTAGTAGTTTCATATATCATATGACGGAAAATCGTAGAACAAATGTCAAAACACTTCCCTTCCATGCAGGTCCGTCCACTGAAAGTCACAAGCAGCCACCCAACTGTAGACGACATTGTGGAAAAAAGAATAAATAAAAAGATGCACAAGGATCAAGATCCAATTAGAAAATTTCAGTAAAACTCGATCGTTATGGCTCAAATTTGGTCCAAGTTTGTGTCTCCATAACATAACCTTCATTTTCTTTCTTTTCTTTTTTTTATACTTAAATTTATTTTTTATGTGAATGCATTATAAATTTGAAATTGAAAATATTTGATACATGATTAGAGACAAATAATTTGTTTTTTTGATAAATAATAAATTTTATTGAAAAAGTATCAAGATGATGCAAAGAAAACAAAATGACCAAAAAAGGAAAACAAAACTTGCCTAACCAACTACATCATCCAAAAAAACTAAGAAAGTAAATAGATCTGGATCAACTTTACACTCCAACCAACTATACAAGGTAACTAGGAACCGGTTCTCCAACCACAACACCGAATGCTCAATTCCTTGGAAAGTTCTCTTGTTCCTTTCTAGCCAAACCAACCACATCAAACAAAAAGGTGCTAACAACCACATCCATCGCCGACGCTGCCCAATCCAGACCCCCTCCAACTAGTTTGTTACATATATGTGATGACAAAATTAATTAGATATATACACGTCATATCGTTGACATATCGTTATTTAGAATTTTCCATATCAACGTCTCTGTGTCATCATACTCATATCCCGTATCCGTATCTGTATCCATACTTCATAGGAATGATCTACTTCAATGTCTGAATATCTATGATCAGATCTTTAGGTAAGATATATATGTAAAATCAGCAAGACAAACTTGTCAAGCATAAAGATCAAACAGGTGGACTCTTGATCATGATCCTTGTATCATCATTGTGCTAATCATCAAACACTTACTTTCCAGTAGAGCACTTTACAATTACTTTAAATGTATAGAATTGAAGTTTTACGGTTGGATTTAGTTCTGATACAACCTCAGGTAAAAGAAATATTCAAATTCGACTCAATGGAAAGGACAGTACACCTACCCGAACAGCTTCTATTTCCCTGTCTGTGACAGGTGTGCGCTTTGGCTGAAGAGAAGCTTGCCCTCCAACAGTAGTGTTGATGGGCGCTGCTGGAACATCTGACCTTGGTGCAGAACCTGGAAATTGATAATAAAAAAAGAGTTGATTACCCAAATTAAACTAAGCCTTGTGTGTCAATCAAGTGGAGTCAACTACTACATGAATCATTTTTCACCACTCTGCTTGGTCAAGGGCTACATGCTTAATTAAATTAAATAAATTCATATTTTTTTCACTAACGCATCCCACATCAGTTTAGGTCTTCTCCTCCCCCTAAAATTTTCATTTGTGGTATTCATATTACTCTTCCTTGCTTCGTGGTATATGATCAAATCATCCTAACTTGTTCTCTCTCAACTTATTTTCAATTGGTGCTTCTTTTACCTTTTCATGAATATTTTCATTTTCAATTCTACCTTCCCTAGTCTTACCATACATCTATCTAAGGGGTTGTTTGGGGTGTCCTAAATAAGTGCACTTTTTGTCTTTTTGGACTAAAAAGTTGAGGAAAAAAATATGAATGTTTGGGTTAACTTTTTGACTTTTTATGAAAAAATGTGTATTAAAAAATTGTATAAATAAGTGTAAAGGGGAATAAAGTAATGGTGTAGGCCGTACGGTTGGGAGCAGCGCTGCAGTGGGTGTGTAGGAGATTGATTCTCTACTTTTTGCGCATAAATTGGTCGGTTTTGTTCGGTCCATGGGGGCCCACCACGGGTCCCTTTTTACTAATCGGAACCGTTCAACGTGTAGAACTCGTCGAGTAATATGTGCTTGTAAAAAATCACGTTGATTGGATATCGATAACTATCTGATCGTGTTAGTTTTTTTTGTCAACTATTAACTATAACACCATTCATTTTTTATACAAAACTGATTTGATCATGTTGTTAGCGATATCCGGTAGACGTGATTTTTTACAGGCATATAGTACTAGACAAGTTCTACATATTGAATGGTTCGGATTATCAAAACAGGACTCATGGTGGGCCCGCACGGGCCCAACTTTTCCAATGTCACTTAGTGAATGCTTATAAAATAAATTTTTTTCCCTTTCTTGGCAGTTGGTTTGACTGATGGGCCGAAAAGTTGAATTATTTTTTAGTATTTATATATTAATTTTTTTATATATATTTTTTTGATGAATAGTGATAATTTTTTAACTTTTTGAGTAACTTTTTGACTTTTTGTCTTTTTTAGTAGATCCCAAACTGTGAAGAGAAAAAGAATCTTTCTATTTTATTCAGTAAAACTACATATACACTGTACAAGATATTATATAGAAGAATATCTAACTAATTCATAACAATCTAACTAACTCAGAAACTAACTAACTAACTCAGTAACTAACTCAGCTAACAACTCTAACTGTCTAACAAAAATTTAAAACTGTTACAGATATTAAAGAAGGGACTGCAGCTTTGACTCTGCCTCTAGCTGGGCTTACTGCAGCTGAGTTTGCTGCTGCAGACTACATCTGAATTTGGTTTTAACTCTGCTTCCAGTTGGGACTGCTGGATATGATCTTCTATCTTAGCACTCCCCTGCAAGCTGATGGGGCATGGATGCACAAGCAGCTTGTCTTTCAAATAGAGAAACCGAGAGGCAGTAAGAGGTTTGGTAAAGATGTCAGCTACCTGATCAGATGTAGGAATATATTTCAAAGCAATCAATTTGGCAACAACTTTATCCCGAATAAAATGACAGTCAATTTCTATATGTTTTGAGCGAGAATGGAACACTGGATTAGAAGCCAATGCCATTGCAGACATGTTGTCACACCAGAGCTCGGGAGTAGACAGTGAGTGAATTTGCATATCTTTCAGCAACTGTTGAAGCCAAGCTAATTCAGCAGTGGCATTAGCTAATGCTCTGTACTCAGCCTCAGTAGATGACCTAGAAACAATGGGCTGTTTCTTAGCACTCCAAGAAATCAGATTAGACCCCAAATAGACACAGTAACCTGAAGTGGACCTGCGATCAACACTGTCTCCTGCCCAGTTTGAATCAGAAAAAGCATGCAGAGTTAAGGGACCAGCAGTGAAGTTCAGACCATGGTGAAGAGTACCCTTCACATATCTCAACAAGCGTTTGACAGCTTGAAAATCAGCATTAGTGGGCAGATGCATATGCTGACATGCTTGATTCACAGCTAAGGCTAAATCAGGTCTGGTTATAGTGAGATACTGTAGACCACCAACAATACTTCTATACAGAGAAGGATTAGAAAAAGGAAGCTCATCTGAAGAAGGAGAAGAAGAAGAATAAGAAGTCTTGACAATCAAAGGAGTGGAGCAAGGTTTACAATCAGTTAAACCAGCTTTGTGTAACAACTCTGTGGCATACTTAGTTTGGGATAAGAAATAACCATGAGATAAGGCTTGAACCGAAATACCCAAGAAGTAGGACACAGTTCCCAATTCCTTCATGGAGAACACATTATGCATATGTTGAATAAATTGTTTAAGAAGAGCAGGATCACTACCAGTGACTAAAATGTCATCAACATAGACAACAAGAATAAGAAGACTGGTGGAAGTATGTTGAACAAAAAGAGAGGAATCTGCATGACTGTTAGTAAAGCCTTGAGAAAGGAGAAATTTAGAGAAAGTAGAATACCAAGCTCGAGGAGCTTGTTTAAGTCCATACAAGGCTTTCTTAAGCTTACACACTTGATTTGAAGACTGGATAAAACCTGGAGGTTGGAACATATATACTTCCTCATCTAAGGTGCCATGAAGAAAGGCATTAGATATGTCTAACTGATGAATGGGCCAATTGAAATGAAGAGCTAAGCAAAGAAAAATACGAATTGTAGGCTGCTTAGCTACAGGGCTAAAGGTTTCATGGAAATCAACACCTTCCTGTTGGAGATACCCCTTTGCCACCAGTCTAGCTTTATATCTTGCCACAGAACCATCAGAATTTCGTTTGATTCTATACACCCATTTACAACCAATTGCTATTTTATGGGAAGGAAGAGACACAAGATCCCAAGTGCCTTGTTGCTGTAAAGCTTGGAATTCTTCCTGCATAGCAGTAAGCCACACAGGAGAGGCTAAGGCAGCTTGAACAGTAGGAGGTTCAGTGTGAAGATAAGAAGATGATGTAGCTGTAAGACACAAAGGAGGTTGTGTTTTGGAGCGAGTGAGCATAGGATGAACATTAGAGGAAGACAAGGGAGGAACCGGCAAAACAGAAGGTGGAGGAAGATCAATGGAAATAGAAGTAATTGGAATAGCCTGAGAAGAAGGAAGAACATTTAGAGGAGTAGATGAAGATGGAGAACTAGAGCAAAAAGAAGAAGAAGAAGATGTAGAGGAAGAAGAAATAGTGGGAATCTCAGAAGGAAGAGAAGAAGGCCAGAAGAAATTATAAATGTGAGGTAAAGAGATAGGAGAAGAGGAAGAAGAGAGAGTAGTAGAAGAAAAAGGAAAAGAGGATTCATTGAAGATAACATGCCTAGAAACAAATATCTTGCCACTAACAGGATCTAAACACCTATAGCCTTTGACAGTAGGATGATAACCTAAAAAGACACAAGATAAGGACTTAGGTTGGAGCTTGTGAGTGGTATAAGGTTTTAACCAGGGAAAACACTGACAACCAAAGACCTTAAAGAAAGAAAAATCTGGAAGAGTTTTAAACAAGATCTGAAATGGAGATTGATTAGAAAGAACAGAACTAGGCATTCGGTTAATGAGGAAAACTGCTGTAGCAACAGCATCAAACCAATATTTCAAAGGTAGAGAAGAGTGATGGAGTAGAGTAATAGCAGTTTCAGTGATATGACGATGCTTCCGCTCAGCAACACCATTTTGTGCTTGTGTATAAGGACAACTGGTTTGATGAATAATACCATGAGAAGAAAAAAGAGAAGCAACCTTTTTGTTTACAAATTCAGTTCCTCCATCAGTTCTTAAAATTTTAAGAGAAGTATGGAATTGATTTTCAGCATAGGCTTTAAACTCAAGCAATTTTTCATAGACTTCACTTTTAAAATGTAAGGGATAGATCCAAGTGAATCTACTACAATCATCAACAAACAAAACATAAAATCGAAAAGGAGCATTATCAACAGTAAACGGCCCCCATACATCAGCATGAACAAGAGAAAAAGGACTATCACTAGAAGAACAAGACAACTTGAAAGGAAGTCTATGACTTTTGGACACAGAACAATCAGTACAATCTATGTCTTTATTAAAACTCTTTTTATTGGGAAGATGAGATGCCAAGTGTTGAAGCTTGGAGACAGAAGGATGACCCAATCTTTGATGCCACAACAAATCAGAGATTGGAGAAACTGAACCAGTAGAAGACTGAAAAACCTGTGGTTGCTGGGAACAAATAGAAGAAGCTGGAGACAACTGATAAAGGCCATTGATGTTTGATCCTTTATGTAGAATCTGTTTGGTGTGTTTGTCCTGAATGACAAAAGAATCAGCATCAAAAATAACAAGACAGTTATGATCCTTGGTTAATTGATGAACAGATAAGAGATTGGATGATATAGAAGGAACATGCAGAAGATTAGAGAGATGAAAAAAAAATTGAGGTGTTGGAAGAATACCACTGCCAACATGGTGAATAGGCAAAACTGAACCATTACCTACTGTAACATGATCTGAACCTTGATAGGCTTGATACTGCTGAAAATTAGTCAAGTCATGTGTAAGATGAGTTGTTGCTCCTGAATCAATGTACCAAGGAGGAACAGGAGAATCTGCGGAAGAAGCTGTAGCAGCAGCATATGCCTTGGGAGGAGCAGGTGCAGATGGTTGAAAATGAGGATCAAGTCGATACCAACAGTCTAATGCAAGATGACCTGATTTTCCACAAATCTGACAGATAGAGGAAGCAGAACCAGAGTAGGCTGATGATCTTGATCGATTATTAGAACCTCTATTATGTGATCTGTTTCCTCGAAAAACTTTACCACTTCTACCTCCTCTAAACTGAGATCTACCACTGAAAGGAGGACGAGGATAGGCTCCAAGAATAGAGTGCTGTGCTTCAAAACCAGGACTAGAAGTAGAATCAGAAGCAAAACTAAAATTAGAAGGTGAACCTGTTGGTGCTGAATAAGCAACATGCAGATCAGCCTTGGATGAAAGCTTGATCTTGCTCTCAATGTGAATCTCTTCTGAGCCGAGTAAAGAACACAACTCTGCCATAGATACAGCACTAGATCTAGTACGGATTGAAGTTTTGAATGCATCATATTCATCTGGTAGGCCATTTAAGGTAAGAAGAATTAGGTCTTCATCTTCAACCTTTGCACCAGACAGAGCTAACTGATCTGAAACTGCTTTGATCTGTGACAGATAGCAGTCAATGGAAGAGGACTGCTTTCGAATAGTATGAAGCTTGTTCTTCAATTGATGAATATGAGATCTAGAGACAGAAGTAAATTTCTGTTCTAGAGTTTGCCAAACTTGTGAACTGCTGTGAAGATGAAGAACAGAGGAATATACAGATGAAGATAGAGTTGCAGTTAAACACGTGAGTAGATTGGCATCTATGGCTTCCCATTGAAGATATGCAGGATTGGAAACAGATTTTCCAGATGCATCAGTAATTTCAGCTGGAGGACAAGGGATTGCACCTGTCACATAACCAAGAAAACCTGTGGCTCGAAGAATATTGTGAAGTTGATTTCTCCAAATCAAAAAATTTGTGGAATCAAGTTTAACAGTAATGAGAGAACCAAAATTGGACAGAAGAGACTGAAGATTTGAAGGTAATGACACAGGATCTGCCATGAGAGACTTTTGAAGAATGCTCGGAGGAGCTTAGGGTTGCTCTGATACCATGTGAAGAGAAAAAGAATCTTTCTATTTTATTCAGTAAAACTACATATACACTGTACAAGATATTATATAGAAGAAATATCTAACTAATTCATAACAATCTAACTAACTCAGAAACTAACTAACTAACTCAGTAACTAACTCAGCTAACAACTCTAACTGTCTAACAAAAATTTAAAACTGTTACAGATATTAAAGAAGGGACTGCAGCTTTGACTCTGCCTCTAGCTGGGCTTACTGCAGCTGAGTTTGCTGCTGCAGACTACATCTGAATTTGGTTTTAACTCTGCTTCCAGTTGGGACTGCTGGATATGATCTTCTATCTTAGCACAAACCAGCCCGAAGTATTCTCATCTATGTTTCGTGTTTTAGTTGCCTAGCATTCTATCCCATAAAGCATTGTTGGCCTTATAACTATTCTAAAAAGAGTTGATTATGTACCTAAAATTCATACGAAAAAATACCTACTTCAGTAAGATCTTTAATGTTTGAAGACACCGTTTTCGCAGATGAATGCAAAATTACTTTAGCAGTACTCCAAAGTACCAAAATCCAATGTTTGAACTTTGAATCAAACCACCAAAGTATAAATTTGAGATGTTTACATTGCAGCTTCCTCTAAAAGGAGCACTTGAACCCTCGTGTGGTGTCCAATTGCTGTTTAGCAACTTTGATACATCTCAAAAAAGTAAAGAACAGAACAACAGTGGAAAGATACACTTTGAGACCTGGCTTAAGAAGTTGCAGTGAACAACACAGAAATTTTGTTTCCACTGCAAATTGACAAGATTGTAGAAAGGGAACCAGACCTCGCATTCCTTCTTCCATTTCTAAGTTAGTCGTCAAAATTTTATAACATTTTTCCTTCTTCAAAATTTCTCAAGCCCTAATATCCCTCAAAACATGGGGTACCTTCAATCCCATTCTTCTTACCAGTCACCTACTGGCCAAACTGCTTCCTAACTGTGACATATTCAACCAGAGCCAAAACCTTGACATGTACATTTTTGACACCCATGGTCCTATGTAAGTGTGCTGAATTCACACGATTAAATGTAGTATTTTTTCCGAAACATATCATGACCGCTCAAGTCCCATGATTTAAAACAATGAACTAATTCATTAATAGAGAAGTGCTCCTAACTAGTACATGTACAATAATTTGAAGTACTTCATCCAGGGATACTCTATACCCAAATCCCTATGTCCCTTTGTCCCAATGCATTGTCAGCCGTGGTATGTGTGTGTGAGAATCTCTCGACACAAAAATCTTGAGACGATCCTATGGCAAGGAACTTGGGAGTTTATTGGGACAAAAAGGGATGTAGGGACAAAGAATCCCGTGCCAAGTAGTTCCACCCTTGATCAGAATAATAGTGCATCTAGCTAGTATGATGATATATATTTACTAACACGTAAGCAAACCTTGTTGTCCAACCTTCTCGTCTTGTCCCAAATTAAAGTGAAATTTACTGAGTCCCCATGACTGATGCATTCATTTTGATTTGAACTCTCTTATGTTGCCATTACTCCATTTCACATCCTCATTTCACCTTCTTTTTAAAACTTCAAAAAAAAAAAAAAAAACTATACTAATATCTCAGTTAGCAATGTGTATGAATACCTAATCTCCTCCCTAAATTAATTTTACTTGGTAGTGTCAAGGCATCTACTAAATCTAGCATCAGATACCACTCATTTGAGATTGTTTAAAAATACATCAGGTGATCTCATTAGCTAAAAAATATCAAACTTAGATCAATCAATAATTCAAGAAAACAACATAGAGAATCACAAACCCTAAATTTGCTAACCATAACTGACCTAGTTCATAAGACCAAGCAATTCCTAAAAAAATTATTTTTTATTTTTTGTTTAGGCAAAAGGAAAGGAATGAAAAAAACAATCAATTAAAACAAAACAACTGAAGTGCAGTAAAATTAGTCAGAATTTCATAAAAAGTAGTGGGTTGTGCAGTTAGAAACACACATAAATTTATAAGAATAACGATACATTCTCTAAATCAATGAGCACTAATGACATGAAAATAAAAAAAAAACCACAAACAGCTTTCCGAACATATACTTTATGATATCCGATCAACTTGATTTTTTACAGGTATGATATACTGAATAAATCATAAAATATGAACGGTTCGGATTATTAAAATTGGGCCTAAAAGTAGACCCGAAGACCTGCAAGGACGGACGCAAGTACAAGGCTGCAAGGAGAGAACCTTGGCTCTCACTTGGAATCCTCCTCCACCCATCTCTCTCTCTCTCTGGATTAGTTGAAAACAGGTAAAGAGAGAGGACTGCTATTCCCTTTCTTCACTTGGACCATTTTTTTTTTAAATTATAAATACATTCTCTAAATTTATTTAAAATATGAATTATTTATTGTAATTTTAAAAATTAAAAAATTCTAATAAATATACTCAAGAATGCACTGTATTCACTTTTAATTATACTATTTTTGTATAGTTATGTTTAATTTTTCTTTTCCAATTATGATATTATTTTATATTCACTTTTAATTATACTATTCTTTTTTATAGTTATGTTTAATTTTCTTTTCCAATTACCATATTATTTTAGTTATAACTCATGAGTGTTTTAGTTATGTTTTATGCTATGTTTAGTTATGGTATTTTTTTTAGTTAGGACTCGGAAAATATGAAATTATATAATTTTTTTCTTTAGTTATAAAGTGGGTACCACAATGTTTTTCCTAAAAATTACATCTCTCCCTTAAAATTTCTAATTTCATAATAAATTACTTATTTTATTAATAAATTATCAAGTAAATTAACATTATATAATGATGTTAGAAATATATTTCAATTAATAATTCAAGTAATTTCATTATTGTATAAAAAAGTAGTTAGGAATTTTATTTTTTAATTAATTTTGTAGAAAAAAAATTCTGACTACTTAAAATAACACTTTTTCCCCTTTATGTTTGATTTTTTTTTTCACTTTTAGCTCTTAATTTTTTTAAGGAGAAATTATAAAAAAAATAAAAATAAATTTAGGATTTGACTCTTATAAGAAAATAAATCATGAATTTTTAATTTTGTCAATTTAAACTCAATAAAAACAATATTTTAGACATTTTATGCATATCTACATTGAGTTTAATAAAGTGTTTCTATTAGTACTCCACTTATTATTTTGGACTCCCAGTTTTTTATTTTTTTTATTAACCTTATATGAAATTATTAAAGATTACATCAATTATTTTGGAATAACTCATCTTACAATTAAACTCATACACCCACTTAATTATAAGATAGAGTTTATGAGAGTACCCACCTATATCACAATCCATACACTTCAAAACCATCAAAACTTATCCATACTCAAAATCTTAAAAGCCTTCCAGCGGCAATATTTCGGTAGCAACAGTGGCAACCATTTGATTTTATACACTTCTTCGGCAATAGCAATAAGTGAAAGTTTTTCCAACAATCACAATTTTCATGAAACGAATGAAGTACAACAATGTAACCTCCGAAGAAGTTCCTAACTTTGATAGTGTTCGTAACTTGAAGAAGGTTGGCCTTATAATGGTAAGTTCCTTCAAAAACAGGAACAAAAAATGATGAAAATAGTTCAACATTTTTTTAGTACTGAACTCCCAAACATATAACAAAAAAATTCTCAACATATGAATTTTGTTCTGACATGTTTTATCGATCAATTTCCTAAATTTAATTTATATTGTTATTTTAGGGTGATGACAAACATTCTTTTCAACTTTCATGGAAGTTTGAAACCCAAAGGCCAACTAGCAAAGCCTCTAGTGAGTGTTTCTTGAAATACCCATATCAAATCTTGTAAGGAAAAGTGAGAGGAATGTAGGTTTCAGATCAAGAACTCTAGAAAGAAAGAAAAAATTATGGAGAGCTAAAAAGATACTATCGTAAGAAAGAATGAGAGGAATATCGCTGTGAGAATGAAAAACATGATTTGTAACGCCCCCAAAATAATACAATAAAAATAACTCATATACGGAATAAATATGAGAAACAACATGCTTTTATATATCAGAGTTCACTGTTTAACAATCAATTAAATGCCATGTAGGTTTACATCTTTCCAAGTCATTGCTTGGTTACATAAATTGAGTCTCGCTCATTACATCTTAAGCCCTTGGCTTTACAAATAACAAACATACACACATAAAACATAATTAAGAAGCTCTTACTTCCCGAAAGTCCATCCATGCTATTGCCTTGGAAGTAACATTTCATCTGCACCTAAAAATGATATTCCCGTATAAGGTGAGCCAACAGCCCAGTAGAGATAATCTAACACAATATATGAGGTTTAGTAAAGGTATAAATACCACGTACATAAACAATACCGATATTAAAACATCCACAAGGTTTGCATATTCATATGCCACTAAGACCTAACCTCATTCCATTTCCCTTCAATTCATTTCCAATTTATATATGCTACTCAATTCATGAGTTAAATTCATTATCTTTCAACAACCAAAATGAGATTACAACTCAATGGTTTCCAATTATGCAAAGCACATATAATCACTTCAAATCTGCCATTTTACAGATATTTCGTCCGAAGAAACCGACACCCATCTATATATGAAATTTAGGGTCTTTCACCCAGGACACTCTGGCCAACTTGCTTTAAATGGAGTTCATCCACTTTCTCCTCCCAAACAAATATACATATGCAATGTATTTATAACATAGTCATATATGGAGTACATCTCCTTTCTCCTCCCAATAAATATACATATACAATGTATTTATAAACATAGTCACATATGGAGTACATCCCCTTTCTCCTCCCAATAAACATACATATACAATGTATTTATAACATGGTCATATTCAATGACACCAACAATGGATTAGCATTAAATCGCCTAATCCTTATGCAATTTCTACAACAATCATAGCTATCCTCTAGCGATAGCCCAATACAATTATTTCTAAAGAGATGTTCAATCTCAAAATAAATCTTTTATTCAAAACTTACATAGGTGAGATAATACATATCCAATATCACCATCTATACCCATAACCTTCCAATTTCACATTTTCAATACTAATCCCAATTATTTATACAAAATAATAATTAAATCAAAATTAGGGCAAAATCTCCCTCTTTCCAAATATCAACCCAAACACCAAAATCAACTATTTTGGCACAACATGATCTTATATTCAAGCCTCATATTCATTTACCTCAATTCATCAAATACCTCTCTTTTCATTTCACACCCAAATCCTAGATTTGTCCAAACCACAACCAAATCTCATCATCTATACACAATAGCAAATAACTAAGCTAAAAACCATATTAAAGTATAGAAATTCCCTACCTCAAGAAGAGAGGACGAGCAAAGCAAGGTTGAACTCCAAAAATGACGAAACCCACTTTTACTTAGATCAATACGAAGCTCTTGAAGCCCTCAACCTTATTCTCAAAGACACTAGGGTCAAGAACTCAATGGATTTAGATGAAATCTTAGAGAGAATGTGAGTTTCTAGAGAAAGAAGCTCAAGATCTGGAAATTTGGAGACTTTTAGAGAGAGAGAGAGAGTAGAAAAATGATCTGAAATATCACTTCCACGATCTGATAAAGCGCGGTCCGCTCGAGCGGAGAGTTTGACGCTTGAGCGTCAGACACATAAAT
This sequence comes from Camellia japonica, assembly GCA_030407325.1. Lineage (NCBI taxonomy): Eukaryota > Viridiplantae > Streptophyta > Magnoliopsida > Ericales > Theaceae > Camellia > Camellia japonica. The sequence continues at coordinate 161,831,732 of JAPPVO010000032.1, forward strand.
TTTACCCGCTCGAGCGCGATAAAGGCCGCTCAAGCGCCAAGACACAACAACAAGGCACTACCCGCTCGAGCGCAATGAGACCCGCTCGAGCGTAGAATACACTTATTCAGTATTTTTGCAAACACAGTCCCCGCTCGAGCGTAGATCAAAATTTCAGAAGTCCGCTCGAGCGCAAGAATGCCTGCTCGAGCGGAATAGCCAAATTCTGGGCAACAAAAGCTTGGAAAAACAAGTAACCAACATGTTCCAAACACACAACTACAACCCAATAACCAACATTAAGGGAAAGACAAAGGAAGCAAGACATGAACCACCATCCAAACCATACAAACCCGAGTCCGGAATACCACAAGAGACGGGTCAAAACCAGGGTCGCTATATGATCGAATGAAAGATCTCCACGGTGAACTTAAGATTTGAACTTTAGATTTTTAGGAGATTAATAGTTTTTAGGGATGTGCTGAAGGGTGTGCATTTTAGTGGGTATAAAAATTTTAGAAGAATAATTTTAGAATTATTTTTTTTGAGGGGGGGAAGAGAGAGGAATTTTAAGGGTTTTAAAATTTTATAAGTGGGAATTCAAAAAAATGGAGAGTCAATAGTAATAAGTGGGTGCTAATAGCAACAATCAATTTAACAATTAAATATTTTTTTCGTCAATTTTATTAACAAAAATAAATGAACGGTTTAAACTGAAAACAAATAAAAAGGTTAGAGTTTAAATTGATAAAATTAAACATTTAGGTTTTTATTTTTTTAGAGTGCTCAAACCCTGATTTTTTTTTTTAATTGTCTTTTTTTTCTTCTTCTCACTTTCACTTTTTAAGTTTTTTCCAATTTTTTCTAAAAGTTAATTATGTCCAAAATTAAATAGAACATTACATATTGAGAGATACAGTATATAAAAATATTTTATTATATATAACTCACATTTTTTTACACAAACTCAAATTTCAATATAACAATATATCCACGCAATATATATATATATATATATATATTTATATCATGTAGCAATTAACGTGATTTTTTTTGTTTAATTTTAAACAAAAAACCATTTTAAGAGTAATTTAAAAATAATTTAAAACATAAAAGGGCCAAAGTAATACGAAAAAAACCTTTACAAAGTGTTTAATTCATAGATTTAGGGAGAAATTTAAAAAAAAAAGAAGAAGAAGAAGAAGAAAAAAAAGTAAGTGAAATATAATCAGCTTGTTTGGTATGAATTTTCAAGAATCATTTTTCAGAAAATTAAAATTTTTTATTTTCCTTTTTTTAAAATTTTTTTAATTTTTACTGAATTGTGTTAATATTCTAAGCAAATTTTTTAATTTTTAGATACACCTAACATAAATACATTTAAAAAGTATACATTTGTGAAAAAATTCTTTAGAAAATTCACTAAATTTCAATAATACAAAAAAATATGAGAATTTGATACATTTTCATTTTCTTGTGTATTTATTAATTTTTTAAAATATTTTTGACAAGTATTTTACTTTTTAGATATATCTAAGTAAGATATATTTTAAAAAAGTAAAAAAATTGCTTAAAATTTTAAAAATATTCATTAAAAAAAACAAAAAACAAAATACAATTTTCAAGAAATTGAAACCAAATATACTGAAATTTGTAAATATACTAAAATTTAACATTTCACCTAATTGAAACCATATATTTCATTACGGCAGTGCTACGTAGCTCGAATAATACGGCTCGAATTTTGGCTCGACACCAAAACGACGTCGTTTTGGTGTTGAGTTTTTTTTTTTTTTTTTTTTTCTTTTCTTTTTCCTGTGTGTTAATCAGAAATGAAGAAGCAGAGGGGAGAAGAAGAAGAACGGAGAAGAAGAAGAAGGGAAGGAGGAGGAGGGAGGAGGAGGAGGAGGACTGGAGGGGGCCCAATTATTAGGGCTGGAGGCGGAAGCGGGGGGCGGAGGCGACGAGCTGTGGTGCTGCGACGTCGGCGAGCTGTGGTGCTGCGACGTCGGCGGGGCTGGGCAGACGACCGGGTCTGGGCGATGCGACGGTCTGCGGCGGCGGTGGCGGGGTGGCGAGACTCTGCTCTCCTTCTTTCTTCCTTTCTCCCTTCCTCGTCTCCTCTTCCCTTTTTCGAGCCGTGTTTCGAGCCTCACTTTCGAGCTCTCGATCATTTCCGATTTCATTAACATTTCACCTAATTTTTTTTTTCTTTCCAAATTCTTTCCAAAATTTATGAATCAAATATAACTTTAAAAAGTTAAAGTGAGAAAATAATCAAAAACAAATGGTCAAAATGTAATTTTAAAAAAAATCTAAATTATTTTGCAAACACCAAAAAATCTAAAATCTAAAAGATCAAACATCAATTATACATCCAAGGGTTAACGTTCCGTCGCGCAGGAAACCGAACGGTGCGATGCATACAATCAGTCGGTCCTTCCAGTATAAAAGAAGGTAAAAGAAGAAATGGCGAGCAATCAGGGCCGTCTATTCTCATCACTAATCAAGCTATCTGCTCTCAAATTGGTTTTCCCTACGCGAGATCTGAATCGGTAACTCTCTCTGGTTCGCACTCGGCGAGGCGACTCATCTGCTCTTCGACTCAGATTCAACAAGAAGATCAAGTTAACCCTAAAAAGCTTGAAGAACAGGAATCAGAAATCAAAGAGAAGATGCAAAACGAAAAGGACAACGAAGACGAAGATGAAGATGACGACTTTGATATGAACAAAGAGACCAGTGAGATTGGAGGACCTAGAGGTCCCGAGCCCACTCGTTACGGCGATTGGGAGCGAAACGGTCGGTGCTCTGATTTCTAAGTACTTTTTGATTGATTAATTGTTTGGTTGTTATTATTTATATTGAAATCTCGATGGATTTAGGAACTTGAAATGTGATGTTAGGTTTATATTTTGGTTGAGTATAATGATCAAATTAATGAATAAAAATGATTGATTGAATCAATCAATTATATTGTTGTTACTTTTTTTGCGGTATTGATTGTTTATAGTTATTACTAGTAAAATTGTCCGAGTTGTTGATGATTCATGTTCTTAATTTTGTTATATCACTATGTGGTGCCCCATCTTGATGTTAATTGTTGGATTTTAGAGAGAATTTGACGAGTGTCAAGTGATAATTTAAAGGATGTGGAGCATTGCTCCATCACAAGCAAATAACCTCTTCGGGGTGAGGGGAGGGGAAAATATTGAGGGTAACGGTGACATTATTTTACATGGTGTCATCGGTCAATAAAAAAGGCTGCAAATGAAGTTAGATGGACAAGTCTCGTTTTTCATTAACTCAATAGTATTGTGGTCTCTATCATAAAATAAAATTATTTATTGAATAGTGATACAATCACGTAATCTGTTATATTCAATATTTACTCGGGAGGGAGAGGGTGGCCAGGATGCCATGGCCTCCCTTGATTTTTGAAAATCCTATATATAGTATAGTGCAAAGGACCTACTCTCCTAGGTTATAACGAATGATATTTCTCCTTACCACCTTCATCTTGAAATATTTTTTCTTATATAATATAATGTGAAGACTTTACAACTCACTTGAGAACCTCCACTGCATTATAACCGTTAATCAATTAAATTTACAATTCATGTATTGCCCGAATCCGGATCCTCGATAGCCTTTTCCTGTAGCACCTTCCTGTAGCGCCCCAAAACGACGTCGTTTTGGGGCAACCTTGCAAGAAAAAAAAAAAAAAAAAAAAAACAACCGAGCAGAACTTAGACCATCGCTCTCTACTTTTACATGCTCTGTTTCTTCCAGAACCAGAGTATGAACTCTCTCACTCTCTCCATCTTCTTCTTGTTCCTTTCAAAACTCAGAAAGGGGGAAGAACCCATTAATGGCGTCGAACACAGGAGGAAAATTTTTGATTGAAATTTTGGGTAGGTAAGGGCGATGAACACGGAGGAAAATGGATTTGATTGGATTTGAAATTTTTGATTGAAACCCATCTCCCACAAACTCCCCCAATACCAGCAGCACCAACAGCAATGGAGTCCTCCACTCTCAAACCCCTCCTCTCACCCCAAAACCCCCTCTCCAGATCTGAATCCAACCCCTACCCAACAACCTTCGTCCAAGCCGACACCACCACATTCAAACAAGTCGTCCAAATGCTCACTGGATCTTTGGAAACCGCCAAGCAAGCCTCCAAACCATCGTCCTCCGCCGCAGATCAGCCGCCCTCCAAATCCTACATCCCACCAATCAAAAGCACAGGTCAAAAAAAACAAGGATTCAATACCTTCTTCCCCAATTGGTAAGCAAATCCTCCTCTTTCTTCCATTTGAGTTTGCCCGAATTTCAACTACTATCATTTCCAATCACAACCCATTGTTGTTGGTATCAATCACCATCATCATAATTTCTAGAGAGAAATATACTGTATGAACTTTGTTTGAGATGGGTCTTGAAAATTTCTGTATAAAACCCTATGTTTCAGGTGAAATCTTGAAGACCCAGAAGGAGCTTTCTTTCTCTCCCTTTCGATACCGTGAGTTTTGAGGAGTTGGGCTACTTTTACGGCAAATGGGAGATTGTTTGCTACTCGGCCGTAGTTGACTCCGATGGAACCTCCATCTACAAATGTAGCATCAAAATGTTAAAAACCCAGATAAATTAAAGCTTTATAAAACACATTGTGTATGTACAGAAATTAAAAGTGAAGCCATTTTTACCTGAAAGTGAGATGATGGAAAGGAACAAGAAGAAGATGAAGAAACAGAGCATGTAAAAGTAGAGAGAGATGGGTCTGAGTTCTGCTCGGTTGTTTTTTTTTTGTTTTTTTTTTTCCTTGAAAAGTTGCCCAAAACGACGTTGTTTTGGGGCGCTACAGGAAGGTGCTACAGGAAAAGGCTACCGAGGATCCGGATTCTGTATTGCCCTATATAAATTTTAAGGAAAGTTTTTTTTGTGTGTAGGCTGTGATATATAGAATTTGATATCTTTGTCTTTGTATTTTAAAAGGTAAAATTGTGTTGTTATTTTGCAAAACTTTTAAATCAATGCTCCATTTCTATAAATAGGACAAAAGGAGTGAGAACAATTCACAATGATTATAGCCCTAGAACTCTCACTTATGGTTTGTGTTTGGATATTTCATTAAATATATATTATTCTAGTGGAGATTTCTTCCTTTTTCTATTCGATACGATTATACATTTTATTTTCATATTACAATTTCTTCTGATAAAATTTTGAGTTTTTATTTTAAATATTTATTATGGCTTCGGGGATTGTTCATTCTTCACTTAAAAGGCTTTTTTTTTTTTTTGGATTGACACTGGGGTGTCCGGATCAAAGCTTGACTAATTCCCAGGGATGTACAACCCTCAGCAAGGAGTTTCCCGCAAGTGTACCACGATTAATTCAAAGGTTTTCTTATAGTCCGATGAACCTAAGGAATTGTTAGCACCTAAGAGGTTTCAATCTCTGAACCTTGGAGGGAGCACACCCCCAAGACCTAAGGTCTTGCCACTAGGCCAATCTCTTGAGGTTTCACTTAAAAGGCATTTTACTATCAATGTACACTTAATTTGAGCCCATAAAATAAACTTTTCGACAATTTCTTTTCCTATTGTATTTATGAATGTTTGTTTTCATTTACAAATCATGTATTTTGTGTGAAACTTTTCTATTGAATTTTCATTGGCCCCCTTCAGGATGAAATCTTGACTTCACCCTTGACAAGTAGGGTGTGGTTGTTAAGGGTAACCCTAACAACCAGTACAAGAAAAGTGAGATTTAATGGCGTTTTTTAAATGCCGTCTTTTTTAATATTTAACGACGTTTGATAAACGTCACAATTTTTAAAAAATAAAATGGTACCGTTTGGATAGAAGAAGGCGTTTAAAAACGCCTTTGAATGTCTTAACTCTCCCACGCGCTCTCTCTCTCTTCAAATGTCTTATTTTGAGCCTGAGGACCCAAAACATTCCCTTACTCTCTCACTCACTCTCTGGGTCTCGCTCTCTTTCTCTCTCTCAACCCTCTCTAAGCCCTAATTTCTCTTAACCGATCGAATCAACCTTCTTCAGCCCTGTTTGATACAATCTCAGAGCAATTGGTGATTTATCTCAGATCCAATCTCAGAGCGATTGGTGATTCATCTTAGATCCAATCTCAGAGCGATTGGCGATTTCGATTTCGATTTCGAGATTTCGAAGCTCCACCACCTCCATCATCTGCACCGGCGAGGGAGCGAGCACCATCGTCTACTAAGGTGAGCACCACTGTCTCTCTCTCAGTTTCGTATTCTCTCTCTCTCTCTCTCAAGCTCTTCATTCCCGTCGAGTTTGGTCAGATAACGAAAGATCTCAACGTTTCGATTGAACGTACAGAGAAGTTTCCCATGGTTACGAAAGATACGTATGTGTTTTCTTTCCTGAAACTTACTTTGATGGAAAATGGATCTAGAAAAAATCAGTGAGTTTCTTGCATTTCAAGTTGATGACGTTGAGAGTTTTAGCGAAGAGAGAGAGAGAGAGAGAGAGAGAGGGATATAGAGATGACTTTCTTCTTCTTCCTGATTCCCATTAGGGCTTTGGCGATGCATTGATTAAAGCCTCGATCATCATCGTTTTTACATTTATTGGTAATTATTCCCAGAATATTTAAAAATAATAATTTATTTTCTATATTTTTAGACTTATGTTTGGGTTTACAATTAGTGTTTTAAAGGAGTTTTTAGAAAAAAAAAGAAAAAAAAAAACCTGATAAATCTAGTTGTAGTGATAGACAAATTTTCTTCTAAAAAAATTTATGGAAACCAGTTTGAGACTTGGAAATGGTTTCATCAAGAAATACTGTTACTACTACTAATAGTAGTCATTGTTAATCTATTTCTTTGCCTTTTTCTTGCTGAAGTTGGCTTCTGTTTTTCTTCTAAGGTGTGTAATTGTGCTGTGTTGTGATGTTTCATGAGCTTGGTGGATACTCTGATGAAAATTTGAAGTTCTTTCCCTTATCTCTTTAAAATTATATGCAGGTGTATGTAGTCTATAGATGGTCATGACCCGGATGAAATTTTGTTGCAGAACCACCAAATGCTTACTGCTATTCATAAAGGAAGGTCAGCCCAGTGCTCTTTTCTTCCCTTCTTGAATTGTAAATAAATGTTTTCACACTCAAATTTTGTTGTTCTTGCATTCTTCTTCTTTATCTTCCAATGGCTTTGTTGAATGCTAGATTTATTTATAAGATGATATCGAACAGTATTGGCTGATATACTCTTACCCCAACTTTAATATGCCCTTATCTGATCCACATCAAATTCTAGTCATTTTCAAGGTTGAAATACAAATTGGTGTTGGTGGGTAATATTGGTTGTGTTGATCGCATCTTTGATTTGTCAATGGAAATGGAAATTAATATTATGGAGAACTATGCAAGAAAGCTGTTTTGTTAATCACATTTTGAAACTGGTAACACATCGTCTGAGTTATGCTCCTTTTGTTTCAGCTGAAAATGTTTCTTGGTATTTGATATTTGATATGACAAAACATGAAAGAATAAAAAACATTTTTGTTGTAATGTGAATTTTGATAAATATTAGACACTAAATACTCGAGTGGATAGAGTAAGGATATTTACTATATTTTTGCGCTCGTGACATATTGTCTTAATTTCTATGTATTTATAGTTGAGGGGAGAAAGTTAACTCCCGTAACCTTTCAGATATTCCTAGTTTGAAGTGAATTGTATTCTATGTGTGCATGCGATTATATTTTCTCATGTATTTGTATTTTGTATTTCTCCGACCCTGGTTATGTACGTACAAAAAAACAATTTTCACTTTCAAATGAATACTTATTTGGGTAGAAAAATATTATTCACTTCGAAAAGTAAGAAATATTTTTTGCACTAAAATTTTACCAAAAGCCATCACATTACCACTACATGTGCCTGACAACAACTGCCGCCACCACCAAAACCACTAACAATTAGTTTCAATATCACAAACAAAATATGAAAAAGTTTTCTATGAATTTTTTTCTTCTAAAAATTGTTTTTCACATAAACAAATTGTGTCACTCAGATTTTGGAAATTGGGTGCCTCGTGCCCTTTCTGATGCAAACCAAAATCCACCGCAACACCAAGAAGAAATCATCTCCATTGAGTTGCATCTCACTCAGATCTGTCAAGCATCCAAAGATTTAAAAATTTTCACAAGAATTTTGATACTATGACAAAGCCCAAACATTTTCTCAAGTACTGTGTTCTTACACAAAATGGGGAGAGAGATTGGAGCTCAAATCACATATATTAACATAGAAGCATATGGGCAGCCACTTGATGCTATAGAGGTCTGTAAGGTGGTAGCCTTGCCATATATGGCTCACGTGGCTGCTGCTAAAGAAAAGGATAAAAAGGAAATGGAAATGAAAGTAATGAGTTGACGGTATTCAACCTTCAGGCTTAAGTTCTAGTTCAGCATATGATTACATATTTAGCTGATTATATTGCCAGGCACTGTTAAAATACAACAGTTCACTGTAGTAGTAGTAGTAGTAGTAGTTTCATATATCATATGATGGAAAATGGTAGAACAAATGTCAAAACACTTCCTTCCACAGTCCACTGAAAGTCACAAGCAGCCACCCAACTGCAGAAGACATTGTGGAAAAAAGAATAAATAAAAAGATGCATAAGAATCAAGATCTAATTAGAAAATTTCAGTAAAACTTGATCCTTATGGCTCAAATTTGGTCCAAGTTTTGTGTCTCCATAACATAACCTTGTCAAGCATAAAGATCGCACTCATGATCCTTGTATCATCATTGTGCTAATCATCAAACACTTACTTTCCAATAGAGCACTTTACAATTACTTTAAATGTATAGAATTGAAGTTTTAAGGTTGGATTTAGTTCTGATACAACCTCAGGTAAAAGAAATATTCAAATTCGACTCTATGGAAAGGACAGTACCCTTACCAGAACAGCTTCTATTTCCCTGTCTGTGACAGGTGTGCGCTTTGGCTGAAGAGAAGCTTTCCCTCCAACAGCAGTGTTGGTGGGCGCTGCTGGAACATCTGACCTTGGTGCAGCACCTGGAAATTGATAATAACAAAAGGGTTGATTAACCAAACCAAAGTAAGCCTTGTGTCTCAATCAAGTGGAGTCAGCTACTACATGAATCATTTTTCGCCATTCTACTTGGTTAAGGGCTATATGCTTAATTAAATTAAATAAATTCATACTTTTTTTTACTAACACATCCCACATCAGTTTAGGTCTTCTCCCCCCCCTAAAATTTTCATTTGTGGTATTCATATTACTCTTCCTTACTGTTGCATTTATTCGTGGTATATAATCAAAACATCCTGACTTGTTCTCTCTCAACTTATTTTCAATTGGTGCTACTTTTACCTTTTCACGAATATTTTCATTTTCAATTCTATCTTTCCTAATCTTACCATACATCTATCTAAGTATTCTCATCTATGTTTTGTGTTTTAGTTGCCTAGCATTCTATCCCGTAAAGCATCGTTGACCTTATAACTATTCTATAAAGAGTTGATTATGTACCTAAAATTCATACGAAAAAAATACCTACTTCAGTAAGATCTTTAATGTTTGAAAACACCGTTTTTGCAGATGAATGCAAAATTACTTTAGCAGTACTCCAAAGTACCAATATCCAATGTTTGAACTTTGAATCAAACCACCAAAGTATAAATTTGAGATTTTTACATTGTAGCTTCCTCTAAAAGGAGCACTTAGAAGCCTAGTGTGGTGTCCAATTGCTGTTTAGCAACATTGATACATCTCAAAAAAGTAAAGAACAGAACAACAGTGGAAAGATATACTTGAGACCTGGTTTAAGAAGTTGCAGTGAACAACACAGAAATTTTGTTTCCACTGCAAATTGACAAGATTGTAGGAAGGGAATTAGACCTCGCATTCCTTCTTCCATTTCTAAGTCAGTTGTCAAAATTTGACAAACATTTTTCCTTCTTCAAAATTTCTCAAGCCCTAATATCGCACAAAACATGGGGTACTTTCAATCCCATTCTTCTTACCAGTCGCCTACTGGCCAAACTGCTTCCTAACTGTGACATATTCAACCAGAGCCAAAACCTTGATACGTACATTTTTGACACCCATGGTCCTATGTAAGTGTGATGATCACACGATTAAATTTAGCAATATTTTTTCCAAAACATATCATGACTACATATGGAGGTTGTTGAATCAGCACCTTTTAGTGCTCAAGTCCCATGATTTAAAACAACGAACTAATTCATTAATAAAGAAGTGCTCCTAACTAGTACATGTACAATAATTTGAAGTAGTTCGTCCAGGGATACTCTATCTCGCAAATCCCTATGTCCCTTTGTCCCAATGCATTGTCAGGCATGGTATATTGTGTGTGAGAATCTCTCGACACAAAAATCTTGAGACGATCCTATGGCAAGGAGCTTGGAGTTTTTGGGACCAAAAAGGATTTAGGGACAGAGAATCTCGTGAAGTAGTTCCGCCCTTGATCAGAACAATAGTGCTTCTAGCTAGTATAATGATATATATTTACTAACACATAAGCAAACTCTGTTGTCCAACCTTCTCGTCTTGTCCCAAATTAAAGTGAAATTTACTGAGTCCCCATGACTGATGCATTCATTTAGATTTGAACTCTCTTATGTTGCCATTACTCCATTTCACATCCTCATTTCNCAAAGGGCATCACCCAACCACTGTGGGTATCCTGGCTTTGATCTTTCTTGCACTCCTCATAGCAAATACCTGTCCTCGAGCTTCCATCTTCTGTCAATGTTTTTGTTAAGAATATTGACTACACATCTCAGACCATAAATATATCTGACCCCCATGGATGCTTCCCACGACAGCTTCCGAACCTCAACTTATCTGCTTCTCCCTTTCAATTCTAACAAATTACGACTTCTACCCCGACTTTAGCTTCATCAATTGTTCCCAGACACAGGTTCCAATGTATTTGGATTATGGGTTTCGGATTGCTTGCCTTAGTGACCAGAGTCACCAACTTTATGCCATTATTTCTATAACCTTGCCGGATTTATTTTGCACAAAGATGTATAACATCTCACTTCCATTAGAAATACATGCTAGTTATGACCCCATCACATTTCATGTTCCTCAATTGAATTGGAGCAAACCGGTATGTGGGAACTGTGAAGCACAAGGCAAGTACTGTAGATTCAAGATTAACAACAGCAACAGCAACAGCAGCAGCAGCAGCAGCCAATTATCAAATGGAACAACTGAATGCTTTGACAAGCCAAACAACCAAATTTGGGTACACTTCTACTCTAGCTAGTTTCTACCTTCTTACTTCAAGTCACAATTATTATATTTCGTTTACCGAGCTACGTAGCTCGAAACCGTGGCTCGAAACACGGCTCGACACCAAAACGACGTCGTTTTGGGGTCGAATTTTTTTTTTTTTTTTTTTTCCGTTTTTGTTGCAGATCAGGAAGAAGAAAAAGAACGGTGAAAGAAGAAGAAGGGAGGGGGGGCTCTGCAGATCGGAGGAGGAGGGAGGAGAACTGGAGGGGAGGGGGCCATAAAAATCGGGGGGGGCGGAGGCGGGGCTGCGCTGGGCGAGCTGCGGCGGGGCTGCGACGGCACGATCGGGCAGTGGCGGAGGCGACGAGCTGCGACGACGGCCCTCTCTCCTCCTCTGCGACGACCTCTCCTCTCTCTTCTCCCTCTCTCCTCTTTCGAGCCAGTTTGTTGAGCCAATTTGTCGAGCTACGGATCATTTTCGTTTGTCGACCATCTTGTCTCATCTGTAATTATTGCGTTGGCTTTACACTGATGTTGTCTTCCACCACAATTTTGAATTGAAATTCGGGCCGAGGTTCTCTCCAGTTTGGATAATTGAACTGGAAATCCAATCCGAGCTTCGGATGTGCGCAACGTCAGTATTTTCACAAATCAATGGTTTAGATTTTGTTTACCTATTTACAACTCAGTAGTACATCCAAATAAAAAAATTTAATCCAACGCCCTCGGGCTACAAGATCATATTAGCTTCAATGCCCTTGTTTTATTTTGTTTTGATCTATTGAATTACCTAGTCTTGTTGATTGTGCGAGGATGATACAGTCTTGCCATGTAGATTAGGTTGTGTGGTTTTTTGTTGGAAGTTGTGCACCTAATGGAGCATGTGTTGAGGTCCAAACTTGATTAATTAAGCCTATGTTAATTGCTGATATAGTTGGACTAGTATATGAGAAGGTTTGACCCTATTTGGATATCTGATTGTATCATGTCAGTTTCTATTACCTAGTTTATTATGAATCCACTGATTTTTTTTTTTAATTATATATATGTATTTTAAGAAATCTTCAAACTTTTACAGGTGCATTGACGAAACTAAAGATTGCAGGTAAAGTGGTCCATCCTCTCATAATTTCAATTGTCAACGAGGAGGTAGAAATTTACTAACATGGTCTATTATGATTGCAGGGGCAGTCCTAGGTCCGACTTTTCTTCTTGTAGTTGTCATTGCAATGTATCATGTCTACAGATCAAACAAAATGAAGAAAGCAGATCAAGTAAAGATTGACAAATTTTTGGAGGATTACAAAGCTCTCAAACCTGCAAGATACTCTTATGCAGATATCAAGAAAATAACAAATCAATTTGCAGACAAAGTAGGCCAAGGAGGTTACGGAATAGTGTACAAGGGAAAGCTTTCCAATGATGTTTATGTCGCGGTCAAGATCCTCAACAATGTGAAAGGAAATGGAGATGAGTTCATCAATGAAGTGCAAACAATGGGTAGAATCCACCATATTAATGTGGTTCGCTTGGTGGGATATTGTGCTGATGGATTCAGAAGAGCTTTGCTTTACGAGTTCTTGCCAAACAATTCACTTGAAAAGTTTATAGCCTCTGATCAACAAAAGCGTTCACTTGGTTGGAAGAAACTGGAAGACATTGCTCTTGGTATAGCTAAAGGAATTGAATATCTTCACCTCGCGTGTGATCAACGAATCTTACACTTTGATATTAAGCCTCACAACATCTTGTTGGACAACAAGTTTAACCCAAAGATCTCTGATTTTGGTCTAGCAAAATTGTGTTCGAAGGAACAAAGTGCTGTATCCATGACTACTGCTAGAGGGACTGTGGGCTACATTGCACCCGAAGTATTCTCCAGGAACTTTGGGAATGTGTCATACAAATCAGATATTTATAGTTTTGGGATGTTGTTGCTAGATATGGTTGGAGGGAGGCAAAATACGGTAACACAAAACACGAGTGAGTGTTATTTTCCGGAGTGGATATACAAACGTTTGGATCAAGGAGAAGATCTAGGAATACAAATTGAGGAAGATGGGGATGCGAAAATTATAAGGAAACTAACAATTGTGGGACTTTGGTGCATACAATGGTACCCAGTGGACCGACCATCGATGAAAGTTGTGGTACAAATGTTGGAAGGAGATGGAGACACTCTAATAGTCCCCCACAGTCCATTTGCCTCCACAAATCCAATGCCAATGACGGGAACAACGGGTGGGAGAACTTTTAATAGTGAGTTAGAAGTAATTTCTGAATCTGAATAAGAGAATGAATTAGTAATATTTTTCTAAAAAGTTGTTGATTATATAATAGGAATTAATCTTATTGTTCTCACCAATGAGTGTATAATTAATTGTTTATCAATGTATTATTATAACCTTTCAATACTACATTTTGTGCATTGCCTTTGTATTAAGAGTCATCTTACAAATGGTGCACTCTGTATCAGAAGGATTTATGATTTCGTATCAAAGTAGTATCAGAATGCATATCACCAATGGCCAATCCATAGTAAATCTAGAGAATGATTCAATCGCGAGCTCATCGAGGAAGGCGATGATGGTGGGTTTGAAGTCTCCAATTTCAACCATCATCAACAATCAAAATCAAAGAAAAAATGTCCTATATTTCAACAGAATGCTAAATATTGATTAAATAAAAAATTCTTAGAAATCAGAGCACCGACCAGTTTCTTTGTACACATCAAATTTGCCATCTTAATCATCATCATCGTCTTCATCTTCCTTTTGAATCTTCTTTTTGATTTCTGATTGCTTTTCTTGATCTTCTTGTTGAATTAATTGGAGATATTTATTAAAAACATAAGCACTTGGATATATCTTATCAATTGGACTTATTTATTCATAAAGTTTTAGAAATTTTTTATTATTTTATTTAAATATTACCTCTCCTTTTAATAATAAGAAAATTTTGATTTTTTTTTAATATTTTGTGTTTATAAAATGATTATTTAATACTATTAATGATACTAATAAATTTATCAAAATGATAAATAGTTTGGAGATTTTTACTTTCATTTGTGAGTTTTGATTTATTTTTATTTTATTTGTCTTAGTTTGTATTGACATATGCCTTGAAAAGTGTAATTAGTTGAATTATGTTTTGGATAATTTACATTTAAGACCCTTGCACTTTTATCAAATCATCGCTTTAGGTTGTTCACTTTCAATCGTAATAGTCAATCTTACTTTCACCAAAAACTCATTTTAGTTTTTTTACTTTTAATCGTAACAGTCAACCCTTTATACTTTAAATCAAATTACATCCATCTATTGTTAATAGAGCTAACGAAAATTAAAAGTAAAGGGACTAAAATGAGATTTTGGTGAAAGTGTAATTATTAAAATGAGATTTTAGTAAAAATGTAAGGAGCTAATAAAAATGTCAAATATGTTTCAAATGACAAATTCCGTCAACTTTGTGTGATAACTTTTAAAAAATCTCTATGCTATATATTTTTGGCTAAAAGGATAAATTATAATTATAGTCCTTAAAGTTTAACACCTTTTTTAATTTAAGTTCTTAAAGTTTCAATTTTGTCAATTAAGTTCCTAAAGTATTAAATTCGAATCAATTTAGTCCATAAGATAATATTAAAATAGAACATTAGCTTAAATGTCAGATAAAATTATGACCCAGTTTTTAATTTATTATTAACTTAATTATCCTCTACACGTGTGGTTTTATAATTGGTACATTTCTTCCAGGCTAATTAATTCTAATTACTTATATAGGTCTTCTATTTCTATTCTAATACTATCTATTTTATCTTATTTTTTGGCTATTTCTAATATTATTTTATATTTCATTTCATTATATTTGTCTTGTACCACCATTATTTATAATTCATCTAAATTATAAGGGTAAACTACCAATAGGTCTTAATAATTGAACTTAATTTCCATGAAGTTTTATTGAAAATAAGTTTAGTAAAATCGTCACTAAAAATAAATTTTTGTGACGATTTTTTGCATATATATGTCTCTAAAAATTGACAATTAATGACTTTTTTCGTCACGATTTTTATAAATTGTCACTAAAACTTATCATTACTGACTTTTTCTATGATAAATTTTTCAAACTGTTGTTGAAAGTTGAAAATTAATGATTTTTTTGTAACGATTTTTTTAAATTGCCACTAAAACTTATCATGAATGATATTTTTTGTGACAATTTTCAAACTATAGCTGAAAATTAACAATTAGTAACGTTTTTTAATAGTATTTGATGAAAAATGTCATTAATTATAATAAGACCTATTAGACAAATAAGTTCACCTATTAGAACCTACACGTAAGTCGCTCAAATTATAATTACTTAGATCAATTTTTCATTTTTGTGGTGGTATTAATTCAAAACATTCCCTTGGAGAGTTCCTTGCAAGGGTAAGGATAAGGATAATTAAATATATTATTTTCTACAAGTGCTAACTAATTACTTTTATCTAATAATAAATGTCAAACTTAATGTATAATTTCTAATTGATTTTCTTTAACATTTTCGTTAAGTTATTTTAATAACCCAATGATAGTAGTATTTTGTTCGATAATTATTTGTAATGCAGTACTATTACTTAAATTATTTTATTCGATTTCTTCAATGTATCTAATGCTCATTTATTAATATGACAAAACTAAGAAATTAAACTCTGATATCAATTCTAAAACACAAGTGTGGAGGATAATTAAGTTAATAATAAATTAAAATGTGGGCCTTATAACAATTTTATATAATCTTTGGGCATATGTTTTATTTTTATATTATCTTCCAGACTAAATTGATTCCAATTTAATACTTTAAGGACTTAATTGACAAAAATAAAATTTTAAGAACTGAAACGAAAAAAATGTTAAACTTAAGGACTATAATTAAAATTTATGCTTTTTTAATAATATGATAAAGGGCATATTTAGTTCCTAAAATATGCGTTGTTTTTCATTTTAATCCCTTAAGTTTCAATTTGTGATTTTGGTCCTCAAAATTGTCAATTTGAGTCAATTTGGTCCTAAGTTTAACATCTGTTAACAAAATATATGAATAAAAGACAATTTTGATTAATAAAGTATGAATTTCTTATCATTTTAGTCCCTCAAGTTTTAAATTTTGTGGTCCATATCAATGTGGTCCGCTTGGTGGGATATTCTGTTAACGGATTCAGAAGAGCTTTGCTTTATGAGTCCTTACCGAACAATTCACTTGAAAAGTTTATAGCCTCTGATCAACAAAAGCATTCACTTGGTTGGGAAATATTGCAAGACATTGCTCTTGGCTTGGCTAAGGGAATTGAATATCTTCACCTAGGGTATGATCAACGAATCCTCCACTTTCATGAGTCACAACATCTTGTTAGACCACAAGTTCAATGCAAAGATCTCTGATTTTGGTTTAGCAAAGTTACGTTCAAATGAACAAAGTGCAGTATCAATGACTGCTGCTAGAGGGACTATGGGTTACATTGCACCTGAAGTGTTCTCTAGAAACTTTGGGAATGTGTCAGACAATCAGATATTTATAGTTTTGAAATGTTGTTGCTAGAAATTGTTAGAGCGAGGTAAATTATTATAACAAAGTACACAAGCGAAAATTACTTTCCAAAATGGATTTACAAGAGTTTGGATAAAGGAGAAGAGCTAGGATTTCAAATTGATGAGGAGGGAGATGCAAAGATTGTGAAGAAACTAACAATAGCGGGACTTTGGTGCATACAGTGGTGTCCAATAGACCAGCCATCGATGAAAGTTGTGGTGCAAATGCTGGAGGGAGATGAAGGCACTCTGACAGTTCCTCCCAGCCCGTTTTCCTCCACAAATCCAATGCCAACGAGGCGAACAATGGGTAATACAACTTTTACTAGTGAGCTAGATGTAATTGTTGAATATGAGTGAGAGAATAAATTAGTGATATTTTATGGGAAATTTTAATGATTGTAATGTATAACAGAAATTAATCTCATTGTTCTCAGCAATTGCGTTTAGAATTAATTGTGTATTGATGTATTACTATAGTTTTCAATAATACATCTTGAGCATGGCCTTTGTATTAATTATCATCTTACAATGGGGCACTTTGTATCAAAAGATTTATGTTTTTTATGTATTATCAGCATGCATAACAACCAATGACCAATCTACAGGAATTCTTTTCTTCTAGGAAGCATGGTAAGTTTAAGTCTCCAATTTCAACCATCATCAACAATCAAAATCAAAGAGAAAGAGAAAAAGTAAAAACATCAAACAACAATAAATTGCATATTGAATGACTATATTGGAACACTTTTATATATTAGGAACTAAATTAATACAATTTAAACAATTAGGGACTAAAATAACACAAATTGCATATTTTCGGGACTAAAAGCGAAAACTTTTACTTAAATTTCCATATTTACACCTTAATTTAACATCATCTACAAAAAGAGTTGAGCTGGAGGAACTCAAATCTAAACACGTTTTTATATAATGAGGACTAAATTGACGTAATAAAAATAATAATAACCAAAATAACACCAATCGCATATTTTAGGAAAATGATAATCTAATAAGTTTTCAAACTTTTACAGATACATCATGGAAACTAAAGGTTGCAGGTGAAGTGGTCCATCCTCCCTTAATTTCAAGGGCAAATTACACTGATAGCCCATATATTTTTAACCTTGTACCATTTTAATCCCTATAATTTTAATTGGCTCGATTTTTACCATCAATTTATGATTTGTCTCAATTTGATCCAATTGATTACAATTGTTAGTACTTTTTGATAGAAAATGTGTACATAAGTGGCTGGTGTTATTTTTTATAAGCAAAATTGTAAACTTATTCAACTCAGTGAGTTAATCTCAACCATTTTCCCTTAAAAATCCTAATCAATGTTATCAATTGGACTAAATTCACACAATCTACAATTAAGTGTCAAAATTGAGTTAATTGAAATTAGAATGACCAAAATGACACAAGAAGAAAAATGCAGGGACTACCAATGTAATTTATCCTAATTTCAATTGATTTTCTGGATGAGGCAAAATTTTACTCACTTGGTATGTTATGAATTGCAAGTGGAGTCTTGGTTTATCTATTCCTATTGTATTTGTCATTATAATGTATTTTGTCTACAGATCAAACAAAATAAAGAAAGAGGATCAATTAAAGATTTTAAAGTTTTTGGAGGATTATAAAGCTCTTAAGCCTGCAAGATACTCCTACACAGATATCAAGAAAATCACAAATCGATTTCGGAACAAAGTAGGCCAAGGAGGTTATGGATCAGTGTACAAGGGAAATCTTTCAAATGATGTTCATGTTGCAGTTAAGATTCTTAACAATGTGAAAGGAAATGAGGAGGAATTCATCAATGAAGTGCAAACAATAGGCAGAATCCACCATATCACTATTGTTCACTTGGTAGATACTGTTCTGACGGATTCAGAAGAGCTCTCCTTTATGAGTTCTTATCAAACAATTCGCTTGAAAAGTTCATCTCCTCTCTGATAGAGAGAAGCGTTCACTTGGTTGGGAGAAGCTGCAAGATATAGCTCTTGGCATAGCTAAAGGAATTGAATATCTTCACCTCGGGTGTGATCAACAAATCCTTCATTTCGATATTAAGCCTCACAACATCTTGTTGGACCATAAGTTCAACTTAAGAAGCACGGATACTTCTAAGAAGGTGACGTATGCATGTCGTGTCCATGTCGGACACCGACACTCTTTGGACACTTCTCCGATACGTGTCCGACACTCTTCAAAACATGTCCTATTTTTTAATATTTTTTAAACATCCGGACACTCTTTGGACACTTGGAGGACATACGTGTGGATCTTTTAAACTCACGTGGCTATCGATTAGACACATGTGAAACTAATTATAAGTTTAAACAAAACAATTTAAGATATCTATACTATATATTAAGCAAAAGGGGATTTTTGACCCCAAGCCTTGTGGGAGCTCCAATCTCCCAATCTAAATTTCTTGATTTTTTTATAAAAAAAAAAACCTTAGCATTTATTAACTTCTTCCAACCCCCAAGTCTTACCCTCATAATAACACTTTAATGCATTAAGAATAAGCATAAAAAAAAATTCTTTAAAATCTAACACATATAAATTCCTTGAAAAGTCCCAACATATATGATTATTATCCCTCATAATAACACTTTAATGCATTAAGAACAAGCATAAAAAAAAATTTGAAAAGTCCAAACATATGATTATTATCAAAATATTAAACTTTAATATAATATAATAAAAAAAAAAGACATTTAATTCTTTGAAAACTCTAACACATATGATTATTATCAAAATATTAAACTTTAATATAATATAAAAAAAGTAAAAAAAGAAGGCATTTAAAAAAAAAAAAAAAAAAAAAAGACATTTAAAAATCGCAATTCACATATATAGATAATTGTAAACACAATCCGTGCATAACACGGATGATGTGCTAGTAATAATAAAACAAAAACCATATAAATTTACAGGAATTAGTGCCATGATATATTCATATATATATAATAAATATATAAAATTATATATTGCATGCGTGTCCTCCACATGTCGTGTCCTGTATTTTTTGAAAATTAGCGTGTCAACGTGTTAGTGTCGTATCCATGTCGTGTCGATGCTTCTTAGGCCCCGTTTGTTTTCAGAGGTAGAATTGAGGAGATTCATAGTGAGGGGATTGATAGTAAGAGGATTAATTAAAATTCGAAATTGCTTCCTACCCCCAGCTGGGGGTCACCCCAGTGACGTGTCACTCGGGGGTTGGCCCAAAAAAAACAGTTTTTTTTTTTTTTTTTTTTTTTAAGTCTCGGCCAGTGGGGGCTCGCCACCTCACTGGGGGTGCGACCCCCACTGGGTGTACGCAGCATTGTTGATTAAAATTATATTTGTTTTTATGATAGTTGTTGACGTAGGGATTGTTAAATTATTTTTACATAAAATAATAAAACAAATAAAAAAAATACAAAAACATTAAATATTAATGTTCAAAAAAAATCCCCAACATGTAAAAAATAATAAATAAAACAAATAAAACAATGATTTTTACTTAACAAAAAATACAAAAAATTAAACATTAATGTTCAAAAAAAATGTCCAATATGTAAAAAATAAAATATAAATAAATAAATAAAAAATAGTCCGGCGGACTATTTTTCTAATACCACCTCCACCTCCTCCATCCCAATCCTCCTTCCAAGGCTTAATCTAATCCGGACCTCCATCTCAATCCCTTCTCTATCACCCAAAACAAACACAACATTAGTAGGTCCCACATCCATCTCAATCCCAATCCCTCCTCCATCTCTTGCAACAAACGGGGCCTTAGAGTTCAACCCAAAGGTCTCTAACTTTGGTCAATCAAAATAGTGTTCAAAGGAACAGCGTGCTATATCCATAACTACTTCAAAAGCGGTCGTATGGTACATTGCCCCTGAAATGTTCTCTAGAAACTTTGGGAATATGTCATACAAATAAGATGTTTATAGTTTCGAAATGTTGCTAGAAATGGTTGGAGGGAGAAAGAAAAAAAAAACACAAAAAAGAGCGAAAATTACTTTCATGAATGGATTTACAAGCGTTTGGATCAAGGAGAAGAATTAAGAGTTCAAATTGAGAAACAGATGCAAAGATTGTGAAGAAACTAACAATAGTGGGACTTTGGTGTATACAATGGTTACCCAATAGATTGACCATCGGTGAAAGTTGTGGGGCAAATGCTAGAGGGAGATGGAAGCACTCTAACAATTCCCTCTAGTCCATTTGCCTCCACAAATCTAGTGTCAACGAGGGGAACATTGGGTAGTACAACTTTTAATAGCAAGTTAGAAGTAATTTATAAATCTGAGTGAGTATAAATTAGTGATATTTTATGGAAATTTTAATGATTGTATTGTATAATAGAAATTAAACTTCTTGTTCTCAGCAATGAGTGTAGAATTAATTGTGTATTTATGTATTACTATAAGCTTTTAATAATACACCTTGTGCATGGCCTCTATATTAATAGTCATCTTTTAACGTATCAGAAAGATTTTGTTTTCCTGTCAAAGAAGTATCTTCTCACTCAAAACTATCTTAATAATGCAAACCTACATAACATCAATGGCAAACTTGCAGTAAATCTTTTCTCCTGTTTTGCTAAATCTACAATAAATTTGGAGGACTTTGAATTTACAAGTTCTTCATTGCATGGTTAAAACGGAGATCTCCATTTTAATACATAAAGTCATAATCCATTATTAAAATTCAAAATAAACAATCTATAATTGTTATGACATAGCATCCATTCCTTGGAATGTTTGAAAATTTTAGCATTTGGACTTGAGTCAAATATCAATGCCCATTTTCTGCCACATGGATTATTGCCAGAGAGACCAATCATCATCTAGTCAGAAGTTCTACTACATGGTTGTTAGGGTTACCCTTAACAACCACACCCTACTTGTCAATGGTGAAGTCAAGATTTCATCCTAAAGGGGGCCAACGAAAATTCAATAGAAAAGTTTCATACAAAATACATGATTTGTAAATGAAAACAAACATTCATAAATACAATAGGAAAAAAATTGTCGAAAAGTTTATTTTATGGGCTCAAATTAAGTGTACATTGATAGTAAAATGCCTTTTAAGTGAAACCTCAAGAGATTGGCCTAGTGGCAAGACCTTGGGTCTTGGAGGTGTGCTCCCTCCAAGGTTCAGAGATTGAAACCTCTTAGGTGCTAATAATTCCTTAGGTTCATTGAACTGGAGGAAAACCCTTGAATTAATCGTGGTGCACTTGCAGGAAACTCCTTGCTAAGGGCTGTACATCCCTGGGGATTAGTCGAGCTTTGATCCGGACACCCCAATGTCAATCCAAAAAAAAAAGCCTTTTAAGTGAAGAATGAACAATCCCCAAAGCCATAATAAATATTTAAAATAAAAACTCAAAATTTTATTAGAAGAAATTGTGATATAGAAATAAAATGTATAACCGTATCGAATAGAAAAAGGAAGAAATCTCCACTAGAATAATATATATTTAATGAAATATCCAAACACAAACCATAAGTGAGAGTTCTAGGGCTATAATCATTGTGAATTGTTCTCACTCCTTTTGTCCTATTTATAGAAATGGAGCATTGATTAAAAGTTTTTTAAAATAACAACACAATTTTACCTTTTAAAATACAAAGACAAAGATATCAAATTCTATATATCACAGCCTACACACAAAAAACTTTCCTTAAAATTTATAGAGGGCAATACATGAATTGTAAATTTAATTGATTAACGGTTATAATGCAGTGGAGATTCTCAAGTGAGTTGTAAAGTCTTCACATTATATTATATATAAAAAAATATTTCAAGAAGAAGGTGGTAAGGAGAAATATCATTGGTTATAACCTAGGAGAGTAGCTCCTTTGCGCTATACTATATATAGGGTTTTCAAAAATCAAGGGTGGCCATGGCACCCCAGGCTGCCCTCTCCCTCCCGGGTAAATATTGGATATATTACATGGTTGTATCACTATTCAATAAATAATTCTATTTCACGGTAGAGACAACAATATTATGGAGCTAATGAAAGATGAGACTTGTCGATCTAACTTCATTTGCAGGGCCGGCCCTGAGTTATTAGGGGTTTAAGGCGAATTTTTTAAATTGGACTCTTCATATATCAAAAAAAAAAAAAAAAAAAAAATTATTTGGATAAAACAAAAAGGATAAAAATTTATTTTTATTGCATTACAATTTAACAAAATTTAGAGAACAAATATATATGTATATATATAATAATTGAATTTCAATTAGTTGATTCGAATTTTTATTTTTTAGCTTACCAATGATATAATAACTAAAATTAATTGGAGGTAAGGATGAGAATTTTCGACACAACTCAAGCAATATATAAAATTAGCAAGTTAGGATTGACTATTTTTCAACATGAATCCAAGTATGACACAATTCAATTGCATGAATTATTAGTTATATATATTTTAATGTTCACTAAGGGATGCCATGACATTTTTTTAATCTTTTATTTAATTCCACTTAACTGAATAAAAAAAATATGCAAAATAATAATTAAGGCTAATATCTTTTTTTCATTTAAGATATGTATTTTTTTGTTACCTATTTTAGAGTCAATCTAGAAAATATATATATATATATATAGTAATAAGGTACAATTTTTTTAATTAGAAAAATGTAATTGAATTAAAATCAAACATTCTATGAATAATTTCATTTAGTAGAAATAAATTTTATAACATTCAACTTATGGAAAAAAAAGTGAAAATTTTCACATTAAATATCAATCGGATACAAATCAAAATAACACCATACGACAACATAAAAATAAATGAATTAAGATAATATTGAAGTAATTATGAAATAATACGACATGAGACACTCCCCTAATTGGGAGCCCTAAATTTTGTTTAAAATTGGGGGCATGAGACGACCGCCTTAGTTGCCTCACCCCAGGGCCGGCCCTGTTTAGGAATGGCAACGGGGCGGGGCGGGGCGGGGCCGGGGATCACCCTCCCCGTTCCCGATCCCCGACGGGGAACCTATCACAGTCCCCATCCCCGTCCCCAACGGGGATCTAGTTTCCCCGACCCCGAAAATTCCCCGATCCAACTCTATTTCAACATTCAACACCATCAACAGATAAAAAAAACAACACGAAATTATTATCAACATCGATCATCAACATAGATCAACAAAAAAAACAACAGATCAACAAAAAAAATTACAGATAAAAAAAAATTACAAATCAAAAAAAACAACAGATCAAAAAAAAATTACAGATCATCAACAGATCAAAAAATCAATAACAGATAAAAAAAAAAACAGATCTTACAGATCTAAGCTGATGAGGGCGGCGAAGGAGGATCTCGGCGGAGGAGGGCGGCGGTGGAGATCGGCAAAGGAAATCGGCGGATGAGGACGGCGGTGGAGATCGACACTGTGCTGCACTCCATCAGATCTGCCGTGGCAGAGGGAGGAGGAGGCGAAAGGCGACGACGGGAGAGGAGGCGACGACGGAGGAGAAGGAGCCGACGGAGGACGACGGAGGATGAGGCATAGCGGAGGAGGAGCCGACGAAGGACGAGGCCACGAGAGGCGACGGAGGAGGAGGCGACAGTGGCCTGGAGGAGGAGGAGGAAGAGGCGGTGGTGGCCTGGAGGAGGCTCCTGCATTCGTGTGAAGATAAGAGAGAGAATGAGAGAAGAGAAGAGAGAGAGAGAGTGTAAGAGAGTGTGAGATAGAGAGTGTAAGAGAGGAGCTGCTGAGCTGTTCAACCAAACCCTAAACATATATAATATATATATATATAAATCGGGGCTAACCGGGGCCGGGCCGGGACCGGGGATGAAATATGTATCACCGTCCCTAGCCCGAATGTCACCGGGGATTTATTTTTGAATACCATTTCTGGCCCGTCGGGATATTTTTCAGGGAAAAACCACTCTTATCGGAGACGGGGGGTCGGGTCCCCGTCGGGTCGGGTTCACATTGCCATCCCTAGCCCTGGTCATTTGCAGCCTTTTTTATTGCCCGATGACACCATGTAAAATAATGTCACCGTACCCTCAATATTTTCTCCTCCCCTCACCCTGAAGAGGTTATTTGCTTGTGACAGAGCAATGCTCCACATCCTTTAAATTATCACTTGACACTCGTCAAGTTCTCTCTAAAATCCAACAATTAACCTCAAGATGGGGCACCACATAGTGATATAACGGAATTAAGAACATGTATCATCAACAACTCGGACAATTTTACTAGTAATAACTATGAACAATCAATACCGCAAAAAAAGTAAGAACAATATAATTGATTGATTCAATCAATCATTTTTATTCATTAATTTGATCATTATACTCAACCAAAATATAAACCTAACATCACATTTCAAGTTCCTAAATCCATCAAGATTTCAACATAAATAATAACAAGCAAACAAACAATCAATCAAAAAGTAATTAGAAATCAGAGCACCGACCGTTTCGCTCCCAATCGCCGTAACGAGTGGGCTCGGGACCTCTAGGTCCTCCAATCTCACCGGTCTCTTTGTTCATATCAAAGTCGTCATCTTCATCTTCGTCTTCGTTGTCCTTTTCGTTTTGAATCTTCTCTTTGATTTCTGATTCCTCTTCTTCAAGCTTTTTAGGGTTAACTTGATCTTCTTGTTGAAGCTGAGTCGAAGAGCAGATGAGTCGCCTCGCCGAGTTCGAACCGGAGAGAGTTACCGATTCAGATCTCGCGTAGGGAAGAACCAATTTTGGAGCAGATAGCTTGATTAGTGATGAGAATAGACGGCCCTGATTGCTCGCCATTTCTTCTTTCTCTTCCTGTTCTTCTTCAGCTCACTTTTTATCTTCTTTGTTGCTTTATACGTGAAGTGGACAGACTGATTGTATGCATCGCACCGTTCGGTGTTCTCCTGCGAGATGGAACGTTAACCCTTGGATGAATAATTGATGTTTGATCTTTTAGATTTTGGATTTTTTGGTGCTCGCCAAATAATTTAGATTATTTTTTTAAATTACATTTTGACCATTTATGTTCGATTATTTTTTCACCTTGGCTTTTAAAATTGTATTTGATTCATAAATTTTGGAAAGAATTTAGAAAAAAAAAATTAGGTAAAATGTTAATAAAATATTCAGTGAGTTTGGTTTCAATTTTTTAGATTTAATTTTTTTAAATTGCGTATTTTGTTTTTTCGTATTTTTTGTTTTTAGTTAATATTTTTAAAATTTTAAGTAATTATTTTAATTTTTTAGATATATCTTACTTAGATATATCTAAAAAGTAAAATATTTATCAAAATCAATAAATACACAAGAATATAAAAAATATATATTGAATTCTCGTATTTTTTTGTATTTTTAATATTTAATAAAAAAAATTAAGAATTTTTCACAAATATTATACTTTTTAAGTGTATTTATGTTAGGTATATCTAAAAAAAAAAAATTGCTTAGAATAGTAACAAAATTTAGTAAAAACAAAAAAATACAAAAAATAAAAAAATTCAATTTTGATGAAAAGTGAATCTTTAAAATCCAAACCAAACAAGTTGTTTATATTTCACTTATTTTTTTTCTTTTTCTTTCTAAATTCCTCCGTAAATTTATAAACCAAACACTTTGTAAAGGTTTTTTTCCTCTTACTTTGGCCCTTTTATGTTTTAAATTATTTTTAACTTCCTCTTAAAATTAATTTTTGTTTAAAATTAATCAAAAAAATCACATTAGTTGCTACATGATATATATATATATATATATATATTGCTTGAATATATTGTTATATTAAGATTTGAGTTTGTATAAAAAAATGTGAGTTATATATAATAAAATATTTGTATACACTATTATCTCTCAATATGTAATGTTCCATATAATTTTAAACATAAATTAACTTTTACAAAAAATTATAAATAAATAAAAAAATTAAAAAAACTTAAAAAGTCAAAGTGAGAAGAAGAAGAAAAAAAAAGGACAATTAAAAAAAAATTCCAAGTTTGAGCACTCTTAAAAAATAAATCCTAAATGTTTAATTTTATCAATTTAAATTCTAATTTTTTTATTTGTTTTCAATCTAAACCATTTATCTATTTTTGTTAAGTAAAATTGACGAAAAAAATATTTTAATTATTAAATTGATTATTACTATTAGCACCCACTTATTACTTTTGACTCCCTATTTTTTTGAATTTCTACTTATAAATTTTAAAATCCTTAAAAATTCACTCCTCGCCCAGAATAATACTAAAATTATCCTTCTAAAAATTTCACACCCACTAAAATGCACACTCTTCAACAGATCTCTAAAAACCATTAATCTCCTGAAAACCTAAAGTTCAAATCTTAAGTTCACCGTAAAAATCTTCCCTTTGATCACGTTTTTCACTCTCACGGCAATATTCGTCTCATTCTTTCTTACGACAGTAGTATCTCTTTAGCCCTCTACAGTTTTTTCTTTTTTTTTAGAGTTCTTGATCTGAAACCTATATTCCTCACTCTTCCTAGAGGCTTTGCTAGGTGGCATTTGGGTTTCAAACTTCCATAAAAGTTGAAAAGAATGTTCGTCATCACCCTAAAATAACAATACAAATTAAATTTAGGAATTTGATCGATAATACATGTCGGAACAAAATTCATATATCCAAAACTAAGATGTTGAACATATGAATAGTGTTCAATTATCCATTGTCGAACTAATGTCTTTAATTCGGTCTTGTGTTGTCATTTTTTTATTATATGTTTGGGAGTTCAGTATTAAAAAAATGTCAAACTATTTTCATCATTTTTTGTTCATGTTTTTGAATGAACCTACCATTACAAGGCCAACATTCTTTCAGTTACGAACACTATCAAAGTTATGAACCTCTTCTGAATTTACATTGTTGTACTTCATTCGTTTCATAAAATTGTGATTGTCGGAAAAACTTCTACTTATTGCTATTGCCGAAAAAGTGTGTATAATCGAATGGTTGCCAATGTTGCTATCGAAATATCGTCGCTAGAAGGTTTTCAAGGTTTTGAATATGGGTAAGTTTTGATGGTTTTGAAGTGTATGGATGGTGATAAAGGTGGGTACTCTCATAAACTCTATCTTATAATTAAGTGGGTGTATGAGTTTAATTGTGAGATGGGTTATTTCAAAATAATTGATGTAATCTTTAATAATTTCATATGAGGTTAATAAAAATAAATAAATAAATGGGAGTCTAAAATAATAAGTGGAGTGCTAATAGAAACACTTTATTAAACTCAATGTAGATATGCATAAAATGCCTAAAATACTATTTTTTTTTTTTTTGAGTTTAAATTGATAAAATTAAAAATTCATGATTTATTTTGTTATAAGAGTCAAATCCTAAATTTATTTTTATTTTTATAATTTCTCCTAAAAAAATTAAGAGCTAAAAGTGAAAAAAAAAATCAAAAAATATTAAACAGTCATAATTTTTTTTCTACAGAATTAATTAAAAAATAAAATTCCTAGCTACTTCGCTATACAATAATGAAATTACTTGAATTATTAATTGAAATGTATTTCTAACATCATTATATACTCTTAATTTATTTGATAATTTATTAATAAAATGAGTCATTTATTATGAAATTAGAAACTTTAAGACGGAGATGTAATTTTTAGGAAAAATCCTATGGTACACACTTTATAATTAAAGAAGAAAATGATATAATTTCATACTTTCTGAATCATAACTAAACACAACATAAGACATAACTAAAAAACTCATGAGTTATAACTAAAATAATATCAGAATTAAAAAAGAAAATTAAACATAACTAAAAAAGAAAATAGTATAATTAAAAATGTATATGGTGCACTCTTTTCAAGGTATGTATGTTAAAATTTTCTAATTTTTAAAATTACAATGAATAATTTATATTTTAAATAAATTCAAAGAATGTATTTATAATTTAAAAAAAAAGGAAAATTATATATATCCCTTCGAGGTTTAGCTAAATTACAGATATCCCTGAGGTTTGAGAAATTACAAATACCGCCCGAAGGTTATATTTGCATAACAAATTATGGGGCAATTTGTTATGAAAATATAAACTTCAGGAGACAATTTGTTATGAAAATATAAATCTCAGAAGTATCTGTAATTTCTCAAACCTCAAGATATCTGTAATTTAGCTAAATCTCGAGAGAAATATATGTAATTTGCCCCCAAAAAAAATGGTTCAAGTGAAGAAAGGGGGTAGCAGTCCTCTCTCTTTACCTGTTTTCAACTAATCCAGAAAGGGCGAGAGCGAGAGATGGGTGGAGGAGGATTCCAAGTGATGAAGAGAATTCCCAGCATCAAATTCCCACTAAGATACCCAAAATCCTCTGCTTCAGGTCTCTCCCTTCCCTCTCCCTTTCTCTCTCTTTCCTTCTTCCGATCTTTTTTTTTTTTTTTTTTTTTTGGGTATTTATAAATTTATGTGTGCTTCTAACTGCCAGTTTATTTTACTTCATTACCAAGTTCTGATCTTTTTCCTTCTCTCTCTCTCTGTTGCTTCCATGTTAACACAACCCACTACTTTTTTTGAAATTCTGACTAATTTTACTGCACTTCACTTGCTTAGTTTTTAATTGATTGTTTTTTTCATTTCTTTCCTTTTGCCTAAACAAAAAATTAAATTTTTTTTTTTTTGGGAATTGCTTGGTCTTATGAACTGAGTCAGTTATGGTTAGCAAATTTAGGGTTTGTGCTTCTGAGATCACCTGATGTATTTTTAAACAATCTCAAATGAGTGGTATCTGATGCTAGATTTAGTAGATGCCTTGACACTACCAAGTAAAATTAGTTTAAGGAGGAGATTAGGTATTCATACACATTGCTAACTGAGATATTAGTATAGATTTTTTTTATTTTTGAAGTTTTAAAAAGAAGGTGAAATGAGGATGTGAAATGGAGTAATGGCAACATAAGAGAGTTCAAATCTAAATGAATGCATCAGTCATGGGGACTCAGTAAATTTCACTTTAATTTGGGACAAGACGAGAAGGTTGGACAACAGGGTTTGCTTATGTGTTAGTAAATATATATCATTATACTAGCTAGAAGCACTATTGTTCTGATCAAGGGCGGAACTACTTGGCACGGGATTCTCTGTCCCTAAATCCTTTTTGGTCCCAATAAACTCCCAAGCTCCTTGCCATAGGATCGTCTCAAGATTTTCGTGTCGAGAGATTCTCACACACATATACCATGCCTGACAATGCATTGGGACAAAGGGACATAGGGATTTGGGAATAGAGTATCCCTGGACGAACTACTTCAAATTATTGTACATGTACTAGTTAGGAGCACTTCTTTATTAATGAATTAGTTCATTGTTTTAAATCATGGGACTCGAGCACTAAAAGGTGCTGATTCAACAACCTCCATATGTAGTCATGATATGTTTTGGAAAAAATATTGCTAAATTTAATCGTGTGATCATCACACTTACATAGGACCATGGGTGTCAAAAATGTACATATCAAGGTTTTGGCTCTGGTTGAATATGTCACAGTTAGGAAGCAGTTTGGCCAGTAGGCGACTGGTAAGAAGAATGGGATTGAAGGTACCCCATGTTTTGTGGGATATTAGGGCTTGAGAAATTTTGAAGAAGGAAAAATGTTGTCAAATTTTGACAACTGACTTAGAAATGGAAGAAGGAATGCGAGGTCTAATTCCCTTTCTACAATCTTGTCAATTTGCAGTGGAAACAAAATTTCTGTGTTGTTCACTGCAACTTCTTAAACCAGGTCTCAAAGTATATCTTTCCACTGTTGTTCTGTTCTTTACTTTTTTGAGATGTATCAATGTTGCTAAACAGCAATTGGACACCACACTAGGCTTCAAGTGCTCCTTTTAGAGGAAGCTACAATGTAAAAATCTCAAATTTATACTTTTGTGGTTTGATTCAAAGTTCAAACATTGGATATTGGTACTTTGGAGTACTGTTAAAGTAATTTTGCATTCATCTGCAAAAACGGTGTTTTCAAACATTAAAGATCTTACTGAAGTAGGTATTTTTTTCGTATGAATTTTAGGTACATAATCAACTCTTTATAGAATAGTTATAAGGTCAACGATGCTTTACGGGATAGAATGCTAGGCAACTAAAACACAAAACATAGATGAGAATACTTAGATAGATGTATGGTAAGATTATGAAAGATAGAATTGAAAATGAAAATATTCGTGAAAAGGTAAAAGTAGCACCAATTGAAAATAAGTTGAGAGAGAACAAGTTAGGATGTTTTGATTATATACCACGAATAAATGCAACAGTAAGGAAGAGTAATATGAATACCACAAATGAAAATTTTAGGGGGGGGAGAAGACCTAAACTGATGTGGGATGTGTTAGTAAAAAAAAGTATGAATTTATTTAATTTAATTAAGCATATAGCCCTTGACCAAGTAGAGTGGCGAAAAATGATTCATGTAGTAGCTGACTCCACTTGATTGAGACACAAGGCTTACTTTGGTTTGGTTAATCAACCCTTTTGTTATTATCAATTTCCAGGTTCTGCACCAAGGTCAGATGTTCCAGCAGCGCCCACCAACACTGCTGTTGGAGGGAAAGCTTCTCTTCAGCCAAAGCGCACACCTGTCACAGACAGGGAAATAGAAGCTGTTCTGGTAAGGGTACTGTCCTTTCCATAGAGTCGAATTTGAATATTTCTTTTACCTGAGGTTGTATCAGAACTAAATCCAACCTTAAAACTTCAATTCTATACATTTAAAGTAATTGTAAAGTGCTCTATTGGAAAGTAAGTGTTTGATGATTAGCACAATGATGATACAAGGATCATGAGTGTCCACCTGTTTGATCTTTATGCTTGACAAGGTTATGTTATGGAGACACAAAACTTGGACCAAATTTGAGCCATAAGGATCAAGTTTTACTGAAATTTTCTAATTAGATCTTGATTCTTATGCATCTTTTTATTTATTCTTTTTTCCACAATGTCTTCTGCAGTTGGGTGGCTGCTTGTGACTTTCAGTGGACTGTGGAAGGAAGTGTTTTGACATTTGTTCTACCATTTTCCATCATATGATATATGAAACTACTACTACTACTACAGTGAACTGTTGTATTTTAACAGTGCCTGGCAACTCATAAATCAGCTAAATATGTAATCATATGCTGAACTAGAACTTAAGCCTGAAGGTTGAATACCGTCAACGCATTACTTTCATTTCCATTTCCTTTTTATCCTTTTCTTTAGCAGCAGCCACGTGAGCCATATATGGCAAGGCTACCACCTTACAGACCTCTATAGCATCAAGTGGCTGCCCATATGCTTCTATGTTAATATATGTGATTTGAGCTCCAATCTCTCTCCCCATTTTGTGTAAGAACACAGTACTTGAGAAAATGTTTGGGCTTTGTCATAGTATCAAAATTCTTGTGAAAATTTTTAAATCTTTGGATGCTTGACAGATCTGAGTGAGATGCAACTCAATGGAGATGATTTCTTCTTGGTGTTGCGTTGGATTTTGGTTTGCATTAGAAAGGGCACGAGGCACCCAATTTCCAAAATCTGATTGACACAATTTGTTTATGTGAAAAACAATTTTTAGAAGAAAAAAATTCATAGAAAACTTTTTCATATTTTGTTTGTGATATTGAAACTAATTGTTAGTGGTTTTGGTGGTGGCGGCAGTTGTTGTCAGGCACATGTAGTGGTAATGTGATGGCTATTGGTAAAATTTTAGTGCAAAAAATATTTCTTACTTTTCGAAGTGAATAATATTTTCTACCCAAATAAGTATTCATTTGAAAGTGAAAATTGTTTTTTTGTATGTACATAACCAGGGTCGGAGAAATACAAAATACAAATACATGAGAAAATATAATCGCATGCACGCACAGAATACAATTCACTTCAAACTAGGAATATCTGAAAGGTTACGGGAGTTAACTTTCTCCCCTCAACTATAAATACATAGAAATTAAGACAATGTCACGAGCGCAAAAAATATAGTAAATATCCTTACTCTATCCACTCGAGTATTTAGTGTCTAATATTTATCAAAATTCACATTACAACAAAAATGTTTTTTATTCTTTCATGTTTTGTCATATCAAATATCAAATACCAAGAAACATTTTCAGCTGAAACAAAAGGAGCATAACTCAGACGATGTGTTACCAGTTTCAAAATGCGATTAACAAAACAGCTTTCTTGCATAGTTCTCCATAATATTAATTTCCATTTCCATTTCCATTGACAGATCAAAGAAAAAACTGTACATTATTCTTTTCAACCATCACAAGAGCCACCTCCCTCACAAAAATATAAACACAAGACAACACACAAAAGAACCTACCACCCAACCCTGCAAATCCCACTCTCTTGCACTCTTTTGAGTTCTTTTGTATCTATGAGCCTAATATGAGGATGTGAAAACAAAGCTATCTGTCTATTTCTTGATAAACAGATCTATCCATATATATATATATATCTATGTCATTACTGTCTGTTTGCTGCTATCTTGTTGCCTCTTGCCCCTTTCGACCAGACTGGTTGTGTTGTCTTGTTCATCTCTCATGAGGTACTTGTCAACCTGCGAAGCAGCTTGCCGGCCTTCTGAGATGGCCCAAACTACCAGAGATTGGCCTCGCCGGCAATCCCCGGCTGCAAAGACTCCATCCACGTTGGTTGAGAAGCGGCCATAATCTGCCTTGAAGTTTGATCGATTGTCTTGCTCCAAGCCCAGTTTTTCCGATAGTGTCTGAAGGAATTAAGCATCACAAAAATCAGTATGAAATCAATTATACATGCTTTCTAATTGACTAGGGTTGATGACAAAATTCAGGTGAACATTATTGAAAAAAGAGAGAAAATTACCAATTGGTCTTCATATTTCTTTACTCAACCCTAATCTATTAGAAAGCAGAATGCACAACTTCAATTTTGCGAAGGACCCAAGGCATAGAATATCAATGCCTGGAGCTAAACTTAATTACGCTATTCTAACCAATAATTTTGATGATTCTAGTTGCAAGAGAAATTAGTCAAGATCACTTCCAACAATTACTCTAGATCAGAAATTGAACTTGGTTACTGGTTCAGCATAGAGAAATTATAATTGAGTAGCAGTTAAGAATACTAACTGATTCAGGACCGAGGAACCCCATAGCGAGTAGGACTATGTCTGCCTCGATCATCTCCTCCGAGCCTTCAATTTCTTTAAACTGAAACTTCCCACTAGCATCCTTCTCCCAACGGACACGTATCACCTCAAGTGCTTTCACATTCCCATTCTCATCTCCCACAAACCGTTTAGTTAATACCTCATAAGACCTGGGATCTTTCCCAAACTTGGTAGCAGCTTCCTGGTGCCCATAATCCACACGGAATATGCGAGGCCACTGCAAACAAAGAAATTTGAAGGGAATAAATCATTAAAACGATTAGAAAAAGCAGGCATCAAATGTTACAAGATTTTTGCGATTTTCAAACTCTTCCATTTAGACCATGTAACCCTGATTTTCAACAGATATTCCAAAACATCCACCACCAACTATTATAATCTTCCATTTAAAATCTGTTGCTTTTACACCATTCAAAATTTATTTGAATATTTACCATTTTTCTATATTATTTTGTTAATTAATTACCTATTTCAATAATTTTTCACTTTGTTTCAAGCAAGTCTTGCAAAATCTGATAGGGATGATGCACATGTAGTAAGACCAACCAGAGAACATTACGTGACTAGGGCTGTAAAATGAACCATGCTACTCGAGCTCAACTCATGTTAAGCTCTTTAAAAGCTCATTTGAGATCGGCATAGTCAAACTTAAACAAATTTTAAAGCTCGGCATAGTCAACCTACTACTCGGCTCAACTCAATTATATGCACTATAACAAATCAAACTACTCAATTCAAGCTCATTTGAGATCAACTCAAAAGTTAAATAAGTCAATCCTAAACACATTTTGAAGCTCATTAAGTTTTCAAGTCAAATTTAAACAGCCTATTGCTCAACTCAACTCATTTACAACCCTATATATGACCAACATATTGAGGAATGGTCTTGTGTACTCTGCATTTTTTTATTTTTTATTTTTGTTTCAGTTGCCATATAATAAAATCTACAAACCTGTGGCCAAGGGTTTCCCGGGGCTCTGGTTCGAGGAGGCTGAGGGAGAAGCTCCAGATTTACGATGTTAGTACAGCCATGTCGGATAGATGTTCCTATGCAATCTGTACCAGTATCGCCTCCACCAATTACCACTACCTTCTTGCCCTTGGCAGAGATGTATTTGCCATCCTCAAGATTGCTATCAAGCAAACTTTTGGTATTTGCATGAAGAAACTCCATGGCAAAATGAACCCCTGATAGCTCGCGTCCGGGTACAGGAAGATCCCTGTAACCAATATTTTATTCACTAATTGTTAGTGTGTTCTAAAGAAAACTATACTGGCAATTTGTTTTTGAAAAAAAAAAAAAATTACCTTGGTTTTGTGGCTCCTACAGCTAAAACAATTGCATCATTCTCCTCTCGAAGCCGATCAAGGGAGTACATGGGATCTTTTCCCACATTAGCATTGACCACAAAATTGACACCCTCCTTTGCCATAAGGTCAACCCGTCGTTGAACTACATCAACCTTATCGGTCTTCATGTTAGGAACTCCATACATCATAAGGCCCCCAATTCGATCAGCACGCTCAAAAACTGTCACAAAATGACCCATTCTATTCAACTGATCAGCAGCAGCCAAGCCGGCAGGTCCACTCCCAACAATAGCAACTCTTTTCCTGTAAGACCAAGGTTATTTAGAATCCAGTGTCCCAATAATTTATACCAAAATAACATTCGGCTCAAAAGATATAGATTTAATTATGAAATCCATAACATGAAAAAGCTATTCCCAGGAATGTGTTGTATAGTAAAGGAAAGGAAACTTGTTTTCCATGCGTGTTCATTTGTCAGGAAAAGGAAAGTGAATTATTGAGATTCTTGCAAAATCCTGCATTTCTTTGCAGAGCATGTTTTGAAGGAAAACTTGTCCTACTGAGAAAGTTGAAGATATGAGTCCCACAAAAGCCTTGCTAATTGAACATAAAAATGTTATGGGAAAGTTGATCTTCTTGTACTTTACTTTCTTTCCCTGACCACTGAATGATTCCCTAAAGAACTCTGAGAGAATGGAGACTCTATTCAATTATGCAAGAGCAAAAATCATACCCAGTTCTTCTGAGGGGAGGTCGTGGCACCATCCAGCCTTCCTCGAAAGCCTTATCTATAATAGAGCATTCAATGTTCTTGATAGATACAGGATTCTCAATAATACCAAGAACGCAAGAACCCTCGCAAGGTGCAGGACACACCCGACCAGTAAACTCTGGGAAGTTATTAGTCTCCAGAAGCCGATCTAATGCTTCACGCCATCTATTTTGGTACACCAACTCGTTGAATTCAGGAATTTTATTCCCAAGAGGACATCCTGAATTCTCCTACAATTTATTAAAAATAGAAATCAGATATAAGACTGAAAAAATTGGGCAAAAGTTTGCTGTGAGAGACTTTTGAATTAAAAAGAACAAAAAATATTGCAGTTCTTGGTCACCTGATGGCAGAAAGGAGTACCACAGTCCATACACCGAGCAGATTGTGTCTTTAGAAGTGGACTAGGCTTGGCTTCTTCCATGACCTCCTCCCAATCGTTCATCCGAACATTAGGATCCCTATATGAGACGCCCTCACGCTCATAAATAATGAATCCTCTATTTTTAACAGCATCAGGAACTCGAGTTGGCCTCGTTGGCAATTCAGTCTCTGAAACTTTCTGCAAATTCTGAACGCTTATCAGACCCTTTTACTGGCTATAAGTCATTACCAAGATACATAGCACATGCTAGAGGGGAAAATGCAGGGGAGGATGAGAGAGAGAGAATATAATAGAAGTATAGAAAAGCATCCATGAAAATGAGGCAAATTGTTCTTATATGTACCACATGTCCCATTGTAGTCTTTAATATAAAAAAAAAAAAAAAAATTATACATTAATTTTCTTTAAAATATTATCCCTATTTCTATGAAAGAGACCTCACATCTTATCAAGCATTAAAATCATGTAACAGTTCAAGTATGAAAGAAAGATTCATAAGAGGATCAATAAATGAATATAACTTACCGGAACGTCTTTCCCATTTGAGGACATAGCTGCCAACTTCTTAAGCTCTTCAAAAGCATCTTTTTTGATTAAATCTGCCTCTTCTTGCTCATCAGCTTCATTAGCAGCCCTCGATGCAGCCTCTTTGGCAATTTTCTCTTCTTTCATGCTTGCAAGAATCCGTTTATAATCTCTAGGAAAGACCTTAACAAATTTAGGTAAAATATTATCGAAATCAGCAAGCACTTCTCTAGCTAGTTGGCTGTTTGTGTGCCGCTGATGTTGTTGTATCATCACTC
The DNA here is from genome assembly GCA_030407325.1 of Camellia japonica. Lineage (NCBI taxonomy): Eukaryota > Viridiplantae > Streptophyta > Magnoliopsida > Ericales > Theaceae > Camellia > Camellia japonica. The sequence continues at coordinate 161,869,000 of JAPPVO010000032.1, forward strand.
TGAGAGTCATAATATCCTCTTCTTCTTCAACTTTATCGAGATCCACCAACTCAGGATTGCATCGGGATTGGAACGTGGCATCGACATCAAGAACATAAGCAATGCCACCACTCATCCCTGCAGCAAAATTCCTCCCGGTTTTTCCAAGCACAACAACGGTCCCACCAGTCATGTACTCGCATCCATGATCACCAACACCTTCTACAACTGCTTTTGCCCCAGAATTACGGACACAGAATCTTTCTGCTGCCATTCCATTGAAGTATGCTTCCCCAACTGTTGCCCCATAGAGAGCAACGTTACCGATCACGATGTTTTCCTTTGGATCAAAATTGCTTCCTTTTGGAGGATAAACAACAATCTTTCCACCTGATAGTCCTTTACCAACATAGTCATTGCTATCACCTTCAAGCTCCAACGTGATGCCTGGGCAAAGAAAAGCCCCAAGGCTCTGGCCCGCACTTCCATTGAGTTTGATATGGATTGTATCCGCAGGAAGGCCCGCCATGTGATAGCGCTTTGTCACTTCATGGCTAAGCATTGTTCCAACCGCACGATTTACATTGCAAATTGGTGTTTCAATGTATACAGGAAGGCCTTTTTCTAAAGCAGCATTGGACAGAGTTATGAGTTTGTTATCCAAAGCCATGTCCAAACCATGATCTTGTTTCTGTACACAATACTGGGCAGCTTCTGGGCGGATGTCAGCTGCAGGCCTAAGTAACAAGGAGAGATCAATATTCTTTAGCTTCTCATTGTTCTTTGTCACTTCTTTATCAAGCTCAAGCTTATCCGAACGACCAACCATTTCATTGATGGTCCTAAATCCGAGCTGAGACATGATTTCTCTCACCTCCTCTGCTAGCATGAAGAAAAAGTTTATTACATGTTCAGGTTCACCAGCAAACTTTTCCCTAAGTACTGGATCTTGGGTAGCAATGCCAACTGGACAAGTGTTTTTGTGACACTTGCGCATCATGATGCAACCAAGTGTGATGAGTGGAGCTGTGCTGAAACCAAACTCCTCTGCACCAAGAAGAGCTGCAATGGCCACATCTCTTCCAGTTTTCAGTTGGCCATCAGTCTGCAGGACCGTTCGGCCACGAAGGTCGTTAGCAACTAGAGTTTGGTGAGTTTCAGCAAGACCGAGTTCCCATGGGAGGCCAGCACTCTTGATGCCAGTCCATCGGGAAGCACCTGTACCACCATCATGACCTGAGATCAAGACATGATCGGCATGACCCTTCACAACCCCACTAGCAATTACTCCCACACCAGCTTCGGATACCAACTTCACACTAATTCGAGCCCCTGGATTCGCATTCTACAAATTATGGAGAAAGAAGTCAGATATGATAAACCGCAACTAATAAAATTGAAACTTGCACAAGAAACAGTTCATGTACTTACCTTAAGATCATGAATCAATTGAGCGAGGTCTTCGATTGAATAGATATCATGATGGGGAGGGGGGCTGATTAATCCAACCCCAGCAGTGGAATTCCTCGTGATGGCAATGTCTCCAATAACCTTGTGGCCAGGAAGTTCACCGCCCTCACCAGGCTTGGCTCCCTGTGCAAAATGGCAGTCCAAAATTAATAATAAATCCAACATACAAAAATAAACAAGTTCAGTTCATATTAAACCTCACCAAATGCAAAGACAGGCCAACAGGATAGATAAATAATAAAAAAATGGGGGTTCAAATGTCAATTCAAAATATACCTGAGCCATTTTTATCTGTAGCTCATCGGCATTTGTAAGGTAGTAACTTGAAACGCCGAATCTTCCACTTGCAACCTGCTTAATTGCACTCCTTTTTGGATTCATTGAACCATTTGGTAAAGGCTCCATACGAGACGGGTTCTCACCTCCCTCACCTAGAAAGAAGTTGCACAAAGTAAGTGCAAGGAAAGAAGAATGTGAGAAATTTCATCCCCGGAGAAGCAACGAGAGAAATATAAGCTATGAAAGAAAACAAATTTATGCAGAAACAAAGTCTACAAAATTGACCAATAAAGTCTAGAACAAAAATGGCAAACAAGTAAATGGATCTTGAAGGAGCATTGAAGGGAAAAACAAAAATGCAAAATAATGAGTTCAAAACAACACTCCACAATTTTTTGACATTAAAAAAGGGAGTAAAAAATGATGAGTTCAAAACAACACTCCACAAATATTTTTTGACATTAAAAAAAGGAAGCCAAAAATAATGACACAACCAAGTCCCTCCTAATGTTTCAGATTATTCAACACTGACATGACATGCTCAAATAAATGACATTAATTAGCACAAATAATTGAGAAAATCTTATCAAGGGCATACCTGTGTTCGATTTCCCCCCAATCTTGTTCATAGCCATGGCAAGGGTGGTGTGTGCCTCCAAAGATATTGATCCATAACTCATGGCTCCAGTACAAAACCGTTTCACAATCTCACTGGCCGGTTCCACTTCATCTAAAGGAACTTTCACCTCTGCCTCTATAAATTTCAAAAGCCCTCGCAAATTGCAGTTTTTATTTAATTCCTGTATGCGCTTAGAGTATTCTTTATAGGCTGCCACACTATTAACTCTAGCAGCCTCTTGCAGCTTAGATATAGCAAGCGGGTCATTCAGGTGGACCTCACCGCCTTTCCTCCAGTGATAATCCCCAGGATTGGGCAATGATACAGCCTCAGCACTTCCAGGAGGGAAAACCCGTGTAGGAAATGCTAGATCGTGCAATTGAAGCACATCATTGGCAAGCGCTTCAAACGTTGCTCCCTCAACTCTGCTCGGAGTTCCAGCAAAGCACCGCTCCATCACTTCTGATGAAAGCCCCACCGCCTCGAAAATCTGGGCACCTTTGTACGAGGCCAAAGTTGAAATCCCCATTTTGGCAAGAACTTTCATCATGCCATAGTTGCTTGCTTTGAAGTACTTTTTGATCAGCTCATCCTTTGACTGGAATTCACCACTTGCTTTGGGTGGAATCTTCCCGTCAACCTGAAGTCTCCAAATGGCCTCTATGGCCAAATAAGGGCATATAGCATCCGCACCGAATCCAACCAAAGTACAAAAATGGTGCACTTCACGGGGCTCAGCAGATTCAACGATTAACCCAATTCGAGTCCGTTCAAGCTTTTTAACTAAATGATGATGGACAGCACCAACAGCCAAAAGGGAACTTACAGCAACTCGTTTTGATGAAAAGGCTACACAGTTGAACAAATTACAAATAAGTTATTTAACATGCTAATAACATATTATCTATTAAAGAATAAAGATGATTCTTTTTCTTTTCTTTTCTTTTTTGATAAATAAAAGCAACTTTATATATGTATTTTCCATTTTTTTCAGGTGCAACCCTAGTTTAGGATATGCAGTACCTCTGTCAGAAAGCACCAGCGTTTTGTAACCCTCCTTAATTGCATCATGTGCTTCAGCACAAATCCTATCCAAGGTCTCCTCCAAGCCCTTACTACCACGATCTTTAGAAAATGTTATATCAAGAACTTTGCTACGCCAGCCTCTGTAGTTCATCTTCTTAATTGCTTCCATTTCTTCAATAGATAAAAGGGGACCTTTTAGCGAGAGGCGATGACATTGTTCTTCAGTAGTCTCAGTGAGATCACCTTCTGGACCAATCATGCACTCCATGGAAGTGACTATCTTCTCCCGGATAGGATCAATTGGAGGGTTTGTAACTTGAGCAAACATCTGCTTGAAATACTCAAATGTGAGTTTCTCTCTGTTTGACATCACAGCCAATGGAGCATCGTTTCCCATTGAACCAAGGGACTCAACTCCGTCCTTTGCCATCGGTAGTAGCAGCATCTCCAAGGATTCAACAGTGTAACTGCATAAGAGGCCAGCATTTGAATCATTTCCACAACAGAAATGCCACAGTAAAAGTTTAAAAATAAATAAATTAATTACAGACGAAGTGGAGGGAAAAGAGAGAAAAATACCCAAATGTCTTCAATGGAGCCAACAAACCATGAATGCCCATATTTTCCATGTTGTCGTCATCATTAGATGCCTGGTTACATATAAGAGATGTTATCTGTATTGAGAACTGCCCATGAAAAGAGGTGGAGAAGAAAGCATTTGCAACCTCAAAACAGACACAGAGAAGTAATACTCACGGGCAAAACTCCTGCTATAGCCTGAGGAACCCTCTGAGATTTGCTAACAGATTCAACTATGTCTTTCAGCTCTATCTTTCGCCTTTTAAGCCACTCTCCATAAGGTCTTGAAAGTGAATACTGCTGCTTCAGCTCTTCATCGTCAACAACAACATGCTTCTCAAAATCCACCAGAAGCATCATACCAGGGTTAAGTCTTCCTTTCCTGCACACATCTTCAGGTTGAATATCAACTACTCCAACTTCGCTTGCCATTATAACTCGCCCACTGTGTGTGACATAAAATCGTCCTGGACGCAATCCATTTCGGTCCAGTGTAGCTCCAAGATAGCGGCCATCAGTAACTGCATATTTTGTTTTTGGTAAGCACAAACCAAATGCTGCTAGGGAAGCAAGTCAATGCAGAAATAAAAAGGTTTTGTAGAACTCTTACAGGATATCAGAGCAGGCCCGTCCCATGGTTCCATAAGGGCTGAAAAGTACTCGTACAAGGCTTTTCGATGAGGATCCATATTCTTATCATTTTGCCAGGCTTCCGGGATCATCATCATGACAGCTTCAGGAAGACTTCTACCAGCTCGAACCAAAAGCTCAAGGACACCATCAAAAGCCCCTAAAAGAAGAGGGAAATTCAGATACAATACAAGGTTATCAAAATGATTTGAATTTCAGGCAAGCATGAGTAGTGGTTCTACTTCGCCCCTTACATCGGCAATTTAAGTGTCTACGTGCTGATTGTTAAAATTCATCAACACCACCATTCAAATACAAGATGCATGTACATACGGATGTATGCAAGCACATAAACAAATATTATAATCCAACCTGAGTCAGATGAGCTGGCATCTACAATGGGTAGAAGCTTCTTCATTTCATTCTTTGACAGACCAAGCTCCTTGCACTTCAGAAGACCCTCACGTGCCTTCATCCTAAATTGGGATCATGAACATCACTCAATTGTTTTAAACAGGAAAATAAATGAATAATGAAGCAATATACTCTATTAGTAAGTAATGTACATGAATCAGAAATTTAAGAGGTTCATAAGCCCCAACTAGCATCCTTGTGAACATAATCTTGAACTTACCTATTAGGCTTATTGCTAATGTATACTGATTCAGAAAGAATAAATAAACATATGGACCTCATTTGAAAACAGCTGTTCACATTTCAAATTTAATGGTATAGCTACAACATGGTTTATTCATGATATCAGTAAGGCCACAATAAGGATGCGATAGTTACAATAGCACTACTCTACCAGTAAAACAGGTATCCAAGAAACTTAAAATGAAACCACCAACTTTCCAACTCAGAACCTGATATTTCTCCAAGTGCTAATAAAGCTGCATGTAACAGGTTAGTAGTGAATGGCTTAAAAACTCGATGACATGTCACACGAAATGGCATGCCACCTATTCAACCAGGCATTTCTAAATAAATCGACAAGATGATCTTGATTTTCCTTACAGATAGAAATATCTTATAAATCTTAGCAATCAATTTTAATGAGTTTCCAGAATTTCAAGGCTCAGCTGGGGTGTGACAGGTCATTGGTAAAGATATTCAAGTTCAATCAACAATCATATCAAAATCTCCGGAATACTTCTACAAAAATGAATGAAATAAAGAATTGTATTCAGGAACAATTACTCCTCGACTTGCTCAAGAACTTACCAATTTACATTGCCCCGAAGTGTGTTAATTTCCCCATTATGACCTAAGACACGCATAGGCTGAGCACGATCCCAGCTAGGAAATGTGTTTGTTGAGAATCGAGAGTGTATCTGCACCAAAAATAGATCCAAAACTTCAGCCCAAATTCCATCCACATTATTGACGATATGGGATCTAACTTGCAACCATGAAATTGTGTACAGGGCACTTCAATAAACAATATACCGCAGTGCCAGTACATAACATCACGGAAACCCTAAACTACCTTTAACCAGACACACTTCCTTTCCACCACTTAAATGGAAGTCTATCCTCAAGAACTGATTATAGAGAACACTGCATCGAGTTTCTGCAAACACGATTTACTTGATAATGAGGTTCCTTACCAACTCACCCAAAGAATGCAATCCGGCATCCAAATTCAAATAGTAATCAAGGAAGCGGAAGAACTTAAGAGATCATTCATACTTCAATGCCTCAGAAGTCATTCCTCAACCCTGCATCTCTTCGTTTAACTGGTTGATCCCATGCTGTTGGTTGTCGAAGTATGGAGTCAGTGGACAAAGAAGAAAAGTGAATAGAAAATATATTTACCAGGGCCATGTAGCTCGTAAACCTTTCATTGCCAAGATCTGCATAATAGTATTGCTTCAACTGGTTGGGCTTCAATTGACCTTTATAGACAACGGTCCTGGAAAACAAACAAAAAAAAGGCTCTATGGTATAATCTTACTGGAGAGTCACATTCAACCAAGATTTTGTAATTCCAGAGAAATGATAAAAACAAACCTTGAGGAAAGCGAACATATATAGAAGTCCCTCACTCCACCATGTTGGAGGTTTAATGCAGCTCGTATAGCCACCATTGAAACCCTCCTTAATATGTACAACTGTCAAAAAATAAAAGGGAAAAGGCAAAATGTTACAAAATTGTTGTGAAGTTCTGAAAATAAAAGCAAGACAGATAACACTACAACAGAAGTTCTATTTTCCTCCCTCGCTTGCTCGTTTCGTTATCCTCCTTCCATATAACATTAATAAAAAGATCAGAGACTGCGACTGATCGTGTAACTAGGATCATCCAGTTCTTCTTGATCAAGAGCAACCGATGTTTCATTCATGTACAATTGTTATGTCTAATAGGACTATACATCTCACGTAGACCTCCAAAAGATGCAAAATTCACAGTTTCCTTCTGAAGAGAAATGTATAGCTAAAAAGAAATAGATCTGTACCTGTTGCTCAAAATCGACTTTAGACTTAGGAGTGGGCGTAAGAAACACTTGCTCAATAACAGGTTCGGTCTGCAAAGCAGAGTTTCCCAATCCTGAGTTATCTGTTGGGACAGTGCGCCAGCCAAGGACAGTATGCCCGAGAGACTCCGCAACCTAGAAATACAATCATTAATTTTCTTAGGAGACGACCTCAAAAACTCCAAAACATACCAGTCTATGAAAAGCAAATAAGAAGATAGTCTAGGTAAATTCACTTTTCCAATTACAACTTACAAGCACAAGTTGAACTAAGTTTTGATATTAAAATTACCTTAGTAAATACGATTTTGCTTTGTGCCCTTCGATTTTCAGATGTAGGCAAGAAGAACATGCCCACGGCATACTCCCCAGGAGGTGGTAGCTCAAAACCCACATCTTTGGCAACCTGACAAACGATGACCCGACAACAATAACAAAATTAAGTTGGAGAATTTGAACCCAAATAGCAAGAAATCGATCAACAGAACAGAATTGAATTTGATAGTTTGAACCCAAAAAGGAAGAAATCAAGCAAAATAAATGAGTTTGAGAGTTTGAACCCAAATAGCAAGCAATCAAGCAAAACCAATAAATTCAGTGTTAGAATGCCTAATCCACATTTTAAGTAGAATTTTTAATTTTCTATCTGTCCTTCTCTTTCCTTTTTGGGTGTTCATTCATAAAATCTATAATTATCCAAAATCAGATATAAAAATCACAAAAATGAGATATTAGATTAATGTACCTCCTTGTAGAACTGGTGAGGAAGAGCTACAAGAATGCCAGCCCCATCACCAGTATTAGTCTCACATCCACAAGCACCTCTATGTGACATCCTTATCAACATCTCCACCGCATCAGTCACCTTTTTCAAATCAAAACACAATAACAATTCTTAAAACTCATAAAAATCAAACTCAAATCTCAAAAACCAAACACCCAAAACTATTATATACCGTTTTCCGGCTACTTTCTCCGGACAATTCAGCAACAAACCCCACCCCACACGAGTCCTTATCGAACGAAGGATCATAGAGACCGAGAGGCTTCTCGGGAACTTGCGACAATGCTGATCGCACCACGACTTTGAGCTTCGGATCCAAACCCGGACCATCCGATAGCCAAAGATGCAATCTTTCACAAGGTCTCAATTTGGTTCCACAAAATCTATTCTCCAAAACATTTGATTTTGTTTTAGACTTCTTATCAACAAAAGCTCTTGTAATACGAACTCGGTTCAAAGCCACAAAAGGCTTGGTAATCGAAGGAATCACCGGGTTGGTGGTGTTGTTGTTTCGAGTTTGAACAACAGAATTCGAAATCACCGACATTAAATCAATGTGATTTTTTCAACATCAAAAACACGAGATCTAGTGATTTGTTGTAAATCACGAGAATGAAAGAAAATCGAATGAATTTTTGGATTTGGAAATATTGTTGTTTTATGGGAATTATTTACCGTATATCATAGAACTTTTTTCTTTTTCTTTTTTGAATTAAAAAAAAAAAAGTGTCTTTTATCTGTTGCGAAATGAACAAGATTATATTTGAGTTAGCGATTCAACAAACTCAAACACCAAAATATTGGAAATTCTTGCGACAGAAAGAAAGAATTTTAGCTAGAGAAAGAAAGGGAGAGAAGATGAGACCGACAGAGGGCGAGAGGGGAGCGTGGGTTGGTGCGATGAAGGCAGAGAGAGGTAGTAGGTGTTTGGTGGTTCATCACAATTTATAGAGAGAGAAAGAGAAGGAAAATGAGGGTTTGTTGAGTTGTGAGGAGAGGAAAGAGAGAGATGAGGGGTGTGGGACCACTTACTTTTAAAAGAGAATAAGTGTCCGACACAATAATTTGAATCGTTTATTTTATATTAATTTTTTGAGTAAATATTATTTATTTAAAAATAATAATTTTATTAAATAATTATAAATGTAAAATAAATAGTTTAAATTTATAATTTTATATAATTTATTTTTTACATTTATATATATTTGATAAAAAATTTTATATAAATAATTTTTACTACGAAACTTGCAAAAGATGATTTGAATGGATGTAAATTTAACTTAAAATTGAAAAAAAAATTATATATATATTATATATGTGGATGACTATAGAGGGAGCTCATCCAAGGGGGTTTCAATTTTGAAAAATGGGGAGCACTAATTAGTGCTCCCACTAATTAGGTGGCAGTGGGTCTCGCCAGAAATGATGTGATGTTTTGGTCTTGGAGTTATATTTTTTTTTTTTCTATTTTTTTAATGCATTAGTACTATTAGTGGTGATGTTTTTAGTGGGATGAATCATTGTTGATCAATTTTTTAACAATCGAGCTCTCCGTTCTGTGGCTATTTTTTATTTTTTAATGACGTGGAGGGTTGAAAATTTGGGTTTAGTGCCACGTGTAATGAAATTTTTTTTGCCCTATGCGGCACGCGACAGCCGTTCATGGTGGGGTATGTCATCTGCGTTTTTAATGCTTAGCCGATGCCATTCCTTCTTGTTGGCTTCCCAACTGGGATGGAGCTGTGCCGCCTCCACTCTTGGTTCGGTTCCGAACCTCTACGGTTCGTGCCTGACAAAAACTTAACAACAATATTAGAGATTCTAAGATAGCGTTTGGTTTAATTTTAAAATTGTGATTTATTTTTTAGAGTTCTGATTTAGGTGTAGAATTGTGAGTTGAGTTTTAAAAAGAGAAAATTTATTTGGTTTTGAGTTTTGAAAAATATTTTGAAAAAAGTTTTTGAATTTTAAAAAGAATTTTGAGTTGTATTTTGGATTTTTTTAACAGAACTGCTACATAGCAGAAAAAAAAAGAGGAAAAATGTCAGGAAAAATGGAGGAAGAGGAGGAGGAGGAGGAGGCGGAGGAGGAGGAGGAGGAGGAACTGGAGGGGGCCATAAAAATGAGCGGAGGCGGAGGCGGGGCTGGGCAGAGGCGGAGGCGGGGCCTGGGTGACGGCGGGGCTGGGCAGACGACCGACGGCGGGCAGACGGCCGACGGCGGAGGCTGCGACGATCCTCCTCCTCCTCCTCCCCCCCTCCTCCTCCTCCTCCTCCTCCTCCTCCTTTCCTGATCCTTTTCCCGTTTTTTTTTCCTGTAGCCTAGACTTATTCTTTTTTTAAATATGAAAAAAAATATTTAAGAAAATTTATTTATTTTTTATTTTAATATATAATTTTTATTTAAAATTTTTTATTTTAAATATTTTAATTTTTTATTTTAATATTTTAAACTCAAAATACAACTCCACACTCAAATCGTAACCAAACACATAACTCAAAACTCAATTCAAAAATTATTTTAAAAACTCATAACCAAATACATAACTCGAAATTCTACACTAATTTCAAAACTCTACACTCAAATTGTTACCAAACACATAACAAAAAATTTAAAATATTTAAAAATATTTTTATAAAATAAAATTATATATTTAAAATAAAAAATAATTTTTTTCAATTTTTTAATATTTAAAAAATATACAGTACAAAAATGTATGAAGTATAGTGCACATTAAAATAAATAAATAAATATATAAAATATAAAATATTTATCCTAAAAAATAAAAGTAAGAAAATTTTTAAATATTTTAAAAAAAATAAATCCAAAAAATTTTAAAAGACAACACTCAAATCATTATTCTAAAAATAATTTTAAAAAATAAAATGAAAAATATTTTATTTAAATTTTTTAAAAAAAAATAGAGTTTTGAAAAGAGTTTTGGTTTTAAGTTTTGAAAATAGTTTTGAATTGAATTTTGAGTTGTGTGTTCGATTATGAATTTTGAAATTAATTTTTGAATTGAGTTTTGAATAATTTTGAATTGTGTGTTTGGTTATAAATTTTGAAAAATGTTTTAAAAATTTTGAGTGTGGAACACAACCTAAAATTTTTATTAAATGTTTTACTAAATATCTTATATGGGTGTGAGACCTATATAGTGTGGGTTCATGCCTATATATGACATTTGATAAGAATTTTGAGATTTCTAACATTTTTCAAAATTTAAAAGTAATTACCAAAACCAAACAAAAAAAATAATTAATATTTGGAGGATTGTGGAGAAGAAAAATTGTGTGAATGTAACATTGTTGAAAAATAAAATTCCTAACTACTCTTTTACTCAACAATAAAATTATTAATTAAAATATATTTTTAAAATTATTAAAAACTGTTAATTCACTTAATGATTTATTTAATAAAATAGATAATTTATTATCAATTAAATATTTTATTAATTTTTAAATTATGAAGAGTAATTCATATTTTTTTTTTAAATCTATAATTTATAATTTATTCAAAACAAAAATATTTTATTACGCCGCCAACTGTATCTAGCGCTGGCAGTTTTATGCGGCCAACGGTAACCGTTTGTGAATTTTCTCACTCCTCCATCCCATCCTATCCCACGTTTCCCCATAACCAAACCTCATAATGTTGGAAATTATTGCACTCAGACCTCGTTTGGGAATTATTAAATTAACTAAAAAGTCAATAATTCATAGTAAAAATTCAAAAATTATCTTTTCTTTCTATTTTTTGTACATCTTTTCGTAAAAGGTCAAAAAATCATTCCAAACATACTAATTTTTTTAACTCATATTTTAGCCAAATAGCCAAAAAATTACTAAATTAACCTATTCCCAAACGAGACCTCTGTTGGCAATTATTTGTTTTGTTGGTTTGCTTTTTTTAAAATTATTTTTAAAAAATATCATAATTTAATTGTAATAAAATAAGTCTTGAATTTTTTATTTTATCATTTTAAATCTTAATTTTTTAATTTTTTGTCAATCTAAGCCATCAACCTACTTTCATTAAGTAAATCAATGAAAAAGTAATATTTAAATTCAATGTAGGTATATATAAAATATTTAAAATATTATTTTTTATTAAATTAATGACTAAAATATTTTTATTTTCATCGATTTTATTAAATAAAAATAGACAAATATTTTATATTAAAATTAGTATATAAATTGGCAAAATTAAAAACTTATGATTTATTTTGTTATAAGAGTTAAACCCTAGAGTTTTTTTTTTAATAATTTTTTCAATTTTTCTTAGATAGTTTTTGTTTAATTTTAATGTATTTTTTATTGAAAATTTTACAATTTTTTCTTAAAATTTGAAAAAAAAAATTCACTGAAAATAAATAAAAATCTAAACAAAAGTATGCGTACCTTTTTATTTCTTTTGTTTTCAGTCAAATTTTTTTATTTTAAAAATACATATAAATTATATGCATCTAAAAAGTTTTAAAATATATATAAAGAAAAAATTGTTAAAGACAGATGAAAATTTATCTAAAAATAATTTTTTTAAAATCAAATCAAATCAAAACGAGCATATAATTTGCCACTGAGCAGATATATGTGATGTACTCATTTGAATTTTATTGATTAAAATAATAAAATTTATTATTTTTATATCTATTTTTTTAAAAATGACAACTATTCTAAAATTGACAAACAAACAAATCATAAAGGTTCATGTGACGGCAGGAGTGACGATGAAATGGCATTCTAGAAGAACAAAAAAAAGTACCACGTTTGGGAAGATTAAATAAATGTACTTTTTGATTTTTTATGAAATATGAGTTGGATTTGGGTTGGGTTTGAAGTGATGTGTTAGAGAGATGATGTCACTTAAATAAGATGATGTGACTTAAATAGGATAGTGACTTTTTGACTTTTTGAATTTTTTTGAGGATGCCAAACTTGGCCAATTAAATTATTTTTTTTTCATTTGCTTAAATAATAAATCATTTTTCATAATTTTACATAAAAAAATGATTTATTCACACAATTTTTCAGTTTAAAATCCTCCCAAATGACGTGACAAATAAAATTTGAAAAGTTAACCCACACTCCAATATTTTCTCAAAATTCTCTTTACATATATTCTGTTTTATCACCTCATTCAGGGGATTATGGAGAAAAAAAATGTGTGGATGTAAGGTTAATAAAAAATAAAATTCATAACTATCCTCCTATGCAATAATAAAATTATTAATTGAAATATATTTTTCACATCATTAAAAATTGTCAATTCACTTAATGATTTATTTAGTAAAATAGATAATTTTTTATCTGATTAAAAATTTAAAAAGACGAGATATAATTTTTAAACTATAAAAAACAATTCATATTCTAAATAAATCTATAATTTATCCAAAATAAAATTCAATTTGTATGGTCCTGTTTTTCAAAAAACAGTTTTCAGAAAATTCTACTCTCTTATTTTTCGTATTTAATGTTTTCAATAATTTTTTTAATATTTAAGCAATTTTTAGACACACCTAATATAAATACACTTAAAAAGTATAATATTTGTAATAAAAAAATTTTAAAATACAGTAAATACCAAAAATATTTTTAAAAAATACAAAAATTCAGTACATTTTTCATATTTTTGTGTATTTATTAATTTTTTAAAATATTTTATTATTTAGATATATCTAAGTAAAGTACATCTAAAAAAATAAAAAATTCTTAAAATTTAAAAAATATTTACTAAAAATAAAAAACTTAATTTTCAAAATATTAAATTTAAAAAATGGGCAAATTACACAAATAGTCCCTATAGTTTGGGACTTGTGTCACTTTGATCCTTGACTTTTCAATTGTGACACATTTGACCCTGAATTTTGAATCTTGTTCCAAATAAGGACAATTGAATATATAATTAGATTTTTCAAGGGTAAAATTGTCAATTTGATAAAATATAAACTAATTTGACAAAAATAAATGTCAAACAAATATTTTTGAATTTTAAAAAATTATTTCTACCTACTAAAAATAAAATTATGTAAAATTAATAAATCTTTTAGACATTTATTTATTTTTTTACCAAATTAATTTTTATTATGTGTTTGGATGATGATCATGTAAAATTAATTTTAAAAAATTAATCATGTAATTTTTATTAATTTTTCATAATTTTATAATTGGTGGATAAAAATAATTTTAAAAAATTAAAAATATTTTTTTGACATTTATTTTTATCAAATTAGTTTATATTTTATCAAATTGACGATTCTACCGTTAAAAAATCTAATAATATTTTCAATTGTCCTTATTTGAAACAAGATTCAAAATTTAGGATCAAATGTGTCACAATCAAAAAGTCAGGGATCAAAATGACACAAATTCCAAACTATAAGAACTATTAGTGTAATTAACCCTTAAAAAATTAAAACCAAACAAATTAATTATTATTGTCAAGTATACGCGGCCAACTGTATCTAGCGCAGGCAGTTTTATGCGGCCCACAGTGACCGTTCGAATTTTCTCACTCCTCTATCCCATCCTATCCCATGCTTCCCCATAACCAAACCTCATAATGTTGGAAATCATTGCACTCAATCATGCTGGAAATTATTTGTTTTGATGATTTGTTTTTTTTAAAAAATTATTTTTATCTTAATAAAATAAGTTTTGAATTTTTAATTTTGTCATTTTTAATCTGAATCTTTTAATTTTCAATCTAAACCATCAATCTATTTTCGTTAAATAAAATTAACAGAAAAAAAAAATAGTATTTAAACTTAATATAAGTGTACATAAAATATTTAAAATACATCATTTTTCATAAAATTTATTGACTAAAATATTACTATTTTCATCGATTTTATTTAATAAAAATAGAAAAATATTTAGATTTAAAATAAATAAAAAAAATTAATATATAATTTGACAAAATTAAAAATTCATAATTTATTTTGTTATAAGGGTTAAACCTTGTAGTTTTTTTTTTTAATATAATTTTTCCAATTTTTCTTAGATAGTTTTTGTTCATTTAATGAATTTTTTATTAAAATTTGAAAAAAAAATACTAAAAATAAATAAAAATCTAAACAAAAACATGTGTACGTTTTATTCAGATTTTCTTTTGTTTTTAGTCAATTTTTTTTCTTTTTTAAATACATATGAATTATGTGCATCTAAAAAGTTTTAAAAATATATATATAAATTACTAACCACAAACGAAAATTTATTTTAAAATAATTTTTGAAAAATCAAATCAAACCGAACTTATAATTTTCCAATGAGTAAATATATGTGATGTACTCATTTAAATTTTATTGATTAAAATAGTGAACTTTATTATTTTTATATTTCTTTTTAAAAAAAACATGACAAATATTATAAAATGAGTAGTGTGAAGTAATGTTTTAACACCACTAAGAGTATTTCTAATGGTTTGTCATTGGAGTTGTCAAAATTATAATTTAACAAGCGTGAAAAAGAAAAAAGGGTCTCCAATGACCTGCTATACCACCTGCCAAATATACCAAATGCCATTTTTGCTACCAAATTTGACAGAGGTTTGGCATTTGCCAAATATATCACATCATCAAAAATAATTGATTTTTGGCTCAAAGTGAACAACAACAAACAAAATAGTGTAGATAAAGAGGAGCAACCACACAATCAACACAAAAATGTTGGCAAAAATAGAAATAAATTGAACAAATTAAATTAACAAACAAACAAATCTATAACTATTTATAATAAATATTTAAAAAAAAACATGATTTTCCCTTTACAACAACGACAATCAAGAAGAAGAAGAAGACGAAGGCGATGGAATAGATGGAAAACAATTCTGAATCTTCATGTTACTTCGCTGTCTACTTCGAATTAGTCGCCGAAGTGCACGCCCGCCGCAGCACCACCTCCATAGAGGTTGATTTCATGGTATTGGTTGATTTAAGAGAGGGTTTCAGTTTTGGAGGGTTTGAATTAATTTTAAGCACTGGGTTTGAGTAAGGGTTTCGGTGGATCAATGGAGAGAGGGTTTGACGATTTCGGATTGAGTGGGTTTTAAAAGGTTTCAGAGGGTTTCAAACTAATCTTTGATGGAGCTGAAGAAAGAGACAGAGGGTGACCTTGGGTGAGTGAGAAACCCTCCAAAAGAGAAGAAGAGAAGAAACAGGTTTTGTAGTTTGTCGATCGACTAATTGATGGAGGTTTTCGACTAATCAATGGAGGTTAAGAAGGAAAGACTTATCGATGAAGGTTTTCGACTAATCGATGGAGGTTTTCAACTTATTCGGCTACCAAAACTGAAGGGTTTCACAGAGGGATAGAGGGAGAGAGTCGAATGAGAGAACATGAGGGCTCTAAAATTGAGGGTGAGAGATAGATGATGAAAGTGAGAAACGAGGTTTGGAAGTAGTTAATGTTGAGGAGAATTGTGAGCTCATGAAAGTAGTTACTGATGATGAGGTTTGGAGGGCTGTGAAAAATATTAAAGCCTTTAAAGCCCCTGGAAGAGATGGCTTCCAAGCCATCTTTTATCATACATATTGGAATGTGATTGGCCCATCTGTGTGTGAATTTATCAAAAATTGTTTTGCTACCCATTCTATTCCCTCAACCGTCAACCGTACCCTGGTGTCTCATATCCCTAAACTGGAAAACCTTGTGAATATTAAACAGTTTAGACCCATTAGTCTGTGTAATGTGACCTACAAAATCATTGCAAAAATTTTGGTTAGTAAAATTAGACCTTTACTCTGTAAGCTTGTGAGGCCTAACCAAAGTAGCTTTGTGCCTGGTCGTTCTACCAGTGATAATATTATTATCTCACAGGAAATTATTCATACCTTAAGTTCTAAGAAAGGTAAAGTTGGTGGGATGATCCTCAAGGTTGATTTGGAAAAGGCCTATGATAATATATCTTGGGAGTTTTTGAAACTAACTCTGGAAGAGTTTGGGTTTGATAAAAACTTTATTGATATGATTATGTGTTGTGTTACATCTGTCAACACTGCCATTCTTTGGAATGGTGAACCCTTGCAAGAGTTTAAACCTCAAAGGGGGCTGAGATAGGGAGACCCTTTATCTCTCTACTTGTTTGTGTTGTGTATGGAAAGATTATCTAACATGATCACTAAGCAAGCTGAAAACAATAAATGGAAAGGCATCAAGACCTCGCATAGGGGCCCTTGTCTGATACATTTATTTTTTGCTGATGATTTAATGTTATTTGGAAAAGCAGATGTAAGAACTTGTAACACAATTATGACCACCATGACTGAGTTCTGTGAGGTTTCTGGACTGAAAGTTAATGCCCAAAAATCCAAAATCTTTGTTTCTGCTAACATTGACAGGGAGAATAGCTAGAGATTTGAGCCATATTTGTGGTATTCCCCTCACTTCTCAGTTAGGGAAATATCTGGGTGTTTCCCTTTTACATGGGAGAGTAAACAGAGGACACTTTAACAACATTCTTGAGAGAATGCAACATAAGCTGGCTGGTTGGAAAACTAGTGTTCTGTCCTTGGCTGGCAGAAATACCCTTATTCAAGTTGTTAGCTCTGCTATCCTAGCTTATACCATGCAGACTACTGTCACGGCCCAAACCTGCCCCTATAGGTTCGGCACCGTAACCGGCCAGTAATCCGAGGATTACCTACGGCCTCTGAACAGATTAACAAAATATAAGGGGCTAGCGGAAGCAAATATATAAAGTAAACAAGGTCCAATGAGCTGTGATGACATACATGGGACGGAAAATACAAAACTTATTTATACACATAAACATGCCAGTCAAAGTACACCAATATGTACAGAATATTTACATACGTACGTCCCAAAATCCGACTTTACAAGACCCAAACATAAACATTGACTAGCATGAAACAAAACAGCCTCAGCGTTAGACTTTGACCGGAACCTCCTCGGGAGGCACAATAGCTGGCTGACAAAAAGGGAATAGGGGGCCCTCAACTCTAGCCCTGGTCATATGCCGGCTCACCTACATATATATAATAAACTGTGAGCGAAAGCCCAGTGAATAATAACAGAGTAAAGGGGTTAATGAATGAAGTCCATCACAGAGTTTATATCAGAAACACATTCATATCATAAACAGAGTCTTATGCATGTTCAGATTTCAAATCAGATATAGGTTCAGATACATGCTCATATTCATATTCAGTTTTTGCATAAGATCGTATGTGGTACACCCATTAGCTAACAGATCAGATAGGTCCAAAGACCACAGACATAGTTGGTACCAACAACCACAAAGGTCCATATCTTGCGCGCAAGTAGCCACAGTATTATATCCCCCGGGCGAGGGCCTTATGCCACGGTATTGTATCCCCCGGCGAGGGCCTTATGCCACGGTTGTATCCCCCGGGCGAGGGCCTTATGCCACGGTAATGTATCCCCCGGGCGAGGGCCTTATGCCACGGTATTGTATCCCCCGGGCGAGGGCCTTATGCCACGGTATTGTATCCCCCGGGCGAGGGCCTTATCGACTAAGGGTGCCACAAATACTTTTCAGAAAAATTGGACATTCATTCATTCATTTCCAACATATCATAGCTTTTCAAGAACCAATCATTTCGTATCATAGTATACTGAAAATACATAACATTGAACATAACTTTACAAAGTTATTACTCACAGTGGGCGTTGATACACGTAGACGAAATCAAAGGGTCAAACAGGTTGCGGCACGTGACCTACATAACACCTCACGGATACACACTTTGAAACATGCACTCCAATTGTACAAAACTTACATCAACGATTCTAAGTGTGTACCTAACCCCTTAACCTTAGTATAGAGCCTTAAACATGGCCTAGGAATGCCTAGGATGGAATGAGGGTGTAAAAATGCCTTAGAAAATGTTTTTCAAAAGTTGCTGAAAACAGGGGTCTCGCTCGAGCGAGCCTTCCTTCGCTCGAGCGACCTTGCAAAATCAAAGGGTTCGCTCGAGCGAGAATTCCTTCGCTCGAGCGATCTGCAAAGATGAAAAAGTACTGGTTGTTGATTTTCCGCTCGATGCTCGCTCGAGCGTGAGACACAGCTCTTCGCTCGAGCATAGGTCTCTTCGCTCGAGCGTACGCCTGCGCGCACCAAGATTCTGAGAGCTTGAAATTTACGCTCGAGCCACCATTTCTTCGCTCGAGCGGATCTCTGAACAAACGATGGTCGCTCGAGCGAGGAAGCCAAATTCTGGAATTTCCAGATTTGCCTTCCAAGTTCGAACCAAGCATTCTCCAACCCAAAACTCAACCTCTTGGGCCCAAATTCTGGAAAAACACTTTAAACTCAAAATATATCAAGTTTCAAAAGCCAATTTGTAAATTTAAGGGCCAAGGTGAGTCAATTTGAACACCAACTCCAAAAATCTTCAAGGACAAGATGTAAACCAACATGCATGAGTTCAAGTGCATTTCAAAGCTTCAAAACATGATCTAAAGCAAAGTTAAACTCAGAATTTTGATGAATTCATGGACTTTAGCAAAAATATGCACATGCATGTAGAGATTTGATACAAAACAACCTCATATGCCAAGAACATGTACATGCATGCATGTTATGGACTTCAATTCAACATGCTACACCCATTTCCAACTTTAAACTCTAATCTAACCAAGAATCATGCAAGAACTAGTTCATGTACATGAATTAGAGGATGAATTCCTACCTTAAACCTTCAATTCAAAATGTGCTAGCCCAAATTGTTGTTATCTTCTAATTTCTTCTACAATTCCTCTAACAAACCATGTTGAAATCAATCTCCCCTCACCCTCTCTCTATCTCTAGCCGTTGGTTAGCTCAAGCAATGGCTGATATGAGATGATTCTAAGTGTAATAACATAGACCAAATGTTGCCCCAAGTAAAGCCACTAAGTGGCATAAATGTAATTAAGCTAAGTTCATTATTAAAATGTTATTTAATCAGATTTAAACATTCCAAATCGAATTTTAATTGGACCTACCATAAATTCACATAAAATCTAACTAGTCTAAAGCACTAATCAATTTCATAATCGGGCGCCGATAAGGCTTCCAATTTGCAATTTAAAGTTTAAAACGCGAACAGATATTCCGACACCGAACAGATAAGAACACATAATTCAAGCAATGCACATGCAAATTAATTCCAGATTTCCTCTTAATTATTATTAGGCATAATTAAGTTCTAATTAGCGTTAATCAGGGTCGGGGTTATTACAGTCTTCCCCCCTTAAAAGAGTTTGGTCCCCAAACTCAAGTTACCTTCATTCGGAGTCAACATTGGGTCTAAGGGAACAATTCCGGATATCTATTCTTCATGTCTTCCTCGGTTTCCCAAGTTGTGTAGGTCCCTCCATGATTTTGCCAGTCCACCTTAACCAACGGTATTGTTTTGTTCCTCAACCTTTTAACCCTTCGATTCACAATCTGGATAGGCCTTTCTTCGTAGGTGTAATCATCTTTCAGAAGTACATGTGTCGGCTCGATGACATGGAGTGGATCTCGCAGATATTCCCGAAGCATCGATACATGGAAGACATTGTGCATATGTTCCATTACTGGAGGTAAGGCTATTCGGTAGGACACCGGATTGATCTTTTCGAGAACTTCATAAGGTCCAACATACGTCGGAGCCAATTTTCCTTTAACACCAAATCGGGTTTGACCCTTCATCGGGGTCACTTTGATGAACACATGGTCCCCCACTTCGTATTCCTTTTCTCTTCTCCGAACATCGGCATAACTCTTTTGCCTACTCTGTGCAGTTTTCAAACGCTGCTGTATCAGTTTCACTTTCTCGGTTGTTTCTTGCACAAGTTCTAGTCCCAACAAAGGTCTGTCACCTACTTCAGCCCAACATATTGGAGATCGACACTTCCTTTCATACAATGCTTCGTAAGGAGCCATCCCAATACTTGAGTGGTAACTGTTGTTGTACACAAACTCGGCTAATGGCAAGTAGGTTTCCCAATTTCCCTAGAAGTCTAACACACACATTCTGAGCATATCCTCCAGAGTTTGGTTTGTTCGTTCAGTTTGGCCATTGGTCTGTGGGTGGTAAGCACTGCTCAGTCTCAATTCTGTTCCCAAAGCCTGTTGCAAACTTTGCCAAAATCTTGACACAAACTTCGAGTCCCTGTCAGACACAATAGACACTGGCACTCCATGCAACCTCACAATTTCAGTCATATAGATGTTGGCCAATTTATCAGCATTATAAATACTTTTGACAGGCAGAAAATGTGCAGACTTAGTTAAACGGTCAACTATAACCCAAATAGAGTCCATACCTCGAGAAGAACGAGGTAATCCCACAATGAAGTCCATGGTGATGTGCTCCCATTTCCATTCTGGTATTGGGAGTGGTTGTAGCAAACCGGCAGGTCGTTGATGTTCAGCTTTAACCTGTTGGCAATATAGGCATCTAGCCACAAAGTCTGCAATACTCCTCTTCATTCCAGGCCACCAAAAATTTTGTTTCAAATTGTGGTACATCTTCGTGTTTCCCGGATGCATAGCAAATTTACTACCGTGAGCTTCGGTCATAACACGTTTCCTCAAATCATAGCAATCAGGCACACAAAGACGGTTCTGAAATTTCAACACACCATTTTCAAACACAAAATCGGGCCTCGGTTTCGAATCAAACTCCTCTATAATCTTTTTTAGATGTTCATCTTCACGTTGTTTCTGTTGAATCTCCTCAAGAATAGCAGGTTGAGCAGAGATAGCAGATATCAGTCCATCTTGTTCATAGTCAGTTGACAAGTCTTGTCGGCTGGATAACAAACACGACACAGTTGCACCAGATTTTCGGCTCAATGCATCCGCCACAGTGTTAGCTTTTCCCGGGTGATATAAGATTTGCAAGTCATAATCCTTGATTAGTTCCATCCAGCGTCTCTGTCTCATATTTAACTCCTTGTGGGTGAAGAAATATTTTAAGCTTTTATGGTCTGTATAGACCTCACAAGTTACCCCATACAAATAGTGACGCCATATCTTTAAAGCAAATACCACAGCCGCCAATTCGAGATCATGTGTTGGGTAATTCTTTTCATGAGGTCGGAGTTGTCTAGAAGCATAGGCAATCACCTTCCCATTTTGCATTAGCACACACCCCAAGCCTTTATAAGAAGCATCACTGTACACTTGAAACCCATCAGTACCATTTGGCAAAGTTAAGATTGGTGCAGTCACTAACCTGGTTTTCAACTCTTGGAAAGCTGCCTCTCTCTGATCATTCCAGTCAAATGGCATGTTTTTCTGAGCTAACTGAGTCAATGGCAAGGCAAGCTTTGAAAAGCCTTTCACAAATCTCCAGTAGTAGCCTGCAAGTCCCAGAAAACTTCGTACTTCTGTCACATTTGTAGGTCTCGGCCAATCCACAACAGCCTCAATTTTCTGAGGGTCTACAGAGACACCATTTCTGTCGATGACATGGCCCAGAAATGCCACACTGTCAAGCCAGAATTCGCACTTAGACAATTTAGCATACAATTTCTTTTCTCTCAATATCTGTAAGGCGGTTCTCAGATGATTCTCATGTTCTTCCCTGTCTTTAGAATATATCAAAATATCATCAATAAATACAACAACAAAATCATCCAGATATGATTTAAATACCCTATTCATAAGATCCATGAAAGCAGCAGGTGCATTGGTCATCCCAAACAGCATTACCAAGAATTCATAATGTCCATATCTAGTCCGGAATGCAGTTTTCTCTATGTCTTCGGCTCTAACTTTTAACTGATGATACCCAGACCTGAGGTCAATTTTAGAAAACACTTGGGCGCCTTGAAGTTGGTCAAACAAGTCATCTATTCGGGGTAAAGGATATTTGTTTTTGATAGTCACTTTGTTCAATTCCCGGTAGTCTATACACAATCTCAAAGACCCATCATTCTTTTTAACAAATAACACCGGAGCACCCCAGGGTGAAGTACTCGGACGGATAAAGTTCTTGTCTAACAGCTCCTGAAGTTGGGTTTTCAATTCTTTCAATTCAGAGATAGACATTTTATAGGGAGTCTTGGAAATAGGTTGTGTCCCCGGAAACACCTCAACAGTAAATTCAATTTCTCTGTCTACTAAGTCCCCCGGTAAATCAGTTGGAAACACATCAGGAAAGTCACAGACAATAAGGATTGTCTCTACAGTGGGACCGTCAGATGATGTAGTCAGTATGCAACACAAATAACCCCTACATCCCTTCCTAAGTAGTTTTACGGCTTTCATAGCCGAAATTAAGTATGGGGGAGGAACTACCCCATTCCTCTAAAGGTAAATTCAGGCATACCCGGCGGTCTAAACACAACAGTTTTGTTTGCACAATCAATGGTAGCGCAGTATTTAGTCAACCAATCCATCCCCAAAATACAGTCAAAATGATGAATGTCCAAAGGCAATAAATCCACATACAATATCATATCACTAACCACAACATCACAAGCCGGATAAACATGAGTGCACATCATAGAATCCCCAGAAGGTGTAGATACAGACAATACACATGTCATGTGTTCTAGTGGCCTAGTCAATTTTAGAGAAAAAGCATGTGACACAAAAGAATGCGTGGAACCAGAATCTATCAATACACATGCATTTTGAGAACATACAGAAAGTGTACCTGACACCACAGTATAGGTGTTCGGTACGTCACCAGGCACTAAGGCAAACACTCGGCCCTGTCGTAACGATTCCTTCCCTGCATTGGCTTTGACGTTGGTCTTGGCTACAGAAGTAGATCCCACTGAACTCGCTGCAGGACGGTTAGTAGTCTCGGATCTAAGCGGACAATCTCTCATCATGTGGCATTTCTTGCCACAACTAAAACACGCACCTGATGCTCGGTGACAAGTACCTTTGTGCTATTTCCCACAATCGGGGCAATTTGTCGTAGAGTCACTACCTTGGCTGGAGTTGCTATAAGACCCTGTATTACGCTTCTTATTCCCAGAAAAAGAACGACCCCTTTTAAAGCTATTCCCAGATCTTTTCCCTGCCCAATCAGTCCGTGGAACAAGAGTTTGTTTCTTTGCTGCTAGAATGGATTCTGCCATTAATGCCCTATCCAGAACGCTCACATATGTGGGTAGATTCAGAACTCCCACTCTATCCAGTATGTCCAGATCCAATCCATCCTCAAACTTGCGGGCCTTTTTGTATTCTGTGTCCACCATATGGGGAGCAAACCTGGCTAGCTCAGTGAACTTGGCCTCATACTCGGCCACAGACATTCTGCCTTGTTTAAGCTCCTGAAATTCTGAGACTTTCCGGTTTCGAAAGCATTGGGTAAAATACTTGTCATAGAAGATTGCATTAAACTGGGTCCATGTCATATTTTCGTGACCATTTCGAATCAATAACCACCACCTTCGGGCTTCATCTTTCAGAGTATAGGTGGCTAGGAGGACTTTTTGGGTTTCGGAACACGGAAATACCTCATACAATTTCTCCATTTCAAGTAACCATGTTTCTGCCTTCAGTGGCTCGATCCCACCATAGAATGTCGGCGGTTTCATCTTCATGAATTTCTGTGTCAGATTTATGATGTCATTGTTATCTGCCTCAACTTGTACCGGTGGAGGTGGAGGAGGTAAGGGTTGCTGCCTTTGTTGCTGTGTTAAGGTTTCAGTCAATGTTGCCAGCATTTGTTCCATTCGGCTCATGCGAGCCTCAGATGATTCACTTTCACCACTTCCCCCTGAGTTCTCCATTTTACTATACAGACATCAAAGGATATTAAGCATAGGTATATTCAAATGTACATTCAGTTTTAATATTCAATTGCATTACCACACACTCACACATGCAAATGGAATGCCCCTAATTCTTACTAGGACATCCTAAGCTCATACGGACCTGTGTGTGCGGTACAACTCGTGCTCTGATACCACTCTGTCACGACCCAAACCCGCCCCTATAGGTTCGGCACCGTAACCGGCCAATAATCCGAGGATTACCTACGGCCTCTGAACAGATTAACAAAATATAAGGGGCTAGCGGAAGCAAATATATAAAGTAAACAAGGTCCAATGAGCTGTGATGACATACATGGGACGGAAAATACAAAACTTATTTATATACATAAACATGCCAGTCAAAGTACACCAATATGTACAGAATATTTACATACGTACGTCCCAAAATCCAACTTTACAAGACCCAAACATAAACATTGACTAGCATGAAACAAAACAGCCTCAGCGTTAGACTTTGACCGGAACCTCCTCAGGAGGCACAATAGCTGGCTGACAAAAAGGGAATAGAGGGCCCTCAACTCTAGCCCTGGTCATGTCCGGCTCACCTACATATATATAATAAACTGTGAGCGAAAGCCCAGTGAATAATAACAGAGTAAAGGGGTTAATGAATGAAGTCCATCACAGAGTTTATATCAAAAACACATTCATATCAGAAACAGAGTCTTATGCATGTTCAGATTTCAAATCAGATATAGGTTCAGATACATGCTCATATTCATATTCAGTTTTTGCATAAGATCGTATGTGGTACACCCATTAGCTAACAGATCAGATAGGTCCAAAGACCACAGACAGAGTTGGTACCAACAACCACAAAGGTCCATATCTTGTGCGCAAGTAGCCACAGTATTATATCCCCCGGGCGAGGGCCTTATGCCACGGTATTGTATCCCCCGGGCGAGGGCCTTATGCCACGGTATTGTATCCCCCGGGCGAGGGCCTTATCGACTAAGGGTGCCACAAATACTTTTCAGAAAAACTGGACATTCATTCATTCATTTCCAACATATCATAGCTTTTCAAGAACCAATCATTTCGTATCATAGTATACTGAAAATACATAACATTGAACATAACTTTACAAAGTTATTACTACAGTGGGCGTTGATACACGTAGACGAAATCAAAGGGTCAAACAGGTTGCGGCACGTGACCTACATAACACCTCACGGATACACACTTTGAAACATGCACTCCAATTGTACAAAACTTACATCAACGATTCTAAGTGTGTACCTAACCCCTTAACCTTAGTATGGAGCCTTAAACATGGCCTAGGAATACCTAGGATAGAATGAGGGTGTAAAAATGCCTTAGAAAATGTTTTTCAAAAGTTGCTGAAAACAGGGGTCTCGCTCGAGCGAGCCTTCCTTCGCTCGAGCGATCTTGCAAAATCAAAGGGTTCGCTCGAGCGAGAATTCCTTCGCTCGAGCGATCTGCAAAGATGAAAAAGTACTGGTTGTTGATTTTTTCCGCTCGATGCTCGTTCGATGCTCACTCGAGCGTGAGACACAGCTCTTCGCTCGAGCATAGGTCTCTTCGCTCGAGCGTACGCCTGCGCGCACCAAGATTCTAAGAGCTTGAAATTTACGCTCGAGCCACCATTTCTTCGCTCGAGCAGATCTCTGAACAAACGATGGTCGCTCGAGCGAGGAAGCCAAATTCTGGAATTTCCAGATTTGCCTTCCAAGTTCGAACCAAGCATTCTCCAACCCAAAACTCAACCTCTTGGGCCCAAATTCTGGAAAAACACTTTAAACTCAAAATATATCAAGTTTCAAAAGCCAATTTGTAAATTTAAGGGCCAAGGTGTGTCAATTTGAACACCAACTTCAAAAATCTTCAAGGACAAGATGTAAACCAACATGCATGAGTTCAAGTGCATTTCAAAGCTTCAAAACATGATCTAAAGCAAAGTTAAACTCAGAATTTTGATGAATTCATGGACTTTAGCAAAAATATGCACATGCATGTAGAGATTTGATACAAAACAACCTCATATGTCAAGAACATGTACATGCATACATGTTATGGACTTCAATTCAACATGCTACACCCATTTCCAACTTTAAACTCTAATCTAACCAAGAATCATGCAAGAACTAGTTCATATACATGAATTAGAGGATGAATTCCTACCTTAAACCTTCAATTCAAAATGTGCTAGCCCAAATTGTTGTTATCTTCCAATTTCTTCTACAATTCCTTTAGCAAACCATGTTGAAATCAATCTCCCCTCACCCTCTCTCTCTCTCTAGCCGTTGGTTAGCTCAAGCAATGGCTGATATGAGATGATTCTAAGTGTAATAACATAGACCAAATGTTGCCCCAAGTAAAGCCACTAAGTGGCATAAATGTAATTAAGCTAAGTTCATTATTAAAATGTTATTTAATCAGATTTAAACATTCCAAATCGAATTTTAATTGGACCTACCATAAATTCACATAAAATCTAACTAGTCTAAAGCACTAATCAATTTCAGAATCGGGCGCCGATAAGGCTTCCAATTTGCAATTTAAAGTTTAAAACGCGAATAGATATTCCGACACCGAACAGATAAGAACACATAATTCAAGCAATGCACATGCAAATTAATTCTAGATTTCCTCTTAATTATTATTAGGCATAATTAAGTTCTAATTAGCGTTAATCAGGGTCGGGGTTATTACAACTACTGTGTTTCCTATGAAAGTGTGTGATGCTATTGATAGACTTAATCGAAATTTCTTGTGGGGTGATACCCTTGAGAGGAAAAAAGTCCACTTAGTGAAGTGGGACACTGTTTGCACTTTGAAAAAACATGGTGGACTTGGTTTAAAGAAGGCTAGAGACCAAAATCTGGCTTTACTTTCTAAACTTGGCTGGAAACTTTTAAATAATGAGGAAGGTTTGTGGCTTGATGTGCTGAGAAGAAAACATTTGAATAGAACTACCTTTTATAATTGGCCTAAGAAGAAGCTTGCTTCCCATGTGTGGAGAGGCATTCTCCAAACTAGACATATTCTCAAAAAATGGGTGAAATGGAAAGTTGGCAATGGTGAATTGGTAGATATATGGAAGGATTGGTGTGGTGATAAATCCTTTGAGGAGTTAATGACTATTGACCACCAATCCAACCATATACCTGCTGATGGTTTTGGTACTGTGAATGCTTTCTTAAATGAGCATGGAGGCTGGAATGTGGATCTTGTGTCCACTATAATGCCTGCTTGCATTGCTATATCATTTTGGCAACACCTCCTCCTCCTCTTTCTTCTACTGTCACAAATAGTTTTAATTGGAATAGCACCCTTTGTGGAGGTTTTTCAACTGCCTCTGCCTATGAAGTTATCATGGGCCATCATAGTTGTGCAGTTAACTGGAGCTGGATTTGGAAAGTAAGGCTACCTCAAAAACTTAGAGGTTTTTTGTGGCTTCTTTTTCATGGAAAGCTGCTAACTAACCTTATGAGATTGAGGAGGGGCTTAACATCTATTCTTACATGCCCTAGCTGCTGTGGGGTGGAAGACATGGATCACCTATTCAGACATTGTTTCAAAGCCAAAGAAGTGTGGCTAGCCTTATGTGGTCGAACCTGGTGCAGAAACATGTTTAGCTTATCTTGGAATGATTGGCTTTTGTCTAATTCCAAGAATAAAAAGCCTTTTAATGAGCAGGCTACTTGGTCTTCTGTCTTCATTATCACTTTATGGAAAATTTGGAAAAATAGAAATGTTTTTGTTTTTGAAAAAAAGTTGTGTAATGGCATGGATAGTGTTAAATTCATTCTTGACTACTCAAGAGATATTGATTTGGCTTTTAATTTGTCCATTATTAATCCCAGGCCTGCTTTTAGATTGATACAGTGGATGTTACCTCCTGCAAGTAAAATAAAATTAAATGTTGATGGTAGTAGGAAATTGGGAGGTGGAGGCGGTTTTGGCAGAGTTTTCAGAGATGAACGAGGCGCTTGGGTGTGTGGCTACTATGGATGGCTGGACAATGGAACAAGCTTAGAGGCGGAACTGTGGGCTCTCTACAAAGGACTGACAGTGATGCTCCAAAAGGGTATGCATGAGGTGATCATTGAGACTGATGCTAAACAAGTAGTGCAGCTGATGGAGGATGCCATAGATGATAAATTCCCTTTTAAGGGACTGTTGGAGGATGCTAAAATAATTTTCAGAGGATGTGAATGCACCATCCACCACATCTATAAAGAGGGGAACTTGTGTGCGGATGCGTTGGCCAAATTTGGAGCGGAGCAACTTGAAGATATCTTGGTGGTTAGTGATCCACCACAGGAAATTCAATGTTATCTTGTTGCTGATATGATCGGCCTCTCTAGGGAGAGGACCTAGTTTGTTTTTTATTTTCTGTTGTACCTAAAAAAAGAAAGTGAGAGATGAGAGAAGAATCTTAGAAAGATCCGTTGGACGAGCTCCAATTTAGTCGTTGGATCATTTCATCCAACGGTTAAAAAATTTAAGGCAAGGTTTTGGTACAAATGACCATAGAAATTAAACAAATTTTTTTTCACCAAAACGGTAATATTTTTAAAAATATAAATACTAATCCCTACCTCAATATATTTAATAAAAAAAATTTAATTTTTATTTTGTAGTGGTATGTGAATGGTGGGGTGAATTATGTTTATATATTTTTTTTTCAATATTTTTTGATTTTTTATATTTGTCTAGTTGAGTAGAATGTATATATGTTTTTTAATTTTTTTTTAAAAAGTCATAAAAAATAAATAAAAAATAAAAATAAAATCACTCAAAAACCTATATCCAAACATCACCTACAAAATTAAAGAAAAAATTAGTTGAGATTTGCCAAAATAATTTTGCACCATTAAAGCACCATTGTTATAATTTGATGATTTAATATCGTAACATACCAAATTATAACTTTAATAATGCTATTTTGACAATAACCATCTTAGATGTTCTTAATAACTTCTCCCATGACGTTGGTAATTGCAATAGGTCACAATCAAGGTCTAACTATGTTTTCATTTTTTTTTTTTTAATTTGTTTGTAAATTAGGAAGTTAGGCTAATGCCTTTTCATAAAGGTGATTTAAACCTTTTTTTTAAAATTTTAAAATTTGTTGTTTTGTAGTTTTTGACACACCTCATTGCTTGTGTGATAGCAAACCACTTCAAAGCTTTTCACATTTATCCTTTCTCTTTTTTAATTTGGGATTTTTAATTTAAAATTTCTAATATTAAAATTTTATAAGATAAATGACATATAATATTTTCATAATAGTTGAGATCTTTTAACATTTTCACAAAGATAGAGAAATTTCCAATTTTTCACAGAAAAATTTCTCTTCACGGGAAAATTTTAGCTTCATAGAGAAAAAATTTATCGTGGCAAGTTGAAATTTATTTAATAATATTATTGAGAAACCTTAACTAACAAGAAAAAACATATTAAATCTCTTTTACTACCGAAAGTTGTAGAGGAATATTTTACTAATTTATTCTTTTAGTTTATATTAAAATTTTGATCTAAGTATAATTTAATAAATTTATAAATACTAACAATCCAATTAAAAAATTTACTAAAATTAAGAAACTAAGGCCTTGTTTGGGATGTGCTAGAATAGTTCATTTTTTTATCTTCTTTTAGTCACATTAACTCTTATTGGGGTTAATATCACCTGTCTACCACATTTCACATTTTTTTTTTCGTAAAAAATCAAAAAATATACTTAGGCTTATTTTGGTAATTGGGTTAAAATCTAGTTTTTTGACTTTCTGATTTTTTGAGTCACATCGTCTCTTTATTTTTTTATACATTATTTCAAAAAATTTGAAAAAAAAAACAAACAAAAAAGTTGACTTCTAACCTACTTCCCAAAATAGGCCTTATTTAGATTATTACAAACAACTCCTAACTATAATTAGTTGTCAAAAAATAATCAGCTTGTTTGGTTCCAGTTTTCAAAAAAAAAATTACGTTTTTATTTTTTTATTTTAATGTTTTTAATGATTTTTTTAATATTTTGAGCAATTATTTTTAATTTTTAGACACACCTAACATAAATACATTTAAAAAGTATAATATTTGTGAAAAAAATCTTTAAAAAATACACAAAATATCAAAAAATATAAAAAAAATAAAATGAAAATTCAGTACATTTTTTGTATTTTTCTGTATTTATTAGATTTTAAAAATATCTTTTCACAAATATTTTACTATTTAGATACATCTAAGTAAAATGTATCTAAAACAGAAAAAAAAATTACTTAAAATTTAAAAAATACTCACTAAAAATAAAAAAATACGAAAAATAACAAGCTCAATTTTAAAAAAATTAAATTTAGAAAACTGATATCAAACACACTGAATAATACTTAAATATCTAATAATATTTAAACACACATACTTTTAATAAAAATTTTATAATATGTGACATTGCTTAAAATTAAAAAAATAATAAAAAAAAATTGCTCCAATGAGTCATGACATCACACTTCTTTCAGATGAAAACGACCGCATAATTGTCTGCGTACTATTTTCATATCAAACGACAACAAGTGAGCACGTGTCAATCACAACTGTTCTACCAGTTAGATTTGTCCCTATCTCATAATTATTAACAAAATAATCATTTTAAGAAAATCAAGTCTATTTTTTAAAAAATTAGTTAGCGTTTGATAGAATTTTAAAATTATAATTTAAAAATAAAATTATATTTTAAATTTGTGAGTTTTGAAATTATAATTTGAGTATGAAAAATTTATTTAGTTGCATTTTGAAAAGAGTTTTGAATTGAATTTGAAATTTTTAATGTGACATATGATATTTGATTTAAAAATTTACAACTCGTAACCAAATACAAAACTCAAATTCTGTTCAAAGCTCATAAAAAAATTTAAAAATTTTTGAAATTTTTTTTTTTTTAGATATATAAATATAGATGCAAAAAAAAAGAAGAAAAAAATTATTCCGGTCAATTGACTGAACGTCCGGAGGACATCCGGGAAGATGATCGGGGATACATTTTTTAAAAATTGTAACCAAACAACGCACTCAAACTAAGGTGTAGAATTAAGTTTCCAAAACTTTACCAAACCCAACTTTAGTTTCTCTCAAATTATTTTTAGATAATTTTTTAGATAAATTGGGTTGTTTGATATCAATTTAAAAGGCCTATATTTTTTTATTTTTAGTAATTTGTTTTTAAAATTATATTAATTTTTTTACTTTTCAATTCCATCTTATATAGATGAATTTAGAAAAAAAATTTAAAAAAATTTATAGACGCAACAAAAGAAGCTAAAAACCATATATTTTTTATTTTCTTTGTCTTTTATGTACTTTTTTAAAATATTTTAAAATTTCAACTTTTTGGTCCATCAAAAGCGTAAATTTTTTTGAATTTTTTTAAATAAAAAGCACTGTAAAAATGAAAAAAAAGAAGAAGATAATTGGTTACACGTGTTTTTTTGTACAGTCGGACCGAAGCGACGTGACACGCACAATAATTGGGGTGTGGTGGCCCATTTGGTCTAATCCAGCTTTAGCTACTCCCATTTTTTATGTCGTAGATAATACCAATCAGCGTCTTCCGTTTTAGCCTCCATTCAGTAGATGAGTTGGCTTTTTAGGTTACTAGGAAAAGTAGGTTGATTTTTTAATTTTTTAAGGTCAAGTTTGATAATTTAAAAATAATTTATTTTTTTATTTTTTTTATTATATTAATTTTTTATTTTTTTACATATCTTTTTGTAAAAAAATAAAAAATGTACTTATTTAGGTTATCTCAAATAACTTTTAATTTTTTTGCCTATTTTAGTTTTAGCTAAAAATTTTGATTTGGGAAGGATTTTTTGGCTTTTTTTGTGAGAGAATAGTGCAATGATTATGGATTGGATGTGATATTTTATTTGTTGTGACTAAAATAGCATATTTTGTCTTTTGTGGTTAAAATAGTCAAAAAAGCCACAAACTCATCTTCCCAAGCAGTGCCTAGTTTTTTTTGACTTTTTTGTTATTTTAATTTTAGGGTTAAAAAGTCTGGTTTTTGAAGGATTTTTTGTTACCCAAAAGACAACCTAAGAGGTGGGGTAAATTAAGTTTTTACAATTAAAAATTAATAATACCCTAATAAAAATTATGACTAGCACAATAGATAAATATAGTTAATGAAATAAAAATAATTAAAACAAGTGTTCTAACAACTATGTCAGTTAATGATTTTAGCACAGTAAAATGTGAAATATAGCTACAACAATTTAAATAAAATAAAGAGATAAGGGCGAGAAAGGCAAACAAATTTATAGTGGTTCGGTTTCAACTTGGCCTACGTCCACTCCTCAAACTTCACTTGAGATTTTCCACTATGCTCTAGCTTCACGGGGGTGCTAGCAACTTCTTTACAAATGAAGCAATCATCCACGGATTTTACACAGACTTTCTAAGTCAAGAACACTGAGTGTACTACACTCTTACAAGGTTGAAAAGAAGATGTTTTTGCTTTCACAGAAAGCTACAAGAATTATCTCTCAAAGATAGATATAAAAATGAAGTTTTGGTTTTTTTGTAAACCTCACACAAGAAAGATGGGCTTAAAGCTATAAGGCTCAGTGTATAATTTCTGAGAGAGGATGTAAACAAAAATTAAAGAATACTTCTCAGAGAATTTTTCAGAGAATAGATGTGAGTGATTATAGATCAAAGAATATTTTCAGGCTTTTTTGTGACTTGTTTTACGTTAGAGGCTTTAGTATATATAATAAAAATTATAGCCGTTTATAGCCGTTGTAGTCATCATTACTAATTTGAATATCTTCCACTTGAACCTTTTGAACTATTCATTTGAATTTATAGCCGTTGTAACTCTATCATTACTAATTTGAATATCTTTCCCTCCATCATTACAAATTTGAATATATTCCACTTGAATCTTTTGAACCTTTTGAACTATTCATTTGAATTTATAGCCGTTGTAACTCCATCATTACTAATTTGAATATCTTTCCCTCCATCATTACAAATTTGAATATCTTCCACTTGAATCTTTTGAACCTTTTGAACTATTCATTTGAATTTATAGCCGTTGTAACTCCATCATTACTAATTTGAATATCTTTCCCTCCATCATTACAAATTTGAATATCTTCTACTTGAATCTTTTGAACATTTGTTTTGTGCTGTTTGAACTCCTGATTTGATCAAATATTAAATACATTCTAACAACATTTAGGATAAAGATTTAGGTGAGAAATAATGGGACAAAATAAATTTTGATTATATTTTTCTCTTTCAAATAAATTAAAACATAATTAAATAAATCATCAAAATAAATTTTGGATTCTATTTTTCTCTTTCAAATAAATTAAAATATAATTAAATAAATCATCAAAATAAATAAGTCTAACAATCTTCTCCTTTTTTATGATGGCACACAATGATGTTTTGATTTGATTTGGGTGGCACACAATGATGTTTTTATTTGATTTGGAAGTAAGAAAGGCTCCCTCTCAAATCATACTCCCTGAATTCATTTCTAAATACATAAGTTAGCACATGTGTAATAAATAAGCTTTAATCAACAACATGATATAAGATTTAAGATACACTACAACAAAAAAGCTCTTTAGTGACGAAAAGGCATGACAAAAAAAAATTTTGTCTCCAAATATACATGTTTTAGAGATAAAAGTAAGATTTTGTCTCAAATTGTAGTATTTTTAGAGAGAAAAACCAAATTTTGTCACCAAATGCTTAAAATTAATAAAACAATAGGTGACGAAAATTTCATTCGTCTCTATATTTTATTTTTTGTCACAAAAAAAATTCCCGCCCTTGGAAAATTTGGCAGAATATTTGAGCGCCATTTTAGAGACGAAAATTTTCGTCACTATTTTACAAAATTTTCTGCGAGGAAATAATTTCGTCTACTATAATTTTATTATGCGAAACGCCGTAGTTTCAGGCTATAAGTAAGAACCCTCTTTGTTTGGTCCTATTTTGCAAAGCCCTCTCTCTCTCTCTCTCTCTCTCTCCGTCTCCGTTGCTCCTCTCCCCTCCCTCTCTCCCGTCGGTCCTCCTCGCGTTCGCCGGTAACCGGAGCTCCTCCTCCTCCTCCTCGGAGCTCCTACTACTCCTCCTCCTCCTCCTCCGACATCGCCACTATTTGATCTCACTCCTGTCAAACTGCCCATCGCTCTCCGTCGGTACACTGTATCATCGCCACCATCACTCACCGTCTCAAGCCCATTGATTTTGATTTAGGTATCTCTCTCTCTCTCTCTCTCTCTCTCTCTCTCTCCGTTTCAATCCCTTCCTCTATTTCCCTATTTTGATTTAGGTATTTCTTCCTCTTACATCTTTCGCCCTCTAATCGTTTAATGCAATGCCCCAATCTGAACTCACTGTAGTCGCAACCGTAGATCACCTTTCGACGAAGCTTTGGTTTGAATCAATCCTTCCTCATCTGCTACAGGTACAAGCTGAACCATTCAATTCTTAATTGTGTATTTTCTGTGCTGCGAAAATAATGAACTTGCTGGATTTCAGTTCTGAATTCGAATTATTATTATTATTTTCTGTCATGTTAGATTGGAGCATGTGTAACATCAGCTAATCTGGATTTGAAAGTTAGAGCAAGGAGATATAAATAATTGTGTATTTTTTACGAAGCTTTTATAGATTCAGACCTTATAGCGTTCAATAAATAATTGTGTATTTTCTGTCATTAATTGTGTATTTGATTTCAGTTCTGTGCTGCGAAAATGATGAATGTCATTAATTGTGTATTTGATTTCAATTCTGTGCTGCGAAAATGATGAATGTGTATTTTCTATATCCAAATTTCTATCATCTCTTATGTAATTTGTTTGAAAATAGATTCGGACCTTATAGCGTTCGATAAATAACAAAATTGAATAGATTATATAGTTGTTCAATCCAATCCTTTATTATTTATATAGCTGTTATATTCAATGAGTCAATCTTTTTTTCTGTTCGATGAGATGCTCATGATTGAATAGATTAGTGTTTCTGATCTTTTCATTTGCATTGTTCTGTGGCACTTGGAGGCCATTGTTCATCTATGAATGTTTTACTTGGAAACCCGCAACAAGAATGGTTTCAAGAAATAAATATGCTGAACTACTGATGTATTGTTCTGTGGCACTTGGAGGCCATTGTTTATCTGTATATATGATATGATTTTACTTTCAATTGTTAATGCTCTGCTTATTGGTGAAATCCATATGATGGAGCAGATATGTATCGCTTGGTTATCATCCTTCTGAATAGTGGCTGCTCAAAATTGTTCTCTCTTTTTATTTTTTTCGACTTTGCTGTTTAGTAGTTGCTGTACTCAATCTGTTGGAAACATTTCAATGTTCATATTACTCTAGAGGGTATAAGACATTCTTTAATTCGACAAGAGGACAACATCATATTTAGCCTCCTGGAGAGAGCTCAATATTGTTTCAATGTTGACACATATGACCCTAATGCTTTCTTCATGGATGGGTTCCACGGCTCGGTTGATTTCATGGTCAAAGAAACTGAAAAGCTTCATACCCGGGTATGTTATGCCTTAATTTATGAAAGGAGGAAAATAGAATGATTTTATTGCTAGTTTCTGATTTATTTTTTAGTGCATATCAGATTGGAAGATACAAGAGTCCCGATGAGCATCCTTTCTTCCTAGATGACTTACCAGATCCAATGTTGCGACCTTTGCAGTACCCTCAGGTAAGACAATAGATACAATGGTTTTAGTTAATTTACTCTAAGCCAGAATTATCATTGATATAGCTTGTAACATAATGCGTAACATGCAAATTTATGAAGTTTGGATTGGAAGATGGCAAACTTGAAGGGTGCTTGTTCATGACTTCTTAAGCTCAATTTAATTTGATGAAGCCAACCACATAGATTTACTACATGCATGAAACTTTATCAAATCCAAGTGTAGAATGTAATCTTGATGTTAATTTAGTAAAATCTTGGTATCAACTATTACAATTGTTAAACTCTCTCTTTCTCACTATGCACTTTGTTTGTGTTTGCAAATTTTTATGCCAGCCATCGCTGACATAGCCCCTTGTTTTATATATTCAAATAGGTTCTTCATCCCATCGCTGATGCAATCAATATCAACAATAAATATGCGATATGTATTTTAGGGATCTTCTTACAAGACTAGTCAGGGAAGGAGATGATGGTAACTGCGGTTCAGCTGCAGTCTGTGACACAATTTGCTTGCAGGTATACATTTTTAACATATAATTAATCTCGTTTAGTTTGAACTGTGAATTATTGGAACAGGATCATTTTACTGCAGTAATGTACTGTGAACTGCATTTTAATGCTTCTGAGTGTATGCTTGCTTTAACACACCTATTTGTAGATAATAATTTGTTTTTAATTTGATTTTGTCCATGAAGCTCATCATGTTTAATTTTCTACAAATGGTAAAGCAAGCAGCCTAAACTGAATATCCTACATTGAATTATAGACAAGACATTTTCCCTGTTGTAAAACAGTGAATGATCCATTTGCCGAGTATTCGTGACTGCCTACTGTGTTCACTAGTTACATTAATGATCCAACATTCTTTCTCATGATAGAAGTAAAGTAATTGATGGATTTGTTGCTTTTGCAGATATATGCTGACTAATTATATAAATGTTAACATAACGTTTTTCGATATGTTTTTTATATATCCCAAAGCATGGCATTTCACATAGTGTTGGGGATTAACCAATCATTCTAACTTTCAACTATTCCTTCTATGTATTGATGTACTTTGTTTGGAGGCTCTCTCAAAGAGAATTCATTATGGTAAATTTGTAGCAAAGGCTAAATTTCGAGCTTCACCAGATGCATATGAAGCTGCCACTAGAGCACAAGTTTATATTTTATTTTTCAAATGCACCCAGTGCATTCATTCCTTTGGTTTAACTTTTTCAAAACCTTGTGTGCTGAAACAGGTCATGATCACTTTGATTTTGTTAAATTGTGGTGCTTGTGATTTTGCAGGACAAGACTCGACTGATGGATTTGCTGACGTATCCCACTGTGGAAGAGGCGATAAAGAGTAGAGTAGAGATGAAAACCAAAGCTTATGGAAGAGAGGTGACTGATAATAATAATGTAAAGGAAGACGGAGCTGATCCGGTATGCAAAATAAAACCAAGCTTGGTTGCTGACCTATATGAGGACTGGATCATGCCCTTGACAAAGGAAGTTCAAGTTGAATATTTATTGAGAAGGCTTGATTGAATTAAGGCTAGTTTCTAAAAATAAAATCATATATGTATATTATACTACAATATGAAGAAATAGTGCAAGTTAGCATTAATATCAATACCTCATTTGGATTTGGATTTGGATATGTATATTATACTACAATATAAAGAAACAGTTGCATTTGGATTTTTTTGAACCACAGTTTTTCAAAGCTTAAATACATTCCAGAGGGTAAGGAATATCCGGTTCTTTGTAAGAGGTTAGCGACTGAAAACAAAGGTTGGGTGGAGACTGTTGTCAATTATGGGAGAGGAGGATTTTGGAGGGAGGAAATTTGCTTGATTCTCTATTGTGTATGGAACTAAATTTTTGAGGTTTTTCCTTCTACTGCTTGCTTATGATCTGTTACAGCTCTTAACTTTTGTGTAATCTTCATGTTAAATATAAATAAGTTTAGGTGAATGTTTTTCTTTGAACACTTATTAGTGATGCTGTATTTTTCTTTAAATGTTTTGGCCTCGGGGTTTGTGGATCTTGTAATCGAGTTTGATCTTAAAGTGACTTTTCTCAAAGGCCTTAGACAAGAATTGACGAGCAGGTATCTTCTAGACAAGAATTGATCTTAAAGTGACTTTTCTTAAAGGCCTTAAAGTGACTTTTTGGAAAATCCATGTATATTGTTTTATTTATTGTAGCATTATTAAAACCCATATATGTTAAATGGAAATACAACATCAAAAAAGAAAAAGAAAAAGAAACATAACCAATTAAATATCTAATACATCTTTATAAGTCATGATAATATATGCATGGATATAGGATGGGACTCCCAGTTTGAAAACTATGTAGAAAAATATACTTTTCAAACTAAGTCAAAAAATGCACTTTTCCAATAATTAGACTTGAAAATAGGCCATCGGGGACTAAAATCGTCAAAAAGCCATGAGAAGGCCCGAGAACACCCTTAACACCTCGGGAGGGACCAATGTAAGTTATGGAAACATACGGAACTAGCATGGGATTTCCGGTTTGAAAACTAAGTAAAAAAATGCACTTTTTCAACCCTTAGGCTTGAAAATAGGCTATCAGGGGACCAAAATCATGTAACAGCCAAGAGAAGGCCTCGAAAACATCTCAAACACCTCGGGAGGGACCAATGTACGTTGTGAAAACTTACAGAATTAGCACGGGACTCCGGGATTGAAAACTAAGTCGAAAAATGTATTTTTCCAACACTTAAGCTTGAAAATAAGCCATCGGGGGCCAAAATTGTGTCACAGCCACGCGAAGGCCTGGGAAAGACCTCAAACACCTCGGGAGAGACCAATGTGAGCTTTAGAAACTTACGGAACTAGCACGGGACTTCCGGTTTGAAAACTAAGTCAAAAAATGCATTTTTTCACACTTAAGCTTCAAAAATAGGCCATCGGAGGCAAAAATCATGCAACAGCCACGAGACGGCCCGGGAATCACATCAAACACCTTGGGAGGGACAAATGTGAGCTGTGAAAACTTACGGAACTAGCACGGGACTCCCGGTTCCCAAACTAAGTCCAAAAATGAACTTTTTCACACTTAAGCTTCAAACTAGGCCATCGGATGGCAAAATCACACAATAGCCATGAGACGGCCTGAGGAAAACCTCAAACACCTCGGGAGGGACCAATGTGAGTTGTGGAAACTTACGGAACTAGCACGGGACTCCCGGTTCGAAAACTAAGTCCAAAAATACACTTTTTCTCACTTGAGCTTCAAAAATAGGCCATCGGAGGCCAAAATCGTGCAACAGCCACGAGACGGCCCGGGAAACACCTCAAACCAATGTGAGTTGTGGAAACTTACGGAACTAGCACGGGACTCCCGGTTCGAAAACTAAGTCCAAAAATACACTTTTTCAAACTTAAGATTCAAACTAGGCCATCGGGGGGCAAAATCGTGCAATAGCCACGAGACGGCCTAAGGAAAATCTCAAACACCTCGGGAGGGACCAATGTGAGTTGTGGAAACTTACGGAACTAGCACGGGACTCCGGGTTCGAAAACTAAGTCCAAAAATGCACTTTTTCTCACTTGACCTTCAAAAATAGGCCATCGGAGGCCAAAATCGTGCAACAGCCACGAGACAGCCCGGGAAACACCTCAAATCAATGTGAGTTGTGGAAACTTACGGAACGAGCATGGGACTCCCAGTTTGAAAACTAAGTCCAAAAATGTATTTTTTCACACTTAAGCTTCAAAAATAGGCCATCGGAGGCCAAAATCGTGCAACAGCCACGAGACGGCCCGGGAAACACCTTAAACACCTCGTGAGGGACCAATGTGAGTTGTGAAAACTTATGGAACTAGCACGGGACTCCCAGTTCGAAAACTAAGTCCAAAAATGCACTTTTTCACACTTAAGCTTCAAACTAGGCCATCGGGGAACAAAATCGTGCAATAGCCACGAGACGGCCTGAGGAAAACCTCAAACACCTCGGGAGGGACCAATGTGAGTTGTAGAAACTTACGGAACTAGCACGGGACTCCCGGTTCGAAAACTAAGTCCAAAAATGCACTTTTTCTCACTTGAGCTTCAAAAATAGGCCATCGGAGGCCAAAATCGTGCAACAGCCACGAGACGGCCCGGGAAACACCTCAAACCAATGTGAGTTGTGGAAACTTACGGAACTAGCACGGGACTCCCGGTTCGAAAACTAAGTCCAAAAATGCACTTTTTCACACTTAAGCTTCAAACTAGGCCATCGGGGGGCAAAATCGTGCAATAGCCACGAGACGGCCTGAGGAAAACCTCAAACACCTCGGGAGGGACCAATGTGAGTTGTGGAAACTTACGGAACTAGCACGGGACTCCCGGTTCGAAAACTAAGTCCAAAAATGCACTTTTTCTCACTTAAGCTTCAAAAATAGGCCATCGGAGGCCAAAATCGTGCAACAGCCACGAGATGGCCCGAGAAACACCTCAAATCAATGTAAGTTGTGGAAACTTACGGAACGAGCATGGGACTCCCGGTTTGAAAACTAAGTCTAAAAATGCATTTTTTCACATTTAAGCTTCAAAAATAGGCCATCGGAGACCAAAATCGTGCAACAGCCACGAGACGGCTCGGGAAACACCTCAAACACCTCGGGAGGGACCAATGTGAGTTATAGAAACTTACGGAACTAGCACGGACTCTCAGTTTGAAAACTAAGTCCAAAAATGCACTTTTTCACACTTAAGCTTTAAACTAGGCCATCGGGAGGCAAAATCGTGCAATAGCCATGAGACAGCCTGAGGAAAACCCCAAACACCTCGAGAGGGACCAATGTGAGTTATGGAAACTTACAGAACTAGCACGGGACTCCCGGTTCAAAAACTAAGTCCAAAAATACACTTTTTCTCACTTAAGCTTAAAAAATAGGCCATCGGAGGCCAAAATCGTGTAACAGCCACGAGACGGCCCGGGAAATACCTCAAACCAATGTGAGTTGTGGAAACTTACGGAACTAGCACGGGACTCCCGGTTTGAAAACTAAGTCGAAAAATGCACTTTTTCACACTTAAACTTGAAAATAGGACATCGGAGGCCAAAATCGTGCAACAGTCACGAGACGGCCTGGGGAACACCTCAAACACCTCGGGAGGGACCAATGTGAGTTGTGAAAACTTACGGAATTAGCACGGGACTCCCGGTTTGAAAATTAAGTCCAAAAATGCACTTTTTCACACTTAAGCTTGAAAATAGGCCATCGGAGGCCAAAATCATGCAACAGCCATGAGATGGCCTGTGAAACACCTCAAACACCTCGGGAGAGACCAATGTGAGTTGTGGAAACTTACAGAATTAGCACGGGACTCCCGGTTTGAAAAGTAAGTCGAAAATTGCACTTTTTCGCACTGAAGCTTCAAACTAGGCCATCAGGGGCCAAAATAGTGCAACAGCCACGAGACGGGTTGAGGAACATGTCAAACACCTCGGGAGGGACTAATGTGAGTTGTGGAAACTTACGAAACTAGCACAGGACTCCCGATTTGAAAACTAAGTTAAAAAATGCACTTTTTCACACTTAAACTTGAAAATAGGACATCGGAGGCCAAAATCGTGCAACAGCCACGAGACGGCCCGGGGAACACCTCAAACACCTCAGGAGGGACGAATGTGAGTTGTGGAAACTTACGGAACTAGCACGGGACTCTCGGTTTGAAAATTAAGTCAAAAAATGTACTTTTTCACACTTAAGCTTGAAAATAGGCCATCGGAGGCCAAAATCATGCAACAGCTACGAGATGGCCCGGGAAACACCTCAAACACCTCGGGAGGGACCAATGTGAGTTGTGGAAACTTACG
Source organism: Camellia japonica (assembly GCA_030407325.1). Classification (NCBI taxonomy): domain Eukaryota; kingdom Viridiplantae; phylum Streptophyta; class Magnoliopsida; order Ericales; family Theaceae; genus Camellia; species Camellia japonica. Next base: position 161,911,139 of record JAPPVO010000032.1, read on the forward strand.
AAATTGGCACGGGACTCCTGATTTGAAAACTAAGTCAAAAATTATACTTTTTCACACTTAAGCTTCAAACTAGGCCATCGGGGGCCAAAATCATGCAACAGCCATGAAACGGCCTGAGGAACATGTCAAACACCTCGGGAGGGACCAATGTGAGTTGTGAAAACTTACGGAACTAGCACGGGACGCCCGATTTGAAAACTAAGTCGAAAAATGCACTTTTTCACACTTAAACTTGAAAATAGGCCATCGGAGACCAAAATCGTGCAACAGTCACGAGACGGCCCGAGAACACCTCAAACACCTTGGGAGAGACCAATGTGAGTTGTGAAAACTTACGGAACTAGCACGGGACTCCCAGTTTTAAAATTAAGTCCAAAAATGCACTTTTTCACACTTAAGCTTGAAAATAGGCCATCGGAGGCCAAAATCATGCAACAGCCACGAGACGGCCCGGGAAACACCTCAAACACCTCGGGAGGGACCAATGTAAGTTTTGAAAAGTTACAGAACTAACACGGGACTCCCAGAAAATCGTGCAACAACCACGGGACGGCCCGGGAACACCTCAAACACGTCGGGAGGGACCAATGTAAATTGTGGAAACTTACGGAACTTGCACTGGATTCCCGATTTGAAAACTAATTCAAAAAATGCATGTTAAATTGTATATTTTATGGGTAAGATAATAATTGTCTAACTTGCATTTTTTTTGTTTTTTTGTTTTTTGTGTTTCATTTTTTTGCAGATTCGAGATTTGATATGGACATGTTTGGTAATTTGGAGGGCAGATAGTAGCTCATTTTGTGTTTTTGTTCATATTACCTTACATGTATTTTGGTTACGTTGTAAATTTTATATTTTTGTTGGTATTACAGGACATGTTGGGTAATCCGCCCTTGATATTTTATTTTTGTTGATATTAGTAGACATGTTTTGTTGTTGGATATTAGGAGATGTGTTTGGTAATCCGCATGCGGTTGATATGATATTTTTGTGGATATTAGTAGACGTTGTTTGTGGATATTAGGAGACATGTTTATAATCCGCATGCAGTTCATATTGTATTTTTGTGGATAGTGCTGAAATTCGATTGTGATGTTTATAAAAATGAGCAGATTTTTGTATTGATTTGTAATAGATATTTTATTGAACAGGTTATTGAAATACGCAGGGAATTGTTATTGAAAAGAAAAAATTTCAAAAGAAAATAGTACCCCAATTTTCAAATTTTTTAATTTTTATTAGTGACAAAATAAAAAATGTCGCTATTAGTTTTCAAAAAACATGACGAATAATTTTGTCACTAATGATATAATACGAAACAAATAATTTCGTTACATTTGCTCAATATTTTGTCGCTAAATTGAAATATTTGGTGACAAAATGTTTTTTGTCTTTAAAGAATTTTCTTTTCTGCTCATTTTAATGACGAATTTTTTTATCACCTTAATCCATATCATTGGTGAGGAAAACTTTTGTCATTAAAATCTATTTGGTGACGAAATATGTCGTCGCTAAAAACAATTAAAATAAAATATTATTTAGTTTTGGTGACGAAATTGGTGTTATAGAGGACGAAAAATTCAACATTCAGCAACGAAACATTTCGTCGCCAAAAATCAAAAATAGGCGACGAAACTGTTTTTCGTCACCAGGTACTTTCAGCGACGACGTATAGGCCACGAACGTGGTGACAAATTTTTTTCGTCGCAGATCAATTCAGTGACGAAAATTTGATGTTTGAAGACAAAATCAGTCTGTCACTAAAGGCCTTTTTTGATGTAGTGATATTAAGATATCAAACTATAAATATATAACATCATATAATTTCTCCCCCTGTGACATTATCAAAAGGAAATTATGGCTCAGAATCTGGAGGAGGAGGAGGAGGAGGAGGAAAATGATAGTGATAAATGGCATCAAAACCAGATAATAAAAAATATATATGGTTGATTTGCGTGCCTCTCTCATGCCTATCGAAAATCGCGTCTCTCATTTTCCTTCGATAAACGCGTTTGACACGCGGCCTCGCTTTTGTGTCAGCCGACCGACAAAAGCGAGACGGGTCAATCAACTGCCTCGGCTCTCTCTCCCTCTTGTCTTCTTCTCCTTCGTCTTCTTCTTAAGCTCTCTCTTCGCCTTCTTCTTAATCACACACTCTTCTATTTTCTGCTTCACCATTAGCTGCTATCTCTTCTTCACCACTCTCGCCTCTTCTATTTCTCTGCGACTCAGTTCTTTTACACCTCGCACCTCGAAACCATGGCTTCCTTATCCCGTCCCCTCACTCTATTTCCGGACCTGAACGATTCCAGAAGCTCGGCTAGACCGAGTGCCCCTACTCCTACTCTTCCTGTCATTCCTCTTCCTAACCTTCCTATGATGTCGATTGAGCAAAGCATGGCAGCTCAATCTGACATAGAAGCCAATCATTTCACACTGACGTCTTATATGGAGACGATGAAGGCAGTCACAAAATTGGCTCACCGATTACAGAACAGGACGAGTGAACTCCATCAGGTCAATGCCCAACTCTCCCTGTTTCAGCGCATGTACAAGAATGAGCGAGCAGAAATAGGCGTACTGAAGGCCGAAAATAAAGAGCTTAAACGGAAGACCACTTCCATGGCCCGATTTGGAGCAACGTCGTTCTTGGCCTTTGATAGTCAGCGGGGAGTCGTCGCTCTGGACGAAAGCACGGGGGCAGGGGCGTTAAGGGTCACCCAAGGTGATAAAAAGAAGAAGAAAACAATAGAAGAGGCGAGTAAGTGAGGTCGACATATGGCCGGAAAAAAATGAAGGGTTGTTTGTTTGTTTGTTTGTTTTTTTTTTTTTTTTTAATGTTTATTGTGATCGGCGTGTGGCCGTAAAGAAAATGAAGTATGTTTTTTTTTTTTTTATGTAAAATTTTTTATTTTAATTTGTTTTTGTTTTTATGTTTAAGTACTGAAAAATGAAATTAAAAAGCAAAAAAAATAAGAAAATTAAGCCCAAACAAAAAATAATAAGGAAAAAAAAAAAAAAGAAATTAAGCCTAATAGCAAAATAAAAAAATAAAAGAAATTAAAATAGAATAATACTAGCAGAAATTAAACTTAATGGGACGTTGGTGTTGCTGGAATTGTAATGCAAAAAAAATATCATGAGGGTTTAAAAAAAATCAATGTATGCAAAGTTAATTTTACCTCAAGATACAGAACCCAAAAAAAATTACACAGTTGAGAATAGCAAACTACTAAGGAGAATAAATGTATGAAGGACTTGAGAGCATTCAACTAATATAAATGTTTCCATATCAATGTAGCAATACACATATATCATTTTAACAAAAATCCAAGTTTCACAGTCATAACAAAACTTTTTAAGTAGAAATCGACATTCCAAGCTCGCCACGAATAAAATTGAAGATCCTCACTTAGGGGTTCTGTGAAAATATCCGTCAATTGCTTATCGGTGTTTATAAATTCAAGTACAATATCCCCTTTTTGAACATAATATCTTAAAAAATGATGTCGAATTTTAATATGTTTTGTTCGTGAGTGTTGAACCGGATTTTTGCTTAAATTGATGGCACTAGTATTATCACATTTAATAAGGATATGATCATAATGCAAATCAAAATCCTCCAATTGTTGTTTCATCTAAAGTATTTGGGCACAACAACTTCCGGAAGCTATATATTCAGCTTCGACCGTTGATAAAGCAACAGAATTTTACTTTTCGCTAAACCAAGATACTAATGAGTTACCAAGAAAGTGACAAGTGCCACTGGTGCTTTTTCTATCAAGTTTGCATCCGGCAAAGTCGTCATCCAAGTAACTAATTAAATCAAATACAACATCTCTAAGATAAAATAGTCCCAAATTTTGAGTGCCAACAAGATATCTAAAATTTTTTTTAACAGCACTGAGATGTGATTCCTTAAGATTTGATTGATATCTAGCACACATACAAACACTAAACATAATATCGGGTCTACTTGCAGTTAAATAAAGAAGTAAGCCGATCATACCTCGATATTTTATTTGATCAATGGACTTACCTTTTTTATCCTTGTCTAGTTTAATGGATGTGCTCATAGGTGTTCCAGCTATTTTTGAGTCATATATACCAAACTTTTTGAGGAGTTCTTTTGTGTACTTAGCTTGGTTGATAAAAATTACTTAGCAAATTCCTTACACAAGGTTTCATTAGTAGTACCAAATATAATGTCATCCACATATATTTGCACAATAAGTAAATCATCATTTTTAGTTTTAACAAAAAGTGTTGTGTCAATCGTTCATCTAGAAAAATTATTTTCAATCAAAAATTTACTTAATCGTTCATACCATGCACGAGGTGCTTATTTCAAACCATATAAAACTTTTGATAGTTTAAAAACATGATTTGGAAAAGCATGATCTTCAAAACCTGGGGGTTGTTTAACATAAATTTCTTCATTTATAAAACCATTAAAAAAGACACTTTTTACATTCATTCGATAAGGTTTGAAATCTCTAAAATATGCAATAGTATAAAATATTTTTAAATTCTAACTATCTTAATAACATTCTTCTTTGAAGACAAGTCGAACTATTTTTAACATGACCACATGAATAATATATGTGTGAATTTATTTTCAATTGAGATATTTTAAAATGAATATGTAAAATGGGAATATGTTTTGCTCCTTTTTTTGTTTTTAATGGTTACATCTTTTCATCCTTTAAAATATTGATATAATGTTTTCTTTATTTTCAAACTTAGATTGAAGTTTTCAAAATAAATAAAAACAAATATTAAAAAACAAAAGTTGTTGGAATGATGAGGGAATTGGCCGCCTAAGAGCATCTCCAACGCTTACTCAAATTTTTCACTAAATATGAGTCAAAAAGTATCCATTTCATCAAATTTGATAACAGATGCTCCAACGATTCACCAAATTCTCAAACTTGTCCCGGGACAACCGGGTGGTCGACCGGCCGGTTGACCGGTTTGCCCAAAATTTTTTTTTTTTTTTTTTTTGAACCTTTTTTGAACCTTTTTTTTGAACTTTTTGAACTTTTTTCGGGACGACCGGGTGGTCGACCGGCCGGTCGACTGGTTAGGCAAAAAATATATATATATATATTTTTTTTTTTTTTTTGAATTTTTCGAATTTTTTGCTGAACTGTTTGAACCTTTTACGGGTTGACCGGTTGGTCAACCGGCCGGGCAACCGGTTGGTCGACCGGGTCCTCCTCTCCAACGGTCCGGAACAGTGTTTTGATGAATTCATTATTTCGTCCTCAATCTGATGAAACATTTGCTGAAAACTCAATCTGATATCACGTTTGGTGAACCGTTGGAGCTGTGAACAGTAGCCTTTTCAGCAAAATTTAAATTTGATATCAGTTTTGATGAACCATTGGAGATGGTCTAAGAGGCTCCATGTTGCCACACCGCCCTTTTAACTCCCACTTGACCATGACAATGATACCATTTGGTGCCTTTCTTCATTTGCCATAATTGGTTGAAATGCCAATATTGGAATAATCAGGACCTCTCCCCTTTATAGACTCTCATGATTTTTTATTTATTATTTATTTTTTTTTTTTGGAAAATTTGAAAATATTATATAAACTAATCAATTTGTTAAGTTTCCTTGCTAGCTATATGTCATTCAATAATCACATTTCTATTGGATATACCTCCTTAGTAGAGTATAAGACCCAATTGATTTATTAAAAATATTTAATTTGAATTGGTATTGATTACAGGTATTTAATAATCTGTTTAGTAACAGCTAGAGTTTTGATAAAAAGTCTAAAAATTAACAATACTTTTTTTGATATTGTTTTATCTTCGAAGGAGTGCAACAACAGATATAGTTTTTGGTGTAATAGTCCTATTAGTGGATTTATTTCGACTATTTTTGCTTTGCTTTGCTTCACAATCCCATCCTAGTTGCTATAAAATTAAAAACAAATATTTCGGCTATTTTTGCTTTGCTTCACTTTCGAAGCTAATTTAGATTATTATCTTTGATCTTCTACAATCTGTTTGGAAGATAATTTGTTCCTCTATTTGGTGAGATATTTCCTCTTGATTATTTGTAATTATTTGAAATTCACTGAAGGGTGATTTGTGAGACTATTCGTGTCTCATTTGTAATCGTTTGAAAACTATTAGTTGATAATAGAATCGGATTTCGGTCCCGTGGATGTATCTCACATTAAGAGAACCACGTAAAAATTCTCGTATCATTGTTGACTTAGGGCTATTTTGGGAAGATGGTTATAATCAGTTTTTTGATTAAAAGCTGCTTATAAACAGTTTTTTTGTGAGAGAGGAAGTGGGTTATAATCCGAAAAGTGGATTATAACCCACTTTCCAAAATGGGCCTTAATTTTTCTATATTAATTTTTATTTCCATCGATTAATTTACTTGTAAAAAATCATATATTTTCTCTAACAATTTTAAAATATGTAATAGAACATACTTCAATAATATAACGATAAGTATTACATCAGTAAATAAATTTTGTTAGTTTATATACATCATTTTTTTTTTTTTTTTGGAGTAACTACTGGCCAAAGACCTTTTATCCTCAAACTCTTTTGTCCTTTTCTGCTAATATGAACTCTAACAATCATGTGAAATTTCGAGACATGCAAAATTTAAAGCATTATTCAATAATTCGATTTTCTTGGGGTCAGAGATAAGAGATTAGTGAGTTACTTAAGTTAGATTATTACTAATGGGTATTTGATACTTCTCTATAAACTGGAATACCAAACCATCCTATTCAAAACCAACTGATAAAAAGATTTTGATATAAAAGATTCCGAGCCCAACTAAGTTGGGATTATGAAATAAATATTTAATATAACAATGACATTACATAATAGTATTACCAATTAGTAATAAATTTTACATTACAAAAATTATATAATGATTGAGTTAGTAGACGACATGTCTCATCTTACTGCATTTAAATTTTTTATTATCCGATAACATTATCGCACTATTGCTAACCTTGATACTATCCAAAGTCTCTCCCCGTTATCGTGTAAAACGTTTTTCTGTTTTTGCTTTTGCCTTTGCCTTTTATAGCAACTAGGATGGGATTGTGGAACCACCCATCATTGCTTTTTCGAAACATGAAAGTTTTCCATTTCTAACGTATTATGTTTTTCGTGATTCACAAATTCAAAAGTTTTCAAAAAATGTAAAATCATATGAAAATGATAATTTTTTTATTGATTGATTTTTTATTAAATTAGGTTTTAGTTTTATTTTTTTAAAAAAATTTAGAAAATAGATTCTGACAACTAAACCAAATAGATCAGCACGTTTACAAAAGTGTAAGTGATTTTATAAATATTCTTTTTCAAATCAACAGTTTGTTTCGAATAAATTGTAATTTATATGTTCCAAAAACAAGGTGTGAAAGCATGGATTAAAGCAAGATAATAGATGCTTTGGAAAATAATAATAAAAAATAAAAATAATCTTGGTATTGGGTTCTTATTTGCGCACTGAGTAAGTGGAATGCATTGGATTACCTTTTAAAAGAATCAAAATGACAAACATGGGATAATCAACACAAACATGGGATATTCTTTCATTTTTTCTTGAGTGATACATTCCAATGTGTAACACATAAATAGGTAATCACTCTCCTCGGTTTTGTTTTTAAATTTTATTTTTTTATTTATTTTTCTTCAAATAAGTTAAAAAATGAAAAGCAATCACTATTTTAATGTGATTTTTTTTTTCTTTGGGTCAAAAATATTTTTTTAAAATTTAATTTATATTTAATTTTTGTGTTTGTTCAAACTAGTATCTAATTTTTGAAAAAAAAAAAAAGGGAAAAAGAAAAAAAAGAAAACAAATTCTGGAAACTATTTGGTTTTGAGTTTTTAAAAACAATTTTTAAGTTTTTTTTTTTCATGTTTTGTTGTCTTTAATGATTTGTTTTTTGTATTTCAAATAATTTTTTTTAGATGCACCGAATATAAATGTATTTAAAAAGTATAATATTTGTGAAGAAATCTATAAAAAAAATTTAATAAATATTTTTTTTTACAAATTTACAAATTTATACTTTTTAAGTATACCTAAATTAAGTAAATATAAAAAATAATTTTTTATTAATATATTTTTAAAAAAATCATTAAAAAAAATACAATTGAAAACTACTTCTAAAAACTCCAAAGCCACAGAGGTGTCTTTCATATTCTAGTTTTGGTTTTTCATCAATACCCACTACACTTGTTTGGGAATTCCTAGCTTTCTTTATTATTATGTTGTGACTTGTGAGCTTACACTGTGAGCTATGTAAGCATTAGCAAAATGATTGGAAGCTTTAAACTATGAGATTTAAAGAAGTTTTTAGAGGATGGGATCCATTAATTGATGTGATGTTTTTTTTTAGTTTTTTTTTTTAAATTTTTTTATCTTATTAGTGTGTAATTAAAGCTCTAAAATCAAAAAGTTCCAAAATTAAAGGATGAATTATTGTTGGTAAGCATTATTTATGTTTTGAATCTTTCCTCGAGCCGCCTTCTTATATTGTTTGCTTCACATGTACTTCAAATGCCCTTCGCTTTCAGACTCAGTAGTGGAATGAAATCAAATCATAGGTGTCCATTTTCATTTGGTTCCGTCGCCTACTCCAAACCATCTCTTTAAACTCTAGTACTTTTTATTTAGTTATAATGAGTTTCTTTGATTCTAACAATCATGTGTTAGAATCAAAAACAGAGACAGATAATTCATTCTAAATAAAAACATTTCAATTTTACTAACAATTAAGATGGGAGAAATCTACAACGTGTTTGTGGTTTATGCTACAAAATTTTGTAAAAAAGCTTATGAAGAGCAAACCACATACATGTACACTATTTATAAAGATATATATTTGGTGAACATGGCTAAATGCCTTAATAACCATATAGCAGTGATACACACAAAAAATATATATATACAGAATAATATGATTTATCGTGATTCTTTTATTTAAGAATATAATACTCATCATTATAATCATAATTTATAAATATATTATTGTCATATCATTTTATAAGCAAATTCTATATAAAAAGGAATTCAATGGTGCATCACAAAACTTGTTACTATGAACTAATCATAATTTTGTAGTTTTGCTTTTTGGTCACCACTCATTTTGTAATTTGTTTTTTGTGTGAATATGACCATTTTTCACTATGAGTAGTTTTGTCTATACCTACTATATATATATATTATATGTAATTTTGATGAGCAATGTTTGAGTTTGGTGGGTTTTGTTTTACATGCTCCATTAATTCTTCTTGGCATATAGAAAATCTACTTTCTTGTTTCCTATTTTGAAAAAAAGGAATTTGCATGACCCACAAGATGAATTGCAAGGCCACAAGGACTAGAGGTTGGAAATGGGTAACCAATCTACGTACCAACAACCACCAAGTGAAGTGGACCTATTCCAACTTAAAAGTGGCATTGGTGCCTGGTCCTACTCCCTGGATGTGATTCATAATTGTACCAAAATTGATTTGCAAACAAAATTTTTGTACAAAAAAATCCACTAGAATGACGTGTCATTGGTAATTTGAAAATAAAAAGGCACTTTCATGGGTCTTTTTAGTTTAAAATGAATGAATAGCAGCTTGACATATCATTCTATATGAATTTTATGTATAACTTTTATATTTATATATTATTACTCTAATGGTACGTAATGCATATGCATTAATTATGTTGTTTTGGTGTGTCACAAGTTCAATTCAGACTGGGCTTAAAATCATTGACAATTTGCATGGTCAAAATATGGGTAAATGAATTTGATCAAGTTTTGGTACTATATTTTGACACGGTGTTGTTACTCGGATTTTGTATATACTAAGTTATTTTGGAGTTCTTAAGTTTTGGTCATAAGAGTTTTTGTAACGCTCTTTTTTAGATATAAAAATAAAAAAAGGCAAAAAAAAAAAAGAAGGAGAAAACTTTAATTATTCTTAAGTAGGTTGATGGAGAAAATTCAAATTCTGAACCTAGAATTAGAATAAAAAAATATACTAGAAGGGAAAGATAAATCCTTGTATTTGTGTTTATTCTTTTTACAAAGATAACTTTATTTTAATTTATTTTATTTTAAGAATTTAGTAGAAAGAATAATTCTTATTCTACAAATCATAGGAGTGAAAAGAATTCAATAGTCCAAAATAGTAGATAATGGAAATCATTTATTTTATATTATAAATGAACTTGATAGGGAGCGAGACAACTCATGGTATTTACTTTCTACTTTCACAGTGAAATTCCTTAGCCTCTTATCATCATACCCGTAAATCTAGGCTTTTAGTTGGATCACGTAAAACTTTGTGTCTATATTTGATCTCTTTACTATTTCCAAGTTATGTCATAACAAATTATATTATATGCATAATTTGAAAGTGAGCTTAAAGTAGAACCTATTTTATTCCCCAAACTCAAAAAAAATCACTCTTTGTTGTATGAATATTTTAGTATCATTTGAAAAGTTGATACAATAGCTAGAAATGAAAATCTAGCACGCACTTGTTATAACAAGTCCGTGCTAGATTGGTAGTAGTACTCACAAGTTTTATTTATATAATAGTATATATATTATATGTAAGAAAGACAAGCATTGTTCTTGCTAAGCATAAAGAGACATTTGATTCATGAACGAGAATACATAAGAAATGAATGAAAGCCGTGGTTTAACTAATGTGGTAGACAAGACAAAGCTTTGAAAAATAATATTGAAGATGATGTACATGCTTGCATTACTTTAAAAATAATAATAAATAAATTAAAACAATATTTAGTTAATAATTATAGTGTAACTATTAGACTCAACTGAATAATGTAACGATGATATTTTTGTAATTAAAATAATTTCTTTTATGTTTTTGGTAAATAAAATGCATATAAGTAAAATTAATTATACATTAGTTTGGGGATTTGGGATAGTCAACCCCCCTCTAGCATTTTTTTAGAAATACAAAGGAATATAAATATTTTTTTATTTATATAACATTACTCTTCACTAAATCATGCAAAGTGAGATTCGTAAATAGTCCTTTTAATTAAATTTGCATAATTTTTTCGTTTGGTTTGATTTTGATTTTGATTTAGATTTATATAGATCATGAAATTGGATATTGTTGGTTTATGCCATTTACTATTTTTAAAATAAAAGAGGTTTTTTTACCATCTTAGAAGAATTAAGAAATGAGCAATAAAACTACTTATTTTCATTTTTCATTTTTTGGGTGATTGAGTAAGAAATATCACTTTGAATATAGAAAGTTGAATCAACTACATTTTCAAAGTGGAAAAATATCATTTTCATTTGAGTTAGGTGAGATAACTACTTATCAACCAAAAGAGTTTATTTAAGCGTAGCAAGTTTCAATTATATAAATATGTACCTAACTGTAGCTTGATTGGTGAGCTTTTAAAACCGTTCTTTCTCTAAAATAACATCAAAAATTTTATTAATTATGGCGATCCAAACCTAGTATACAAGCCATGGTTTGGCAGCTCATCCAAACCGAAACTTTGGTCATTGCTCCTCCTCAAGCTTATTACCAGGGAATCTGTTACATATCTTTCATCGACAATGACCGAAGGAAAAAACAAAAAAAAAAAAAGGGAAAAGAAAGTAGGCTTTTTTATTGGTGCTTTTGTAAGCTCCGCTTTAATTTATTCATGTCATCGTATTAAAAGAACAGTGAAGACAGAGAATAAAGGCTATTGACCATAGTTTGTATTCGTAGAATCTTAATATAATAAATCACTAGAAGGCAAGAAAACTAGTAAACAAATGAATTGCTTATTATTAAACTCGATATGGGACGTAAGCATATTGGTAATTTAACAAAGTCATGACATATTTAAATAAATTGTGTTAGTTGCATTGTTGGATTACATTGTCGATGTGGCAGTTTTGGGCTTATTAAATCCCTAATCAACTTTACTTGTGGCAGTTTTGTGCTTATTAAATCCCTAATCAACTTTATTAGTTGGAACACGTTGCTTGTAGGCAAAGTTTATGTATGGAAATTAAAGTAATATTGTTTCATTATTTAAACCAAGCAAATTAATTGTCATTTACCTCTTTGGAAATAAATAAATAAATAATATATCTCATGGTAATCAAAGAAAAAAAATGTTCTGTATTGGAAGCATGCAAATGGATGCATTTCATTGAGAATATTCCAAGCTCATAGTGCTTTTAAAATCATAATATATATATAGATTCTTTATATTCATTTCATAAGAAGAATTACCTGTAAAGGGTCTTAACTTGTTTATGTACTTTGTTCAACTTGTCATTTGATTGCAATGATAGATAGTAATGAAGATAGGGTCAAAAGAATGAAAATCTATTATGGGTCGTTTTATAAATTATAAAAACTTAAAAGGGTTTTGCTCGGTTTGAGTCGTAGTGGTCTCTACAACACTAGATTATGTTCTCTAGTCGAGTTGGTTTTTCAATTATAACAAAGGTTTCTACAATAATGGCCCCGTTTGGTGTAGCTGTTAAAACAGCTTATAGATTATAGCTTAACAGATTATAGATTATGACTTTAATCAGAAGTTGTTAATCTGTTTGGTGTAGCTGTTGGATTATAGATTTAAGTTGCTGAGTAGTGTTTGTTAAATAAGCTGTGAAATAGCTTTTTCAATTAATTTTTATTTTTGTTTGTCTACATTTCTCATAAAAAATAATAATAATAATCTATGGTCCATTTGAGTCTTTTTCTATTTTAAAAAAATAAAAAATAAAAAAATTTAAGAGTATAACCATAAATTAACATGTCCACGGCAGAAGCTGATAATCAGAAGCAAGGGGTGGGCAGCTTCTCAGAATCAGTTTTTTTGAGTTAAAATAAGCTGTTAGAATCAGAAGCTGTTTGAAATACGTTTAACCAAACAGTCCAAAATAACTTTTTCAAAACTAAAAGCCATAAGTTAGCTCTGAAAAGCTGAAACAAACACCCCCAATGATTCCCCCTTTAAAAATCTGTCAAAGTAAAACACAGTGCCATATGTTGTCCCATTTAAGGGTGTTTTGGGAATGGTATTTTTTGTTTTTGGTCTTATTTTTGTTTTAATGAATTTTTTTCAAATTTTTTTTAAAAAGTTTTAGATTTTTAGATTTAGTTTCATAAGACGAATTAAAAAATTATAATTTTTTTTAAAAAAAAATTCAAAAAAGACAAAACTAAGTCAAAATAAGCCATATTTTTTGGTTTACTTTCGTCTTTAGTGATTTTTAAAAAAAATTTCAAAAAATAATTTACTTTTTAGATTTGTCTCGACAAGACGGATTGGAAAAGTAAAAAATTTTGACATAATTTTGAAAAAAAAAATTGACTAAAGACAAAAAAAAAATCAAAAAAAGAGGTGCTTTTTTTTTTGGCTGCCAAAATGGGCCTTAGTGATCATCAAAAACAATATTTTTCAAATAACTTAAATATATATATGTATGTATATATTATATTTACTCCCCAAAAGAATAAGGGGAAATTGCAAGGCAGTGCAACTTTTCAAAAAAAATAAATATTCAAAATTCAAAACAGCGGCAAATCATATTAACTTTAATAATTAAAATTAAAATTTTTTTCCTTTATAAATTTGTAAATATTTTTTAAAAACAACATTGATTTGTAATTTTTTTCAAAAAAATAATATAATTGATAACCAGATTGACAAAAAGTCAAAGTTAGCAGCAAATGGCAATTTAATATAAATCTCATATATGCATCAGCTACATATTAATTTTATTTATTTATTTATTTTTTAACCAAGCTACATATTGATTGGTCACTACTCGCTTTGGATACTAATCAAATGCAAATTAATCTAGTTAAAGACGCGGCGACAAAACTCTGATTTGCCATTCCATTTTAGAGCTAATGACGATGATGATGACGATAATGATAATTTAAAAAATAATATTTTTCAAATATGTTCAATATATACATGCCTCCAAAATAATATGAGTGATAAAAACATTGATAAGAAGTTAAAGGAAGGAGCAAATGGCAATTTAATATAAATCTAATGTGCATCATCTACATGTTGGTTGGCCACTACTTGCTTAGGACATTAATTAATGCAAAATTAATTGAGGTTAAAGATGCGGCGACTTAACTTTGATTTGCCATTTTAGAGCTAATGACGGTGATGATTACGATAATTTTGTATTATTTATAATGAGATCCATCTGTATGATTGAGGCATGGATAGAAAGTTGACAATGTAACCTGGATGATCTCATACATGTTTGGGCTTCCATGCTATGCTGTTGGTTTTATTTGATCAACTGTTTTTGTTTTTGTTATTATTGTTTGTTTGTTTGAGATGTGAATGCATTTGGATCAGATTTTTTAAATTAAAATTTAAAAAAAAAAAAAGGTATTTGGCTGTTGGATTGAGTGAGGAGGCCGACAATTTATATAGGCTTCTTCACTCCTTTGTTGATTCCAAAGGGTGCTAAAGAGCCTCAACACTACGATAACTTCTTTTAGTAATAAAATAAAAATTGTTATTCATATAGAATTTGTCACCATAATGATGTGGAGGTAACATTTTTGTAATTAAATATAATTTAAACACTACATTAAGTGCTTTTAGTAATAAAATAAAAATTGTTATTCATACAGAATTTGTCACCATAATGATGTAACGATAACATTTTTGTAATTAAATGTCATTTAAATTGACACTTTTGTTAGGTTTTTATTCTTGGCAACCCCGTTTGACAAAACTCCTTTCAGATGTATTTATTTTCGCACTTTTATTTCAGTGAGGCTATGAGTTTATTAGATGCAAATCCAAACCCGAATCGAACCATGCAGAGAAGTTTGTGATGTTAATGCTTTCAAGATTGTCACTTCACTGATTATTACGGGGGTCGAGCTGCCCGGTCAGCTCGCGGCCGAAGCAAAATGCAAAATTGCATTCAAAATTGCATGTCTGCCATTGGTCGCTCGAGCCAAGAAGAGCTCGCTCGAGCGAAGGTTTGCTCGCTCGATCTAAGGAGTTCTCGCTCGAGCCAAGGATTGCGTCCATACAAAAACCTGAAAGAGTGTATTCCTTGCTCGAGCCAAGGATTCGTCGCTCGAGCCAAGGCACTAATAGAAATCACGAAAAATACACTCCTCGCTCGAGCCAGCAAAACTTCGCTCGAGCGAGCCTCAGAATCCGGATTTCTCAAGGAGTTTGTTTTCTTCTCAATCTAGGATTACTTTTGGTTCTCTATAAATACTTGGTTTTCTCCCAAAACTAAGGAATTTATTGAAGTCCTCCAGATTTTCTTTTTGGTTCTTAAGGTTTATATCTGGAGATATTTTGTTTGTTTTCTTTAATGTTTTTATTGAGTCTTCAACTCATAGTTTAAAGAGAGTACATCAAAGGTTTGTTTGGTACACACAAAAGAAAGAGTTGTTCTTCAGTTGTGGATTCTGAAGAATTCGAGCCGGAAGTTTCGGTAGATTCTGGAGTGGCTGATCAGAAAAACAATTCCGTGGTGAAGATGGGGTTGGAAGAGGCACATAGAGGTTGGTTCAATTAGGCATTGTGGATTTGCTAGATAATTGAGAGTATACCTGTATAATTCCTTTAATTCTTCTTAGTGGATTGTCTTGTGGCAGTTACCCGTGGTTTTTTTTATCACAGTTGGAGGTGTCCAATTGTGGTTTTTCCACGTAAAAATCGTTGTGTCTCTTTTTTTTGATTGTTTGATTGGGATTGTTTTTTTTACTGCTTTTTATTGATACATAATCACAAATCAACATCTAGGGTTTCTAGATTTTTTCAACTTTATTTTAAAATAATAAGTCCCAATGTACTCACATCATTATGCATACAAATTATGTAATATTATTTTTGTTTGTTTATCACTATTCTGATAAAAATTCATGTGTTCGTTTGGCAATTGTTTTGTTTCTCTGTACTACTCTTTTTTTTTTTTTTTTTTTTTTTTTTTTTTTTTTTTTTATAAAAAAAAGTAAAGGGAAAAAAAAAATACCAAAATCTTCTAAAACTAAAAATATATATAGTTTCATTGATTTGGCTGTTGGATTGAGTGAGGAGGCCGACAATTTATATCGGCCTTCACTCCTGTGCTGATTCCAAAGGGTGCTAAAGAGTCCCAACGCTACGTGCTTTTAGTAATAAAATAAAAATTGTTATTCATATAGAATTTGTCACCATATTGTGAATGTAACATTTTTGTAATTAAATATCATTTAAACACTACATTAAGTGTTTTTAGTAATAAAATAAAGGGTAAATTACGCAAATAGTCCATATAGTTTGGGACTTGTGTCACTTTGGTCTCTGACTTTTCAATTGTGACACATTTGACCTTGAATTTTGAATATTATTCCAAATAAGAACAATTGAAGATATCATTAAATTTTTCAAGGGTAAAATTGTCAATTTGATAAGATATAAACTAATTTGACAAAAATAAATGTCAAATAAATATTTTTGAATTTTTAAAAATTATTTCTATCCACTAAAAATAAAATTATGTAAAATTGATAAATCTTTTAGATATTTATTTATTTTTTTTACCAAATTAATTTTTATTATATGTTTGGATGATGATCATGTAAAATTAATTTAAAAAAATTAATCATGTAATTTTATTAATTTTACATAATTTTATCATTGGTAGATAAAAATAATTTTAAAAAAATTAAAAATATTTTTTTGACATTTATTTTTGTCAAATTAGTTTATATTTTATCAAATTGACGATTTACCCTTGAAAAATCTAATGATATTTTCAATTGTCCTTATTTGGAACAAGATTTAAAATTCAGGGTCAAATGTGTCACAATTAAAAAGTCAAAAATCAAAGTAACACAAGCCTCAAACTATAAGAACTACTAGTGTAATTAACCCTAAAATAAAAATTGTTATTCATACAGAATTTGTCACCATAATGATGTGACAGTAATATTTTTGTAATTAAATATCATTTAAATAGACACTTTGTTTTAAAATGATGAGTCCCAATGTACTCACATCATTATGCATACAAATTATGTAATATTATTTTTGTTTGTTTATCACTATTTTGATAAAAATTCATGTGTTCGTTTGGCAATTGTTTTGTTTCTCTGTACCACTCTATTTGTTTTTTCTATTTTTTTATAATAAAAAAAAAGTAAAGGGAAAAAAAAAAACTACCAAAATCTTCTAAAACTAAAAATATATATAGTTTCATTGATTTAATTATTAGTTCAAAACCCGTTCATAAATTCGTTGATCAATACAACAAAACAAGAGCCATTTCTTTTCTCTCTCTTCCAAAAACCCTCGTATCTAAATTAGAAATAGGTCTTAATAGTTAAACTTAATTCTTATCAAATCTTATTGAAAATAAAACTTAATAAAATCGTCGCTAAAAATAAATTTTCTTGACAATTTTTTTTGTATATGTTGCTAAAAATTAACAATTAGTGATTTTTTTATCATGGTTTTTATAAATTGAATTAGGGACTTTTTGTGACTAATTTTTTAAACTGTCATTGAAAATTAAAAACTAATAACTTTTTTT
Source organism: Camellia japonica (assembly GCA_030407325.1). Lineage (NCBI taxonomy): Eukaryota > Viridiplantae > Streptophyta > Magnoliopsida > Ericales > Theaceae > Camellia > Camellia japonica. The sequence goes on from JAPPVO010000032.1 coordinate 161,928,712, forward strand.
ATGATGGTTTTTTTAAATAGTCGCTAAAACTTATAATTAGTGACATTTTTGTGAAAAATTTTCAAACTGTTGCTGAAATTATCAATTAGTAACATTTTTTAATAGTATTTGATGAAAAACTCCATTAATTATTATAGGACCTATTGAACATAAATGTACATATTAGAATCTACACATAAGTCTCCAAAATAAAAAATGAAATGAGTTTATTATGCATACATATTTTTGGTTCATAAAAAGAAAACTCATTTCTAATTCTTTGCATTTACAAAAGGTAAATTACAAATACACGTTCTGAGATTTGTTTAAAATACAGATTATTCATGTAATTTAGAAAATTACAAATATCTTCTTGTTAGTATTTTTTATTTAGCAGAATTAACTAAAAAAATAAAATTCATAATTGTTCTTCTATACAATAATAAAATTACCTAAATTATTAATTGAAACATATTTCTAACATCATTAAAACTATTAATTGATTTGATGATTATTAATAAAATGGACGATTTGTTATGAAATTAGAAATCTCAGGGGGTGTAATATAATTTCCAAAATCACATAGGGCAATTTGTATTTTAATCAAACCTCAAGGGGTGTATTTGTAATTTACTCTTTTAAAAATCACTAGCAAAACCTAGGCTCCGTTTGGTTTAATTTTTTAAAAGAGTTTTGAGTTTTAAGTTGTATTTTGAAAGATAAGTTGTTGAAAAGAGTTTTGAAAATTAAAAATTTGTTTGGTTATGAGTTTTAAAAATAAATTTGGGATAATTTGTATTTTTTTTTAATTTTTTTTTTAGTCGAATAGATGGACCTGAAAGCAAATTTAATTTATTGATGCATAAAATATGAGAAAATGAAAGAGGATAGAGAAAAAGTAATTGATTGATTTAATAATAAATAATAAAAAGAAGGAAATAGTACTGAGAAAAAATAATTTTAAAAATTAATAAATCAAATATATTTTTTAATTTTTTTTTAAAATATTAATGTTAAAATTAAACCACGGTACCTACAGTTTTAAATAAATGTTTTCATGTGTATTGGTAGAAGTGTGGCCTAACATTTTATATATTTTTTAAGAAGATTATTAATTACATGCTTGTGGCACCCAAGTTGAATCTCGAAAAATGGGCTTGCCAACCTGCATTTTGGTTGGTGTGATACGATTGAGGGAAGATTCTTGCAATGACTATTATGAGTAAGGCTTGAAAAAAGATTGGTAAGTGATCTAATAATTTTAATTGATACGTGAGTTTCATGTGATTTTAATTTTTTTTTTTTTTGATTTTTTATATTATTAGTGTTCTTTTAGAGTTTTCAAATTAGAGGGATGTATCATTTCTAACAAGGCCTCTTTTGAGAAGTACTCGGTGAAGATCACTTTTTAATTTTTAATTTATTTTAAATTATATTATTTTTATTTTAAAAAAAATTAAAAAATTAAAAAGTTAGTTTTTAATCATTTTTTCGAAACAATCCTAAATTATTTAAAAGATTCCATTTAATTATCTAAACACCATATATATATATATATTTAGGGGTGAGCAGCGGATATACCGATCCGCCAAAACCGACCGAACCGAACCGATCCGCCGCATTTTGGACGGATGCGTGATGACGAGCGGACGGTTGCGGATTGATTTTCTCCAATCCGCCAATTTGGCGGACGGATGGCGGATTTGAGGTTCCTTTGGCCGTAACCGAACCGCCAAACCGCAAGCACCTTTAGTAATTTATAAGACTTTGTGTTTTCAATTTGTTTAAATATTTTGTTTGTGTTTTCAATTGAAAAAGAGTTCAAATATTCTGTTGAAAAAAAGTTTTCAACTTGAATATATTTTTTGAATTGAAAAAAATAAACGTATTATTTATCTATATTTTTTGGTTTTTAAATCTAACTCTAAAAGTAATAAATAGAAAATATAACATATGCTGGTTGATTTTTGTTTTCAAAAACATATATAAATGTAACAATACAGAGACATATAATCTCTACTATTGCTCTGTTCATGGTTTTGGTAGTTTGAATTGTTTTTATATTTTAAGAACCACAGATTGTAATATTTTATGTGGATGAGGCATGCAGTGACTGTAATATGTGGATGAGGCATGCAGTGATTGTGATATTCTAAAGTTTCAAACTTTGTTTCTTTGGATGATGCATGCAGTAATTGTAATACTTTTTTAAATCATTGACTTTAATACTTTTTTTTTTTTTTTTTTTTTGAGGAAGTGCATAAGTTGAACTATATTGAAAATTTATAAAATTTCAAACCGCCAACCCGATTCGCATCCATCCGCCAAACTGTCAATCCGCTCAATCCACATCCGCCGGATTGGCGGACGGATGCGGATTGATTTTCTCCAATCCGCCAATCTGGCGGACGGATGACGGATTGGAGGTTTCGTGGCCGCAACCGACCCACGCCCACCCCTATATATATTTATTTAAGGTTTTGTTTGTTTATCGAATATAAAAGTTGGATATGAGTGTGTAACTGGATATAATATGAGGTGAGTTTTACATATTTTTTTTGTCTCCCTATATCCTATGTTTGGTTGTTTTGAATGTAGGGAATCTGAATAATATATGATGCAAAAAGGAGATATGCAATACCACTCTCATAGTATTGTATATCCTCATCGTCGGATGTAATTCATTTTTCATCCAAAGATAAAAAATAATCATTCTCCTCTTATCCCATCTTATATCCTATCTTAATCAAATATAATATAAGTGATTCTACAATATATATAATTCATCTCATATTCTACAATATATTATATTTCATCTTTATTTTTAAATATTACACATCCTCTTAAAACTCTTTGATTCAATCTAAACATCAAACGGGCCTAAAGTCGTAATCAATTAATAGTCCCAACATTCAATCTAAACAATCAAACGGGCCTAAAGTCATAATCAATGAATAGTCTCGAGTGAATAATGACTAGTGTGTTTATTAAATTGGGAAAAACAATCTCAGAACTTAACTCACTAGTTCTGTCACTAGTGTAGGACCCATTGGGGTTGTTGGATCCAAAAGTTGAATCTTGCAAGCTACTTTCAAAGTAAAAGCATGGCTACCCTGCAAAGATTTGAACAGTAAAAAGTATACCTTTCACCAACCAAAAGATGATTTTGGAAAAAAAACTATACCTACCAAAAGCATTAAAAAAATGAAATAAAAATAAAGGTCTCCCCTTAAGATGGTAATGCATTATTAATATTGACAAAAAAACATCTAACAATGATTTTTTTTAGATGCATAGAGATTATCGTTTACAAATGGAAAATTTTATCTACAACAACACTTAAACCTTTAACACGTCTGAGAGTGCGCCAAAAATTACACTATTGTTTCTCTCAAACACAATTTCCTTCAAAGCTTGAATTAACTTATTCTTTTTTAATGTAATCTAATTTTCTCTAATTTACACAAAACATATATGTTCAATGTCCATTTTTCAATTACATTAAACAAAACTAGTTGATTAATTTGATGTTCTCACTCTTTTTTACGTCAAAACTTGCTTGATGTGTTGTTTTAGCCCACAAGGCCTTCACTACTACAGGAGCTTCCAAGTACAATTTTCTTGGGCCCACAAGCCCATATATGTGAGTTGGTTTTATGGCACACCTTCCTATATGGTAGATGGTAGTAGGTTTGATTAATAGTAGTTAGTTGATATGCACCATCTACTAGAGTGGGGTAGCTGAGAATTTTGATGGTATTGACTGTGAGATATAAGTATATCATATCCTTTGATTTTGAAAAGTTAGTTAGCATGAAAATTGAGCTACCATTGCACAACCCTATTGAGTGTTCTCATTTGTGTGAATACAAATAATATTCTTCTTCCTTTTTTTTTTTTATTGTAAAAAATATAGCAGGTCTCCACCAACCTAATTACTTTGTTTTACACGTGATGATTTTGTGTTACTCGAAACTTGACTCAACTGTTTGGTTGACTTGCTTTTTCGATTTATTTGATTTTAGTTTTTTTTTTTTTTTTTTTTCCAACTTTGAGTTACAAATTTTACTTTTTAAAATTCCATCTAGATTAGATAATTTTAAAAATCGTGTGTTGGTGTTTTTTTAAAGGAAGTTTACTAAAAATAAAAATAAATCAATTTTTATTGAAAAGACCTAAAAGAGTTCTTATTTTTATCTTCACTGAATTTGTTCTAAATTTTTTCAAACTTTAATATTTATTTTTAGGATCATATAGTCTAGACGGACTTTTAAAAAGTAAAATATTTTGACTTAACAATGAAAAATGCTCATTAAAAATAAAAATAAACCTAAAATATGCACCAACTTATAAATTGCAGCCAAGAGATTATTAATCATCCCGTTTGTTTAATAAAAAAAAGAATATCTTCAAATGAATGAACTTTTCTATTAATACATGAATATTAATCATTATTGGTCACCAGTAAGTGAAAAAAATTGCATGTTAATCCACCTACATTTTCCCAGCCCAAACACATCCTTGATATCCAAAATACATTAGATTTTAAAAGATCTGAGATGATAGGCGTTCAAAACATTTTGCGCATAAGCATTTGACTTTTGAAAAAAAATATGTAATAAGTCTGATATTATTATTCGTAAAGCTAATTTTAATGATATATTTAAATTATAATTATTTTTTACGACGTGTCAAACACAACCTAAAATCTTTAATGAAATATAAAAATCCAGTCAAGGTCACTTCCCTAGGGTCATTAGAAGTCGCATCTTGTTGGGGGGTGGCACGGAACTATTTTGATCTTTGTAATATGATTTGGTTTTCATGCCACCATGTTTCTACTTTTCAAGTACTAGTATGGTCCATCACAAATGACTCACAACTCTATTGTCACAAACAGAGTACAATTATGTAGTTTGTGATATCTATGAAAGCTATCATCAACTAATGACAAAATAAATAAAACAAAATAAAAAACTTGACAACAGAAGTCTTGATGTCAAAACCAGTTCAATTTTACTCACCTACCTCCTGTTAACTTGACAATTGAATGCACAAAGCCCTTTATTTCTGATTAGTTAAAACAATAGAATTTACTATTTGGGAGAACATAAAAAAAAAATAGAGAGTACAAAAATAATTTCAAAATGATAGAGTTACAAGTGATTTATGCATTAGATTATGCAAATAAATCTTGTACCTTCATCACTTAAAATTTTTTTTTTTTACTTCTCACTTTTTTTGAAATTCTTCCTTACTATTTTAAATAGGACTCACTTTGCTAATTTAATATAAGGATTTTTTTGGTTAAGTGGGGAAAGAATTATTTTTCAAAAACAGACTCGTTCATGTGGTGGGTAGACAGCATTAAGGTGTGAACAAGAAAATCACGTGTCTTGGTCTTTATGGTCTTCAAGTTCATATTCACTGTTTGGGGTGAATATTGATTTTCACGACTTTCACCATCTAATATTGACAAACAAGAAAGATAAGCTTTGTACATCTTGAAGATTTTGCATGATAGAAAATAAGTTGGAAGTCTTTGTCAAAGAAGAAGGTAAAGAGATATAATAGAAACTAAATTGGAATTTGAATTTGAATGTACAATCTTCACCACCATAGCAATTATAAGCTTGCTTTTCTAGCCAAGATGAACTATAAAAGCTGACACCGGTAGTTTAGGGTTAGACCCTGAGATGAACTGTAAACCTAGACATCTTAGTTTGACTCTCATTAGTGTCTCTTGGGCTTAACCCATACTTGTGGTTTATCGGTGATTGCAGGTATCAAACGTTCACTCCGCAAGGGTGGGTCAAATGTGGCCCTGCCTTTAAATTGCACTACATCTTGGTGTTGAAAAAATGGACCATCATATCAGAAACCACCCTATGATTAAATGGAATATAACTCAAACTGCACCTGAAATACCTTAAAAATGGTTAAATAAGCTGAATGGATATAACAGTGGAACTAGCCTTGTTACAAAAGCTCGGACAAAACAAAATTTTCAAAGATAATTGGTTAAACATTACATGCTGAAGTTAAACTATGAAAAGAAGAGTGCATAAAGAAACAAACAAAAATTATAAATCCAAATTATACAATGCAGAACATGCTACAGTTCTAGGATGTTAAGTTTAGCATTTTAGCAAATTTATTATTATTTTATCAACATCCTACATGCTCTTTAAAGGGTTTCTCTATGAGGTAAATTTGGATTTGAGAGTCGCACTCGTCCAATCACTTAGTGGAAAAGAAAGTGATCAAGCGATGACAACCAGGAGGTGGGCTTGAAAACATCCATTCTTTAAAGAAAGTGTAATAGCTCACTGGTCTAGCTTCATGGCACCGAAAATGTATCAGGGCTCAAGTGATTCACCTAAGGGGCGAGACCTTCAAAGCTACTTTTTCAAGTGTCAGTAGCGGGATGTTTTGTCAATTGGGGAAGGTTATTGGTGACAACACCTGGAGATGAGGGTGATATTGTGCCTAAAGCTAAAATAGATTTCGATTCCCTACCCTTCTAATGGATATGGAATCACAAGCACAAGATTGGAAATCTCATCCGCGAATCGCAAAACGAGGAGCATCTTAGGCAACCTACTCCTGAACAGGTGGAGCAGATCGTGTCAATGTTGGATTCATATATGCTAATCCAAACGCAATTTTACATCATACACAATTATTTATCCTAATTCATGCCATTTTGACATCACTAAATAGTGGAACAAGGAAGTGGATGATCCCATAAAAAAATGTTCGTGTGATTATGATGTTGCTAGGCATGAGCGCTTTCTATTGCTTGCCTTGCTAGCCATATCAACAAAAGATGCATTATCTCCATGTTCACTGTTAATACATATTTTTATATTTTGAAACAATGTCACAATCAATTTAAAAGGCTGTTGAGGCTTATGGATTAAGACTTTCTCACAGATCAAGGAAAACAGCTTACAACAAAACCTTGAGGCCTAGAAAACCAAAGGCTTAAGCCCAAGAAGCAAGGCTCTCGTAAAAGACAAGCATCACACTTGAAAAAATCTTATGCTTGCAATGCATTCTTCTCAACCTAGCCCAATGCAAGCAACCTATACCGATCATCACAAACAAACTTTTTACCTATCAGTCTTACTTCAACACATTAAGATACACAAGTTCTACAAATCACACCACTAGTTATAGATATCACTATTTTTTGCTTCTTTGCATGGTTAGTCAAAAGTTTAAATCATAACAACTTGGTAGCTAAAATAAATTTCTATGAACCTTGCACAAATAATTTGCACTTCAAACACAGAATCCCAAAAATAGTTATAAGACATTGGTGTCCTCATGTAGTTTTAAAAATCTCATCATTTCATAACTTTTAATCTATTGTTAATACCTTGTAGATTTTCTAATTTAGGCCTTAGTCCTATTAAATTTTGTCATTTCATTGTCTCTAAGGTAACTTATAAACTATTTTAGAGCATCTCCAACCCTTCACCAATTTTTTCAACTAATTTGATTTCAAATTTGAGTAAAAAACTTGATCCTTTCATTAAAATCTTTTTAAAAATCTTCTTCTTATCCAAAATTTTCCTTTTCATCAAACTTGATTAAGAAAATCCATCTTCAATGCTTCATTTTTTTTAAAATTTAAATCAAATACAAATATATTTGATGGGTTCTTAATTTGATGAAAAAAATAACTCTTCCTTAATGAGATTTGATGAAAGAATTGGAAATAATTTTTTAACACTTTTGAAAAAAAAAACAAAAATAACTAAATGGGTATTCAACTAGTCATACTAGAAGCATAAACAAGCAACGAATCCATAAATTCTCTGCTCAAACAAAAAGATCAACAAAGTGCTCAGCCAAATGAAAACCCAATAAAGAATTAAAAATCTGTGTGAGTTCCAAATATTATGCCAAGTACCTGCAAAGGAGAGCCAACAGAGGCCTTGGGACTTGTCGAATAGGTTGTCCTGTAGCTCTTCATCTCCGCCTAAAATTGACTGGTTCAGCTTCCACATTGTTTGGGATTATTATTATTGCTATTATTGGCTGAGCTTTCTTTGCTCATCCAATGGCTTTTTCATCAACCCAGATCACTATTTCTTTCTTCTCTTCACTGGGTCACCACCACGAAGTGGAGATCATGTGAGAATTTCAGTATTATTTTTATTTATATAACTACCCCACCCTTTAAGGCTATTTCTAAAAGCACCCCATTTTACTTGACAAGTTTACTCCCCCAACCTCTGGGATTACTAGCGCGGCTAAACACACAAGTTGTCTAGTCTTTTAACAACACATCATTCAGCTATGTACTTATGGGGCAATGTTATCTCCACCGAACTTTAACTTATTTGAATCATTTAAATTTATGTATGTCGGTCGTTAGGTTGATTATCCGGTAATAAAGGTGATAATTGTGATTGACAAATGTGACAATTGCGATTGACAAGGGTTGCACGATTATCCAAACAGTAAATCAGTATGCACAAATTTGAACGATTTGAACAACCTCAAATATGATGGATAAATTATTTTGAGTACTTATAATATTTTTTTGAATTAGTTCTATTTTTTTTACGTCATACATCTAATCTAATAATATTATTATTTTTACATAGTTTATTATTATTAGCCAGACACATCGTCACAATGTAATTTATTAGAAAATTACACTTTATTCATCTGTTATGATTCGTTATCACTTTACTTTTTAATAGAATTATATTACATTTTAATTTTTGATTTGTTTTAATTTTAATTTTCTATTAACATCATGGTATCAAAAGAGTGTGAAAAAATGACATAAGAGTTCTACAAACCAATTTTTATAACTAAAATGCTCATTAAAAATTAATTTATATTCATATCAATAAGAGATGTGTATATATATATGTTTTATCATAAAAATAAAATTTGCACATACTTTTTTTGACAAAATTTATATATTATAGTTATGTAAATAAATTAGCTTGTAAAATCATCTCCAATTATTCATCAAAAGTTTGATTTGATATCAACTATTCCAATAATTTTATTAAATTTTCATCAAAATCTTTTAAAAAATTAATTTTTCATCCCAAATTTCACTTTTCATCAATTTTGGTAAAAAAAAATCAGCTCTAATCCTTCATCTTTTAACAAATTCATCAAATTCAAGTGAAAAAAGGCTTGTTAGAAATATGATTAAAGATTTGATTCATTGATGAAAAATTTGTTTCTCACTTGATTTGATACAAGTTTGATAAAAGGATTGAACCTCATTTTTACCAAATTAAAATGTGGTGAAGGACTGGAGATGCTCTAACTGACTATTTTGGTCATAAAAATTTTTCATCATATTTTCATAACAACATGACAACAGCCTCATTTGGAAAGTTGTCTATTTTAGTAGATTAAAATATTTTTATTTGGGAAAAGAGTTAGATTTTTTTATAGTCAGATGTGATGTTTGTAAGAGAAAAAATAAAACAATTATGAATTTGATATGATATTTTATCTTATTAATTATTTTAGCTTATTTTTATCTTTTTGTAAATTTTGGCTTAAAAAAAGCCAACTTTTGGCTTCCCAAACACCGCAGGTTAAGATTGAAACAAATCAATAGAGTAGAGGCAAAAGTGAACAACTTTAAATTGAAGGGGTAAAATGATAATACCTATAACTAAAGGGTGAAGTATAATTTGCCCTAATTGTTACTGGCTGGCTGGGTGTATTACCGCAAGTCTGCAACTTCCGGAAAGAGAAAGGTGCAAGAGAAGAGAGAGAAAAACCCTAATTCGGTTTTTGAAGAGACAACAGAGGAGAGAGAGAGAGAGAGAGAGAGAGAGAGTTGGTGAAGATGTCGTCGACTCTACTGGAAGTGACTCGGGCGGGTCACGAGGAAGTCGAGCGGCTCGAGCGACTCATCGTGAAGGATCTCCAGAACGAACCGGCCTCAAGCAAGGACCGCCTCTTCCAGAACCACCGTGTCCGCAACATGATCGACGAAATCACTTCCACCACTCTCAAACTGGTACCCTACTCGAAAATGCGTCATTTATTAGGTTTTCTTTCGTTTTCCCGATAACCAAACAGTGGAGCTGTGTTTGTTGCAGGTCGAGATTTATGAAGATAAAGATAGTGCGAGGAAGGATGAGATTGCTGCTCTTGGAGGCCAGACTGCCACTGGAACAAACGTGTTTAGCGCATTTTATGACAGATTGAAAGAGGTATTTTGTTAGGGTTTTGTCTCTTTCAGTATAAATTGCTTCTCTATATGAAAAGAGGCATTTTTAAAGGGTTTTGGTGCTTTTCCTTGTGTGTAAGGTTGGTTGAGCTGAGTTCAGTATGTATGTATGTACAATTGTACATTGCACGGGTTAGGAAATGAGCTCTTGCTCTCTATGTATGTGCTGTGTTAAAATTCTTGATGCAATATCTACAATTTGTGCAGATTCGGGAGTACCATAGACGTCATCCTGCTGCACGTGTTGTCGACGTTAATGAAGAGTACGAGGAGCTACTGAAGGAGGAACCGCGGATTGAGTTCACTGGGGAGGTCACTCTCTTTCTTTATCTCTATGGGTGTGTGTTGTGTGTGCGGCCCTATAACTATTTTGTTTCAATATTGTAGATAACATGTTAAGTGAATCATTTGAAAACATAGCAACTTATGTGTCATTATTGTGGCAAAACTTTGCTTTGCACTATGCAATTGTATGAGTTTAGATGTGGTTTTGCTTAACTAGATGCTTGCTCTGCAAGATTTCAATAATTGATTACTTAACTAATATGTTTCAGTATGTCATAGCTTCTTTTCTGATTAGGCCAGAAAACTTACTTCCTGATTCAATCTTCTGCAATGTGACATGAGGACCTATAGCAGAAATAATTTATGACTAAATTGAACTGCATGAATAACTAGTGCTGTGATAGATAGTTATGCATTAGACATCAAGTTGAAAGATTTTTTGATATTACCCTTGATTCTGAAAATTCATGTTATATTTTGGGCATTTCTTTCAATCATCTTGGCCGGAAATGTAAGCCTTCTGCTTTATCTGAACCAAAGTTAAGTTCAGGTGTTCATGTATTAATGGGCAAACTTTTGCTGACTCAGATATTGCAGTTCATGTTAAGCCAAGTTATGGGAGTTATTTTATTTAATCTTTGACTTGTGTTACGAAAATTCATGTTTCCTGGTCTTTAGGTTTTATTCAGGTAACTAATGTAGATCATATGTTCAGGAAGCCCTTGGAAGGTATCTAGACTTGCATGAATTGTACAACGAGTACATTAACTCTAAATTTGCAGAGCCCATTGAATACTCTGCTTACCTCGATGTTTTTTCTCAACCGCATAAGATACCTCGCAAACTGAAATTGACCAGGTAAGATTCCTTGCAATCTGGAGAAAAAAAAAAAGCCATCTTTTTTCAATCAATAATTTGGACATTTCTTTGTCTGCATGTAAGTTTATTTTTGCGTCTGTTCAGTATGGTAATTAAGCCTTATTCATACCTTTTTAATTTTTTTTTTTTTTTTTTTGTACAGGAAGTACAGGGAGTATTTGGAAAAACTACAGGAGTATCTGATATATTTCTTTGATAGGACAGAGCCTTTGCAAGATCTTGATAGAATATTCTCAAAGGTTCACCTTCAATGACATTCTTGATGTGTTGTTCTAGATTTAGGAATTCCTCCTTGTTTTTCCTAAAAAGGTTACTGGTTTGTGGCAGGTAATTACTGAATTTGAGGAGCAATGGGCTATTGGCCAGATACAAGGATGGGAGAATGAGGCTCAAGAAAATGGGCATGTTTCAGCTCAACCTGCTGTAATCGATCTTGATTATTACAGTACAGTTGAAGAGTTGATGGAAGTGGGACCTGAGAGATTAAAGGAGGTAAGGTTGACCAGTATTGAAATTGATGGACATCTTTACTAACTTTTATTGGATTTCAAGAATTTTTCATTCCCAAGTCTATTGACACATTATTGCTGGGGGATTCAAGTATACTCGTGATCATATACTCCAAAGCAACTCATGACTACAAATGTGTTGATTGAGTGCATGCAGCTAGAAGTGATGGTAGTAAATCTTCCATGATGAAAAAGGGATAAAATAAAATAAATTTCCCATCAAATAAATAAACACAGTTTACATGCAGACACACTTGGCAATCTCACAAACTTTTCAGTTTCAGTTTCCAGAATATTGTTGAAGTTAAGCAATCACTGACTCATATTTGTGCATTTGTCTTGCGTGCTTAATTGAATCAACATTGTTGACATACATGAGCTATAAAGTGGGTTGTTTCCTTTATGTTATATTTCAAATCAAATGGACCATCTGAATGATGAAGATCATGCCAAATTATGAGTCTAGTTTTTTTATTTTATTTTAAACAATGAGTGGTGTAATACAAGGAAGTGGCATTTTGTTCTTTCTGGTCATACTAGAACCTTATTTTAATTAAGGAAATCTAATAAAGTAGGTTAAACATCAAGGATGAGAAGTAAAAGAGGCGTCACTTAGAGGATCGATGTGGGCTTTGGCCTTTGTATGCATGAATCTAATTCACCTGCCTTACATCATGTGTATTCTTGTACAATTTTCAAACTCTAAATTATTACATTGCCTTTATAATTGCAAATATTTTAATCCTCTCGTATGAGTTTAGAGTCATTGGACTTAAATCTAATCTCACCTACTAAAATTATATGAGGATGAATCAATATAATGCCAAAGGATATGTATTTTGCTTGTTGCTTCTTTCGTTTTTGTTTCTTATTGGTTTGTACTGTCTCATTGGGTGGTAGGCATTGGCTGCACTGGGACTTAAGACAGGTGGTACTATTCAGCAACGTGCAGAGAGGCTTTTCCTTACAAAGGTGATTTCACCAGCTCCTTTACCTAGTCAAATTCGTGTTGCATTTTCTTTCATGAATTTTATTGATGTCCTTTTGTATTAGTGAAAATGTGCAACTAATAACCCATTGATCAAAATTGTGCCTTGGTGGTAGGTGATTGTTTACATGCTCTTTATTCTTTCTTTTTGTTTGAATGATTGATTGGTGGGATCATGGTTTAAAAGTATTATTTTGTTGTAAACTTCAGTATCCTGTGAATCTTTGAGAATTCCTCAAAAATAAATAAATAAATAAAATGTAAAACAAGCATTAATTATTGTGCATGTCTTCAGGCATCTAAAGGTTTACATCCTTAGAAATGGTTGAGAAACCTCAGATGGTTTTCTGAATGTTGACATGACCAAAACTGACCAACTGGAATAAGAAAGATGTGATAAATAGAATGTGACTTGAGAGAGGGGGGATGACTTAGCACGTAGACTTTCTCACATTGATGCTTCATAAATTTCTGAGTTAATGTTTGGGGTATTAGTTATGGGTGTGAGTGAGGTATTTGTCTAACAGGCCTACTTTTGGATTTGTATTCTTTCAGTGTCTGACAAAGGCTAGGTGCATGTAGGGAACTGCGAAGTTCCTCAGGTACTTTGAGGGCAACAGTCCCTTGAAGTATTTGCTTAGAAAAGGTGAAAAAATGACTGAAATCCTCATAATCCAGTAGATGACCATATAAGTAGCAACATGATCTCTTGGATTAATGGTGCCGGTGGATAGAGATTTCAGAGTTGATCTCTTGGATTTTATGTGGAAGCTCTAGTAGAGCTTACGAACAAAGGTCCAGTAGATGACCATATTAGTAGTGACATGATCTTGGACTTTACGCCACGGCAGTCTGTTTATCTATATAGAAGTTGAGGACAGCAGACATTGGGTGGCAAATTTGACTCTTTATTCTAATATTTGGGTGGTTTAGATTTTTATTTTCTATTTTTCAGTTTTTAGGAGTTTATGTTCAAAATTTGTATTTGTTTTTAGAAATTGGTAATTTGTTAGCTTTGATTCATTCCCTATGGAAACCCTTCTAGCTACTACATTTACAAACTCTCCCTACTTCAGGATTGAAGACAGCCTAATTTCCCATTAAATGCTTTTCAATATCAATTTGCTTTCCAGTTTCTTTTGAACTCTACATTAAGATCCATTTTGACCAACATGTTCAGCTTAATCTCTTCATTCCCTTATTTGCAGCTTACACCTCTTGAACAGCTGGACAGAAAACATTTTGCCAAGGGCTCTCGTGTATCCGAACAAAATGCAAACGCTGCAGCTCCTCAACAGGCTGAGAGTTCAAAAGAAATTGCCCTTATGGAAGCCAAGATGAAAAAACTCTGTGATCTGTTGCAGGAGGTTAGCTTATGCTGCACACTCTACTGCTTTCCTTCAGTCAAAATTATGATTTAAGATCTAGACTATTTCTCATTCCATCTTATGTTGCAAAAGGACAAAAATAAATAAACAAATAACTGATAGAAAAAATGAGTTGGCAAGCTAGGGTTTTGTTAGCTTCTTTGTATTTGTAATTTACATTTGAGTATCAGCATGCACTGAAACATCCTTGTAAGTCTATTTAAGATGGTTAACTATCTGGTGCTTCCAATTTGATTTTGATTTTGATTTTTCAGACAATTGTGCGGACAAAAGAGAATGTTGAGAAGAAACAGGCTTTAACGTATGAGGAAATGGAAGCAGAGCGTGAGGAGGTGATATAATTTATTCTCTTGCTTTTTTCCTCTCATTTATCCTCTGCTCCCCACTACCCTGTTGGGTATTCCTGTAGTGCTTGTCTTATTTTGCAACTCCCATGCAGGTTCAGTTTGTAGTTGCATAATTTCATTTACCTATCTGAATCTTATGATTGATGATAGGTCTATCATTGGGCATGTTGGGTCTATGGTTTGTATTTCATGTTGCAAAACACTAGTAGAATATCAATGGCCAAGGCTTGTATAGAATGAGCTACCATTCCAGTTGTATAGGCTGAAAGTAATTCAATTCCAATAGCCAGTTTGATATAAATTCCCTCCATTATTAGATGATACCTTAAAAAATACTATTGTTTTTGAATGCCTTGCGGATAATCATGAAGTTTATTTTGATGGTGATTGGAAGTGTGGTTTGAGAAAATATGTGTTTGGTTTCAGTTTTTTGAATTCATTTTTTCTGAAAACTGAGTTTTTTGTTTTTCGTGTTTTTTTGTTTTTAGTGAATATTTTTTTAAATTTTGAATAATTTTTTTACTTTTTTAGATGCACTTTACTTAGATGTATCTAAATAGTAAAATATTTGTGAAAAAATGTTTTAAAAAATTAATAAATACACAAAAATACTAAAAATGTACTACATTTTGTTTTGTTTTGTTTTGTATTTTTTGTATTTAGTGTATTTTTTAAAGATTTTTTTCACAAATATTATACTTTTTTAGTGTATTTATGTTTGGTGTGTCTAAAAATTAAAAAAGTTGCTTAAAATATTAAAAAAATTCATTGAAAACATTAAAATATGGAAAATAAAAAAGTAGAATTTTCTGAAAATCAGAACCAAACATTCCTGAGTTTTAAGCTAGTGTAAGATATTTCACGCACATGAAGTACGCAGCAGTAGTTTGATCTGTCCATTAGTATCCAGGTATAGACTAGAGTACTAGAATTTTACTTGTTTCATTATTCCAAGTTCTGATAGCACGTGTTTTAATTCTCTTGTTCATTGTTCATAATTCTTGCAATTTTGTTATGTGTTAAGCCATGACTGAAACTAGTATCCATTCTACAGTTACAAAACAAAATTGCTTGTACTGTGGCACAAATCTATGATTTCTATGACAAAGTGAATTGATTTACTTCGTTAATGTACTTTCTAACCCTAGAGGTTTGTTTGGATATGAAAATTTTAATCAGGAAGAGGTACAAGCTGACACTGAAAGTGATGATGACGAGCAGCAGATTTATAATCCCCTGAAGTTGCCAATGGGTTGGGACGGGAAGCCTATACCTTACTGGTTATATAAGCTTCATGGTCTTGGTCAGGTAAGTTCTGATTGAATGCATATCTCTTCAGCTATTTCCTTCCCTTCATTGATTAAAGGGAATAAATCAAGATGTCTGTTCTTGTCGTCCTAGATTTTTGTTTTTTCATTTTTTTTTATTTAAAAAAGGTAATTTTTAGTTCCTGTTCATATGTAAAAATTATTCTTTTTTCCTCTAGTTTGTACGCGTTAAATTTTGCAAAGAATCTCTCTTTTAGTTCAGGTATTAAATGGATGCATTTAAAATATGTAATTGCATAGAAATTGACATAAAAGGCTGTTGACCACTATCATTTCAGATGACTTTTTGCTGTGATGGTGTCATTACTATTCAGGCACCAGTATATCTTCTTGGATGAAAGTACAGGTTTCTCAATACTTCCTTTTGAATGCATTTCAGGAATTCAAATGTGAGATATGCGGGAATCACAGTTACTGGGGCCGCAGGGCTTATGAGCGACACTTCAAGGAATGGCGACATCAGCATGGGATGCGTTGTCTTGGCATTCCAAATACCAAGAACTTCAACGAAATCACATCAATTGAGGTATGCTCTTAGATTTTATTTTTATTTTGTGTGTGCTGCGATTAAATCCTTTTCATTTAGATTTTAGTGAGGTGAACTCATCTTGCATAATTTATCTATATTGTTGTGGTTTTTTTCATCGTGGTCATTGGTGATTTAATCTTTTGTATTGAATGAAATTTTTGGAGCTTTATTTCTACTCATCATTTCTTTTGTTTTTTCTCTTTTTCACATGATATAGGATATCTTTCCTACTACGTGAGACATGTATTGATAATAAAAAGAACTACGCAAGACATGTATTAACACAGTACTGCAGGTCTTCTACATGGCATTTAATTGATTATTTCAGCAGATGAAGTCATTAGTGTCTGAGTCTGGATTAAGTTTGCGTTCGTAGTTGATGAAGTCATTCCTGTAATAATCATCATTTACTGGGCCTGATCCTTGTTATTTGGGATCACAAACTTAAACATCTTTGGATGACTATATACGAATGGCCAAATTTAAAGCAACGGAAGTTCAAAATGAAGTCTGAATTTTCAGTGTTCTAAAACTTATAGATCTCCAAATTTGTTCATTTAATAATTGAAGTCGTCCAAAATTTAAGAATCCCATGGCTTTGTGAGATTACTTGGTTATCAGATGCGTATGATTGGGCATGCCATTATCTGTGTATAAGAAACTTGTAAAAATCGCACTATTTTGTAGTTACTGTTATTGTGTCTAATGTGAAAGCTTTAAACTCATTCATTCTATTACACAGGAGGCAAAGCAACTCTGGGAGAGAATACAAGAACGACAGGGAGTGAACAAGTGGCGCCCGGACCTTGAAGAAGAATATGAAGACAAAGAGGGCAACATTTACAATAAGAAGACATATACTGATCTGCAGCGCCAGGGATTGATTTAAACTAAAGAGTCATCCAGATTTTGCTTCCTTACAAAGTAAGTTTCAAGGGAAGTAGTTTCTGTTTTTGTCATCTTCTTTCTCATTTGGGAATAGCTTGCATCCAAGTCTCAAGTTTAACTTTCCTTAAGTGGACATTTGGAGATAGCTTTGTTTTTTTGTTTTGGTCCAAATCTCACACCAAGTTTGTGCCCCTTGGCAAATAATAGAGGCCATAATACATTTCTTTTGTGGAAATTCTATAATACACCTCATTGTGGGGTGTATACCATATGCCCCTAGTCTGAAGTCTTTGGTTATGACTCATTGCAGTGTTAGTTATGACTCATTGTGATGTTAGTTATGACTTATTGTGATTATTATTGTAGTTATACCTTCTGTGGTATTTAGTTATGACTCATTATTTTTAATTTTTTTGTTAGGACTGAAAAGGGTTTAGTTGACATTTATGGTGATCAACACCACAAATGTCATAACTTGCATATGGTACACACCCTTTTGAGGGTGTGTATGTTCTAGCATGACCGTTTGTTTTGGGATGATTAAATATTGATTCAAAAAGACCTGAAGGATTGAGTATCTGCTACCCAAAGCAGGCTTACAACCTTGTACAGTAAGGTCCAATTGATAGGCCTGGAATCATTTGACCGTTCTTTGTTTTTTTTTTTTTTGGTTAGCCATAGAAGTATTCCTAGTTGGGATCCCATTTTTAAATGTTTTCTGAAACACTTGAATGTCCTTTTTGGTTTTTGTTTTTTCTTGCAGCTATGCTTGTCTACATTGAATCATTAGGAGAGACTTGATCAGTCAATTGGAGATATTAAGACACTACTTTCAAGAGGAATATGATGGTGGACGACTTTTTGAACTGTGATCTTGTTATCTTTTGAAGGATCTAGGCAAAGGAGAGCATTGTTAGCGAAGGTCATTTTGTTTCCAGTTACGAGTTATATTACTAAGCGATGCACCATTTTTAGCAGTTCAAATTCAGCATTTGTTGTTAATCTGATCCACATCTCACTAGTTTGTTTTAGCAGTTCAAATTCAGCATTTGTAGTTAATCTGAACCACATCTCACTAGTTTGTGTTCCATATCATGGTTTTCCTTGCACAATGAATGGCAGTCGCTACAGTGGTATGCCAAAACAAAATCAACAAGAATTTGAATTTATCTAATAATAATGTGTAAACCCAAAGATTATTGAGGGAATGCTGGAAACTTCTTAGTGTTGGTTTTGAGGCAATTTTGTGCTGTTTTCTGAAAAGAATTAAATAAATATTTGTTCATCAAGTCCACCACAGATACTATTTTAAGGATTCAAAATTGCATACAATAGGTGATGGTAAGAAATGCAATTTTTTAACCATGATGCATGTTGAGCTTGGATTGTCTCATACCATAAATAAAGATAAAGAATTCCAATAATATATAGGCACTCTATTTATCAATTATGACCTCATATAGTTTTTCGAGTGATCTTTACACATAATTATATTACTGAAAGAAATGAAGGAAAATAAGTGAACAAATGAAAATTTAACCAAAAAGATGATGAAAATGTATCAAATAATTTACACAAGGTCAAGACGCCTCGAGCCAAAAAACAGCTGGGCAAAATTTATAGCTTTTATTAAGCTTGAAAATTATCAAAACAAGCTAAAAAAACAAAAACAAATAAAATACATATATTTCTCTGAAAAACTACAAATTCAATAACCAAACTGTGAGGTCTCCCTCTCAACGAGGGTTGGGTTAGTGCTCCTTGTGGAGAAACAATGGCTATATTCTCTCTCTGTAGTCTGTACCTATCCTAATTCATGAATTTTCTGCAGTTTGGAGCTTTACACAAGCAAGGGACTTTGAATTCGTCACACTCATCCGGATCAAATAAGTAATCATACCTGTCATTCACACAACCGAAGAAAATCATTTATAAAGCAAACTTACCAAATCAAATTAACACAGAGAGAGAGAGAGAGAAACATACGTTAGCTCGTCACCAGCAGATACGTTAGTCTTGGCAATTAGAACAATCCTACTCTCATCATGACCCACACTCATGATCCTTGCATAGCAGTTGGGCATACACTGCAAATAAATGAATAAAAAAAAGGTACAGTACGAAGAGATGACACACATGGTCCCTAATAAGAAACACATGATTAAAATGGATGCCTATATATATACATCCATGGGACGATAAGTAAAACACGGACTCCTTTCACATTCTAGTAACAGAATAATTCAATCAACCATCATATAGCCAATAGAAGAACTTGCACCAATCACGGAGCAGCAGATAAAAAATAGCACAGATTCTGATAACTCAAACAAAAAGAAACGAAAAAACAAAAACTCATGAATGTATTGTCAATTCAACCATTTCATTTATTTAGTAATATATAAATAAAGGTGACGCAACGTCATCATCAGCAATGCGCAGATAGAAGGAAAATCATTAATGACGAATCTCAATAAGAATGACTTACTGAATGGTTGATTAAGCGTGCAATGTTTCCCTTATCTGTGGCATCTACTACAACTTCTTCACTTATCTTAAACAGCTGCAAATTAAAAATCCAATCACGCTTCTACGTTTTTGCAGTTCTTGAAGAAAAGAAAAGGAAGAAGAAAGGAAATTTCCAAAAGCAATCAACTTACATAGCAATCTTTGCCTTCTAAACGGTAGCGTGCCTCCCTCAAATCTGCAACACTTCGCCTAACCTGCTCACCACGATATTCCAGAACCTGAAAGAAACACAGGTATGTTACCCTGCACATTTTGTAGTGTAATGCACAAGTGAACCCAAATACAATACAGTCTAGGGAAGAAAAATCCCTTGCCAAAGAATATAGCCCCAGACATACAGACAAACTAACTAAAACTAGCTCACACAGAGAAACATGCAGTGTTGGATGAATCATAATGCTAATTTTATATCAAAATTAAAATTAGTCCACAATTCTTTCCCAGCAAATTAAAGTTTTCACTGCACATGTAGGACCACTTTAGTTTTCATGATGATGCTATTCTTCTCTTACTACCAGATTATACTGACTACCCCTTAGAATCGTCCTAATCTAGAGCATGGAAATGGGACTTCAGAGGCTATGTATAGAACAAGAACACACTAGACAGATGTCAATAGGACTGCCAAGCATGCCCCAGCTCTCCTGATAATTCATGAACTCCAAGCATAGCAGTGCCTTCAGAGTGGTTTTAACACTTCAAAAACTAATAAGCAAAAGATGAATGAAAACAATAAAATACATACATATAAGCAAATACGTACCATTTCTCCTTCTTGGATGTTTCGACGTGCAAAGAGTCCCCATCCATGAATTCCAGATCTCCCAAAGCAAACCCGATCATTCTCGGTTCTCTGGACTCATAAATGAAAGACAAAAAAGAAGCGATAACAGTCAACTTAGGAAATGACCTGAACTCAAACCTTTCATGTTGGGGATCAACTGCCCTCATTGCCCAAAACCCCAAAAAAGAAAAGCAGGGAAAAGACGAAAGAAAGAAAGAAGATGGAGATTAATAAAATTTGCCTGTAAGTGGTGCAACCGTTCCCTGAAAGTAGAAAATGCTTTAGGCTCCTCTATTTCCTGTTTAAATGAAAAAACATACATATTAGCTCCACTTGTTGCTTCTGATGGCCAAATCAAACTGGATGAGAGCAAAAACCATAGAATGCAACTTACTCTGAATGCATTCAATCTTTGTATTGCACTTAAAGAATGATGGCAAGGTCCCATC
This sequence comes from Camellia japonica, assembly GCA_030407325.1. NCBI lineage: Eukaryota > Viridiplantae > Streptophyta > Magnoliopsida > Ericales > Theaceae > Camellia > Camellia japonica. Next base: position 161,949,822 of record JAPPVO010000032.1, read on the forward strand.
ACTCGATGGGCTATGGGAATGGCCTGTTCACCTGTCTTCTATCAAGCAGAAAAAGAGAGGGACAAGAATGGGCACATGTAATAATAACAAGAAATGAAATAGTTATGTATAATCTTTAAGCATAAACAGATGACTGAAAATTGTCTTTAAAGTCAAAAAAGAATGATTTTATAAAAGATAATACATATCATATACAAATGTGGAAAACTAAAACTTGTAGCTTCATTTTAGCAAAATTTGCAAAAAAAGAACTCTAACAATATTATAAGCACATGCATTGTTGCTCAACATGTCAAAGCCAACATCTAACCATTTAAAACTAGAATAGCACAGGAGCAACTCCAATGGTGAGCTGTAAGAGATGCTATTGCTATAATATAGCAGGTGTGGGAAAATATGGTGCTCCAATGGGCTGCTAAAAATAGCAATTGCTATATCTTGTGTCAAATTTGGCACAAGTTTTATCTATAGCTAAAGAACTCATCAACAGAATTTTGCAAGCCCACCAGTCGTCCGGTTGATGTTGGTTCAGTGTTGGTTAAGCTAAAAAAATAGCAATTTCACCGTTGGAGCAACATTGCTATCCTAGAACTTTTTTGCATTGTTCATTGCTAAATTATAGCTTTAGCCATTCATTTTACCAATTCACCGTTGGAGTTGCTCTAACATAATCAATAAGGAGTATTGTCCTTCAAGTAGTTGAAAGGTAGATCATTCAATGTGTTGTACACCATTTTACAAAATACGCAAGATAGAACACTAAAGTAAGATACAAATTAAAATGTAAGTAAAACAAAAGGAAGATTAACGTCGAATGACAAGTTGATAACTAGTGCATAATTTCAAGGCAAAATAGTTTTGACCTTGTTTGCATTTGCTTTTTATGCATCCTTAGTGCAGATCTTTGGCAGTGCCCAGCACATAATAATAAACTACACTTAATAATGGACTACACTTAAACTACCAGACTAAGGCAAGGCATCAAATGCATCACCAGAAGATACACATAGAAATGGAAACTAGTACAAGATTGAGGACAAGACTCGGAAGCAATCTTGCATAAAGAGTAGTAAAGCAGGAAGAAGTGACTGCATTTCTGCAGGAATGACATAGTTGTTCACTGCATCTGTTCCAGAGGCTGTTTTGCACACAAACAAATCTTTTTGAGAAAGGACAAAACAAATTTTTCTTTAAAAAAAAGATCACTTCAGCCAAAAGCATTAAGTAAATAATTGACTTACAGGAATAAAGATGACACAAAAGGGAAATCAGGATAAGGAAATAAAAACAAAGTAGGGCAGGTTGTGCAGATCCTACAACCCCACTTTCTAAATTGTATGTGGCCCACAAAGCATTCCAAATTTCAATGCATTGTTCAGGTGAACTGACACCTTTAGAAGTATATGAATTCAAAGGTACCTTATTCTTCAATCTTTTAAAGATTCGACATCTTGCAGCAGAATTTGGCTCAATCTCATTGATCTCTATTATTGGAGGTTCTTGAAGTTTCAATCTGTTCGACGAAATTAGCCTTGAACCAGTGCGCTTTTTGTCTTGGATAAGGTTTTTGGTGGAAAAAACCCCTCGAGGAGTCTGCATGATTAGAACAGTATCGGGATTTGGAGCCCTGTTCTCAACAAGAAGATTGTAAATAAATAAAACATAAAAAGAATCCCAGGAGACAAAATGTAAAGTGAAATAAATAAAAGCAAGGCCATTATGTAATTCCGGTCCTGCCAGTGCAAGGGGTGAGGTCACTTGATACAAACTTAACCCTTGGCATTATTAGCACAAGGGATAGATGGGACACAAAGTTGCTTACGAGATATGCTAGGTAGAGTCAAAACATGCCCTTAAACCCCATCAGAAGAAGGGCCATTGGGAACTAATGGAACTCTGGCAGCAAAAACATGTGAGAGTGAGAGAGAGAGGGAGAGAGAGAGAGAGACTTTTACCTGTGATAAGCACAATATGAAACCATTTTTGTAATTTGTTTCCCATTTTTTTCCAAGCAATGCAACTGCAATTCAAAAGGTATTCATCACATTAGTAACTATGTGACAATTGGTTAGAACCTTTGTGCTACAACTATGTCACAAGCAGCAAGCACCTGACATTAGATTACTTGTGTAAATTCTTATATCGCAAGATGGCAACCTACCGTTCCTCCGAGGGATAGCTAAGATTCAAATCAAGTGATAGATACCCCACTAATTGTTAGTACTTGATAGAAATAATAACTCCAACAATTTCTTCGTTCTCAATGCCTCCTAATTACTAGGTATTAGTCACTTCAACAACCTTTAATGGTTGTACAGGTATCCAAAATATGAACGAGATGGATGATTGTTGTCCCAACCATTCTTGTTAGTCCTCAGCCTGATAAGGAAAGGGGTAATTTATTACAAAGTTTTTGTGTTATTGATTCCTAGGTGTAATGTGTCCATGCCGCCTATTGATACTAGTGGAGTAGGATTGACCTGTAACACAAAGGGTAACTAAGATTCCTATTGAGTGGTAGGTACCACTGATTCAACCCCAGTAACCTACCCTTCCCTATCCATCATCACAAGGGAGGATGCCTTACCCATTTATTAGGATGAAACAGATTGATTTATTGCGAGTGCACAAAACACCAATTTTGTTATCCACAAAAAAATGTACAATTAAGTTCTAGGCATTCTCTAATGCTAATGCCATAAATGTTTTTGCAAAAAATCCCAGGGTTAGATGGAGTAGCTCCTTCAAAATTATGTTTGAGAATATTTTCACAATTTTCGATCATACACAAAGACACCACCAGATGCGATACATACAATTTTAACATATGATCTAATTAATTTACAATTAACTTAAGAAAAGAACAGAGAACTTTTAGTTCAGTCATATGAATAATCTCTTAAGATTCAAAGGTCAATAATTTTTCAATTGTAATAACCTAATATTTTACTTGTTCTGCAACAGTAAAAATTACGTCAAAGTAGAAAATAACAGAAATCTACGTAGTTAAAAAAGAAAAAGATTCCAATTCAGGGTTTATCATCCTGAAGACACTTAATTCCAAAACAGAGATATATTTACTGAATCAGTAGAAAGATTCCTAGGTATTTATTTACAAAGATTTTAGATAAAAGATAGGCACACACCCATTTATACTTCCAAACACACACCGATAGAGAGAGTGAGTTGAAGCTTTTATCAAGGTACAATGAATCAAATTTACTGGTTGATCATTTCTCTTTTTAGATGAAGTAAGCATCTAAAAAAATGAAACCAAAATTATCATTATGTATAGAGATAGAAGGTTGATCATTAACATGAAATGCTTAGTAAAATTCATAAAATTAAACCATGAATTTTAGGGTCAAGATTTTGTACTTCTATAACCAAATCTTTCAATATCTTTCAACATATAAAAACTATCTCACTTCACTACAGCTTGCTGTTCATACTAGCAATCAGTTGCACCACACAAATCACACCATAAAAAATTGCACATTAATCAATTTGTGAGTGCAGAAAACTTCACAACTCAATTTTCAATCCACAAAATGATATTTCTTTCCCTCGGTACCTTCAATCATTGTGTACTTCCAAATATAGCAGAGATAGAAGCAGAAGGTACTGTTGGTTTCTAAAAATATAAATAAACAAGTGGATACATGTGTATGGATAAGTGTGATGGGAGATGTTATGAACAAACAAACCATTTCATATCTCAAAAACATGTAAATACATATTGTTAACTCACCTCCATACGATACCCCGCCCTTGAAGCACATACTGCATGATAATAAGTGGAACACTTGCAACACTGTGTGCAGGAACCATGAATTTGCTTGCAGATTACGCAGATCTGACACTCATAAAAAGAAGATACAGTTTAGGTTCCAACATCAAATGATTCATGTACATTAAAACTCGCAAATCATAATCCATCAGCATACTGACAATTCAAACTAAAATGAGACATTAATTTTTCATGATTGATCAAATGTGCATTCTGGATCACTTCTGGTTTAAACTACTACTAAAGAAAAATTTAGAGAGAGAGAGAGAGAGAGTAACAAGACTGTCTCAATTACAATACCAGCAAATGTAGCAACAAACACAGTGACACACATTCGATTCATTATAAAATATATTCTCGTGGAAGAAATCAGTGTACTTTCCCATTTTTTTCTCTCTCTCGATAGATCACAACCCATTTTTTTATTATAGTTTTATATTCCAAGAGGTCCATAAACTTGGAAGGTGGCTATTAAAAAAATGAAAAACACAATAAAGTAAAAAGTAATTCTACCTTTGAAAAGATAAACAGAGTCACCTTTAAAGCAGTTTGAAAAAAACACTTTTTCTACCTTTACAAAAGAGTGTGATGGGATTCTCAAGATTCCAACAGCAGGCTCCATATTTTCATCACTTGAGAAAGAAACTTCAGGTTGAAACCAAGCACAAGTAACATGAACCCACAATGACTCGACATCAGTGGGCTTCAAAGCACCTCCTACAAGGGAAAAGGAACAACATTAGAAGATAAAAGATAACAATTTACAAACACTTAGTACGTGCTATTATACTCTCTCGACACTTATGAAGCCCACAAGACACTTGAAGACAAAAGAAATCTCTTGACATGACAGTAACCATATCAATGGGACCAATGCTGGCGCTAGACTTTTTATTTATTTAAAGGTAACATCTAAAATATAGCATAAAGCAGAACTTTTGAAATTTTTAATTCCATAAATGCCTTTGTCTTCCTTTCCCTCTTTGTCTTGCTATCCACAAAAAAACAAATTTTGGGTGCAAACATGATTTGAACATTTCTGTCAAGAAGCCACATCATCCATAATCTTTAACATAATGAGGTTGATTTCCTACTAAAATAGTTAATTCAACAATTCCCCCACTCCCACTACCCAAAATTCTCATAACTTTGACAAAACTAAACAATCTTGTAAACTTATGGAGGTCAAGCTAAGTAGGATAAATCATCTATCAGAAAGCATTTTGTGGTGCTAACTATGACAAATCACCCTTCCGAAACACTTCACGAGTGTAGAGTAATCACTAAAAAATTCACATTATGCCTACGAAATCGTCCTTCAGACAGTAATTTTTAGGGAAAATTCTCATTAGCTTCTCCAATGGGAGATGGAAAGACACAACAAAAAAATACCAAAAGAATGTTTTCATTTCAGTTTAGGAACATGCCTTTTACAGGACAGAGGCAACACTCCCGCTTGATATCAGGTGTCTCGCATGCTCGACAAACCCATGAAGTAAAATCTTTAACATTTCGTGCTCCATAGCATTCTTGATGAACAGCAATTTGGCATCTGACAGAAATATAAAAACATTAATTAAAGTACTTAAAATTTAGTACCATGTCTAGACAACAGATAAATTTGCCTTTAATTGCCAGATATTCTTGCAGAAGGTCAAACTGATAATGTGAAGGAAAAGTTTAACACGTGTATCTCATTCAGAAAATATACCATGCAAGGCAATGTCTACCACTTTACTAAAGGAATAGTGACTTGGGTTAACAGAATTTCAAAACATCTCATTGAGTCTATGTTCTTGAAGAGAGAACATCCTTAGATGCTAGGAATAAGTCCACAATTTGGATGGTCTGGAATTGCCAGACCAGACAGTTTTTACACCCTCAGCAAGTCATAGGGGGGGCATCCTACAGGTGTCCTTGAATTGTTGGCTATTAGTAATAGTTCCAAATACCATTTTTGAGAACCCGGTTTTCAGTGTGTATCAAGAAAAAGATGTTCCTTATTGACAAAAACCTGTTGCATATAATAATTTTGTTGTAGTCCCAGTCTTCAACCCATCTACATACAGCACACCGTTCTGTTGTCCACTTGGCATAAACAGGCTCATATTTCTCTGTCAAATCAAAATATTGTAAAGTCAGTTCACTGGTGCTACTGCAGGTGCAACAAACTGGACCATAATACCAAATTATAAAATTATATGCTTAGAAGATCAGTAACCTTGCAAAAAAGTAAGCAACTTCTGCTTTCGCACTTTTATTGAGGGGCGCTTAAGACAATTAACAGAAACAACAGTACGTGCATGATACTCTGCTATCTGCAGCATCTGCGAAACCAAATAAGATTCTATTAATATATGCATCTCTCATATAAGAAGTGGCCATACACAAATAAAGATCTATGTAGTGAGGCATCTTTCATCCAAGACTACCGCGTGTTGATAATTTACAAAGGGAAAAAAAAAAAAGAAAAAGAAGGAAAAGATAAAATATTATGTTCAATAATGTCGAAAGAAAACGACAGTTTCCATTCCCTTTAAACCGAAAAATAAGTACTTTCTTTTTTTATTTTTATTTTTATTTATTTATTTGTATTTTTAAAAACTAATGCAAGGAATAAAAAAGTTTATAGATATTGAACTCTTCGAAAATATTGATGAAAGTTAATATGAAGTTTAGTATAAAACAAATCCAAAAAAAAGAAAATAGAAAACATGGACAAAATTTGGTAGGAACATGCATGCATATGCATATCTATATATGCTGGTGCAGGTGCATGTTCATCACCACACAAAAATAAATAAATAAAGATAAAAAAATTAAGAAAGAAAAGGATGTTAGAGGTTTGGGTATATTTTCAGTTTAATTCAACCTGGTTCATAGTCCAAGATCACAATATCATTCAAATCTATCAGCTACAGCCTATAGGTCTGATTCCTAGAAAGATCAATCATAATTCTACTAGAAAGTAGAAACATGATATATGCTTTAAAAACTTGTGTAACCAAGCTAGATCTTTTCTGGACAATGTTAATAAGTCAACTTCACTTTTCATATGACAGTATCTGGTTGGCATTATATCCTACATACATTTTACATGGTTTTAACTATCAATAGGCCAAGCTTTCTTAAGCTGCTAAATGCAATATTTAGAGATATCAATGTCCTATATCAGCCAAAGATCTTATATCAATATGCTTTGGACCCTAAAAATGAATAATTCCCCAACGTGAGCACCAGGACCATCCAATATTTAAATCCTAGACATCTATGTCACACTATAAGCTATCAACTAGACAATAAACATAGAAAATAAATATATATATTTTTTATAAATATTATGCACTGGAATGCTTAACCTAAGCCTGAGGTGAAACCAATCGATTATGGACACCAGAGAACATTTGGCATTAGATAAAAAGAGCAGTTCTGATTTGTGATCATTTTAATAAAATTGAAGCAATTCATCTTTAACAGCAATCCATATAAACATGCATACACAAATAAGTCTATATAAGTGCAAGTTGAGGGAGGAAAAATTAATATGCAGGAAAAAACAAGATCAGCTTCAAGTACAAACCCATTGCTCCAGTGGCAACAAGGAACCTTTCACTCTGACACTAGTCTTCCAATTTTTTGCTTTTGAACCCGTATGTCGCTCCCATTCATTAAGTGCCTGTTTTTCTGTCCCACAAGATCCACATTTGCAGACAACTCTGCCATGAAAGGAAAGAAAAGAAATATATAAAAAAGGAGTTGAATATGTTTTGAGAACAGAGCAAACTAAGCCTCAAAACTGAAACAATCATAGCTCTGAATGTGATCATAGAAATTCAAGCTGATTGGCTTGATTAATTGAAGCACCAAAGATCCAAGAACCTAAAACTCAACCAAGTGTTCGAAAGAAGAACTACACAAAGCGACAGGTGAGGACGAGTCAAATTAATCAGGCTTGACGACTAGGAGAAGCAAAAAGAAAACAGGTTTTGGTGGAAGGAGCAATGTAGTAGATACCATAACTGATCACCAATGGTTTCTAGCAGCTAATTTTTTAGTAGTTCACATTAACCAATCAAAGAGTTTCAATTGTGAGGGCCATTAGCTTCATTATTTGATAATAAACTTAAACTACGTTGGATTGATACTCTGACTCTGAGTGACCCTGAGATGAACAATGTTCAATAGAGAATCATCTGCTTTGGGAGAATTTCAAGGACAAATTGGGACACTTGGGAACTGCAATCAAGATGCTAAACAAAATATGTTTGATTTATAATCATCATAACATAATTCTAGCTAGAGATCTGCATCAAGGAAAAAAGTTAGTTGTTTTTGGAAGGACAGAAATTAAGCACTAGAAAGAAAAGAAGGAACATTTTTTTGGAGGTATTGATGCTTGAAGGTATTGATGCTTACAAATGAAGGCTTGGAAAATATATGCCTTCCACACCTGAGCAGACAACTATAACCTTGTCAGGCAGCACATTCTTCTTGTTATTTCTGCATAAATATCTACCCATCATTAGATATGCAGAAGAAAACGTGAAATTCTGGTCCCAATACCACATAAGCAGTAACCAGTGATAGCTAGTACAGACTTACTTGACTTTAGGCTGACAGTTTTCTGAATCTGATAATTCAAAATTGAACTTTGCTCGGCATTCAGGGCAGTAATAATCAGTGGCTGCCAAATCCTGGAGAAAACAAGTGAAAGTCACCCTGCATGCACTTAGATGTTGACAAAAAGGAAAAATAACATTTTAATAGAGCATGTGATGAGCAGACCTTGGAAAAATTGGGGGAAACTTTGTCACATGCTGCATGCAGCCAAACTTTACAACCATCACAGCGTACCTAATCAGTGAAATAGCCAATCATTGAATTGATTAACAGATTATACAAATTTTCTCCAAAAAGAAAGTATATAAATAAAAAATAAACATGTGTGTGTGTGTGCGCGCGCGCGTGAGCATATATATAGGTATGGGATAAGCTTCTCTCCAGTTCGACTGGAGTCCAATACAAAATTATGTGAGAGGCTGGGGCCCACCATGGGACCCACTAGACTCCCACAAAATTTTTACTAGACTCAGTTCAATAGGAGAGAAGCCAACCCCTACATATATGTAATCAAAAAATCATTTTAGATTGTGTGCCTCACCCAAGTGCCACTGTCCGAATAATTCCTAATCTTCTTGCATATGCCACAAGAATGTTTTGATTTTTTTAACTGCAGTGAAAATGAATAGAATAGTCAACAATAGACATCCCGCATCTGAACGGCTTCAGTGAACATTTTGGTATAAATACAACGATATAAACACCCCAGCCCAAGGCATATAATACAAACCTTAGAACAGGAATTACACAGGTGACTTCCAGGAATTGTAGTCTTCATTTTATTTGAAAGATTTTAAGTAAAAGACTCATTCCACAAGACCACATATTGTTATTTTTAAATATGTAGTGATAGTGCACAAAGAAAATAAATTTAATGAACCCTCGTACTGAAAGGACAAAGATTTATACATTAGGGCCCCGTTTGTTTTCAAAGTTAGGTTGGGTGGGATTGTTAGTGTGGGGTTTGTTAGTGAGGAGATTGTCAGTGTGGGGATTGTTAGTGAGGGGACTAAGAAAAATAGTGTTTGTTTTATGACCATCGGACTATTAATAAATGTTGAAAGCGAATATCATAGTAATAAATTGAGCAATAAATTATAAACACAAGGGTAAAATAGTCAATTAACCCATAGTCCCAAGGGATTCATCTTTGAATACCACCTCCCCTAGGCCACTACTAGTCCCCTCATTCAAGGCCTTTCATAGTCCTTATGAATCCTGAGGTCCATTTTGAAAACAAACATGATAATTGTTATCCCCTCCTCACTATTAGTCCAGTCCTGACACCTACCTCTCAAAACAAACAGGCCCCTAGGAAGTCTATAGAATACGGATTAGAATTCCACAACTAAAGAAGAACTAATCACTAATCAAACCCAAGGTCCAATACCAAACCTAGATATGCAGTATGATATTCATTTAACACTAAAAAAAGCAATTCTGCGGCCATCAATATATTATCAAACATTTAAGGAAGTAAAAAATGAAGCGTGAATTTTAAAGTAACTTGCCTGCTTCTGAGTGTGCATTCTTGATTTGAATCAGTAGCTTCCTGGACTCCTCCACGAATAGATTCTAAATAATAAAGATTCCCAGCCGCTGCATTAATTTCCACCATTAACATCTCAGTAAAACCTTGTTCTGCCAAAAATGCCTCTTCTATCGCAGACCGAAGATTGCTGGGCTTGCTATCATTCAAGTCAGTCTGTCCCTGAAACCTGAACCAAAGACAAAATTTAGGCATACTTATGAGACCGCCCAATGGTGAGGCACATAAACCCAGCAGTTACACACCTGTCTACAAAATCTATGAATGGAAATATCCTTCCACGTTTAACCCAAGCATAGTCCTGCACATCAACATTTATTAAAGAATTTACATAAATACAGACAGATATCCTTGTTAACTATATAAACAAACATACATCATATGTGCGTGTATATATATTTATACTAGATGGTAGGGTGTGCTTGAAATTGGCAGAGTTATAGATAGGCAGTTACGGAAGGAAACCTGTGCTTGAATTCGACAGTTACAAAAGGGTAATTTAGGAATAAGAAAAACTATGACAAAAGTGTTCATACCAACTTGGCAATAGGCTTTATATAATGTCACATATAGTATAGATAGATATCACAATAGTGAAGTCCATATAAAGCAACTAAGTTCGGGAGAATGTATAATAACTTACCCTTTGTGTTCCATTTCCAGAGTAACCAAAGAACATCACACAAACAGCATTGGCGACCCGAAAACTCAGAACTTGCTGGGGAGCTTGCGATTTGGGATCGAGAACAATAGCTGGCCAGGCAGGATAGTTCTTCCCTGACATTGCCCAAACTATATCGCCAGAAACAAAGTCATTCAGACCATACAACCCACATTTCTTCTCACCATCCTCCTCCAACAATCCATCAATGTCAGTCAAATCTATAGGTTCCTCCGGTTCCTCAATTGGCGATTTTTCTGTGTCGACAAATCGCTCATGGAGCGACGTTACTGTACTACGAGAACTCAATTGCTTCCCAACATTAAAATTCTTGGACTTCTGATACACAACTTGTCCATTCCCTAACAATGGTGGTAATTGACGACATTGATAGCTAACTTTGTCCCCATTACGCGCCTTACTAGCTATTTGTCCACGAATTTTAGGGGTTTTAAAGCTAAATTTCTCTTTATAAGGAGTGAATTCAGGGTCCAAACTCAATTCTCTGACACTAGATTTACTATCTTTCTTCCAATTATCAAGAATTGAATCATTGAATCGAGAAGGAAGTACCTGAACACGCCCTCGAGAAGTCCTCACAAGCGGAGTCCTCGAAGAAGCCTCGGGTACTGGATTGTTCAATTCCTTCACCACCTTCTCTTCACTTTTCAATTTCGATTCCACTTCTGATACGTCCTTACACCACGCCGCCGCAGCGGCTATGCCGGAAAACCCCTTGTCGCAGCCATAGCCGGTGAACGGAATTACACCGACGGCGACCTCTCCGAGAAGATGCAGAGGGTAATAGCCGTTAACTTTCCGTTTCTTCCTATTCACAGAACTCTCATCGTCTTCACCATTCGATTCGCTGACTCTGCATCGCTTCAGAGTCGGCATTACCGATTTCAAGTTCCGCTTGATTATCATCGTCCAAAAACCCTAATTCCCTCGATTCGAAACCCTAATTGCTCCAAAATCCGACGAGCAGAGAGAGAGAGAGAGAGAGAGACTCTGCACCAACCCAACAGAGAAAGAATCGAATTGGGTAAGAAAGTGAGAGAAAATTGGGCGGGAAAATCTTATAGTGAGATCGAGAAATCAATCAATCGGAGATGGGTGTTCTCTGAAATAGGGATCGACAAAGCTCAAGAAGAGTCGTCGATGTCAAGATACACCAAAACCCAATATTATATATTATAAACCTTCCATAAACTTAGCGATGATTTTTAGCGATTATATCAAAATATATACACATATAGAGAAATATAATTAGAGTTTAGAGAGAGAAAATGAGAGAGAGAGAGGGAATTAGGATGAGTGAGTTGAGGTCGGCGTTATCATTGCAATGCAATAGTATTATATATATATAGATATAGATAGATAGATAGATACAGATATAGATTTTGTTTGGGAATGAGTCCAATTCTGAAGTTGAGGCAAAATTGGGCTGGGTTTTTAGTGAAAGCCATGGTGGTGGGTTAAAAATACAGAGATGGGAAAAGAGTGTGCTCCAAGAAACTTGTAATGCCAATTTAAAAAAAATTATAATAAACAGAGAGTTTTATATTTTGAAATTTTTTGGGTTTTATTTACACTAGTTCATTTAATTTGTTTGAAAGTAATTGTTGATTGTGTTGTGGTTTTTAAATCACTGCAATGTGTGTGTATGTAAATTCTGATATGAAGCAGAGGATAGCTTGTCTGTGCATCTCTGTGTTCAAAAAATCGGCTGCCGTATAAATGAAATTTGCATTTTTTTTGTTGGATTTAAATTCAAAATTGTTTCAACCATTTTTTATGGTAGGAATATCTTGGATAGCTTCTTCGTTAATGGGTATGATTCCCATTTATTTTTTGGAATTTTTCTCTATATATAATATGGTGGAGAAATTTCATAAATTTTTGTTTTTGTTTGTCCTAGCCTACACTGGTGGGTACTTTTCGGGTCATATACTGGTAGATGGGGTTGGTTAATAGGTAGGCTTCTAAAATGGCAATGACCATGACAGAAATGGAGAGATGGGGTGGTGGTGTTGTGTTGAAGAAACAAGACTGCTAGATATCATGGATAAGTAGATCGGAGGCGGCTCGGGGTTCACCGGACTGCCATCACGTAGGAATAATCATGATACTAACTGTACCAATCACACATGGACGAGGAGGATGACGAGGACGAAGACAAGGACGAGTACCAATCATATATGGAGGAGGAGGAGGACCAGAATGATGAGAATAAATGAATTTTTGGAAAGGTGAAATAGTTTTTTGTTTTATTGTTTTATTTATTATGAGGAAAAATGAGTAAAAGAGAGATCTGTGGGTCTTATAGTCGTACAAATAAAGGTCTTGGAATTTGTTTTTTAATGGGGACGGGACATGTTGACATACAAATTCAGGTGTTATATTATTAATTAGTGAGATAGATGAAACAATGAGTGGGCCAACGGTTGGCTTGGAAGAAGCGGTGGAGCAATAGTGCTTCGATAGCAATATTTGCAGCTTTTATTTATTTTTATTTATTTATTTTTATTTTTTATAAGCAGGTATTTAAAGTGAATCAAATTCAAGATTTTGAATCTTGTTTGGCCAACTATTGCAGTTTCGTAAAGATTTATAGTGTGCTTTAAATATGAGAAGGCATGGCCTCGAATTTTTCAGCCATGGTTAATAGTGTTCCAAAAGAAACGTGGCCCATAGAATCATTTGATTTTGTGTGTTTCAAGATTTACTGTTTCAGAAAGAATTTTAGCATCAAAGAAAGTACATCAAATGGAGAGAGAGAGAGAGAGAGATCAAATGATTTGTGGATGCAGAGAGCAGGGGAAGAAGAGCTTTATATGTCCACAAAGCAGCTGAAGAAGAAGAAATGGGTGCTCTGTTGGGGTTATGGAGCCTACTAGTATGGAAGAAAAGGATCTTAAAAAAGACACAGAGAGAGGGATAGAAGAAGAAGATATGCTAAATTTAGACATGACAAAAGGAAAAGGAGAGAGCCAGGAAAGGGAATTGCCAGATCTAGACTTGTTTATACTGTGTTTTCTGGTATGGACATAGGCCCTGCCCTAAAATTGGACAACCATGTTGGATCATGTGAAGCCTTAAAAAAGCCCAATATGGTACAAACCTAAAGTATGGTTGTGTTGTGGCATCTCTCTCTCTCTCTCTCTCCCACTGCTTTTTCAAAGTACAAGTTAAATATGTGAAAACGCATTCACATAAGCATGGGCTACCAAGAGCTTCTACCCAATGAGACTCTCCACTCTCATATGAGTTATTAAAAATTGTACTTAAGTGAGTCAAGGGTGTAGTGGAGTTGGTAATCTAGATTTTTAGTTCAACTCGTGATGAAATTAATATTCTAATCTAATTTGAAAGGGATCATGTTTTAAATTATCAAAAAAAAAAAGTGATAAAGCATGGCGTGCATCTCATTACCCCAAATTTGGGTGTCTGGATGTGAGAACTTTTAAAGTTTTTATTTGCTTCATTTGTCATTAGAACATTTTCAATTGGAGAGACATTTAGAGCATTTTAAACATTTTGCCTAATTTTATCACATAATGGAGCTCCAATAGAATGGATCATCCTCTCATGCGTTTCGCCTACATTAGTCCTACACTTTCCAAGAACGCATGGCAAGAAGGCAATCTGATGGGCTGAATGACGCCATGTCGGGGAGAAAAAAATGATGAGAACGGCTCCATTTTGGAACGTTGTAGGACTAACACTTCACTTAGATTCACTCACACCTACCTTCCCTTCTCATCCTCCTTCATCGACGGCAACATGGTAGATATTTTGAAGTTTTTTCTCACTTATTCTCTCTGCAACGTGGCGTCATTCAAACCATTGGATTGCCTTCACGCCACGCATCACCATCTTGTGGAAAGTATAGGACCAGAGCAGGATGGGAAACACAGGAGAGGATCCTGATCCCAATAGAATAGGCAACATGGTAGATATTTTGCCTCATCCTCTCTTGGCTATACCTACAATTAGAGAGTCTTATAGGCTAGACATTATAAATTTCAAAAGTACAAAATATTGTTGAAGTACACTAAGTAAAGTGATTAAACAAAATACAAAATATACTCTTCTTTCTTTCTTTTTTTTTTATGTACTTCTACTAGCAAAATACTTGGAATTGCTTTTAGCAGCTCCTCCTTTTATCATATTCTTTGAAGTAATTTTGGATCCTTAAAAATAAAATAAAAAAAACATACAGAGGCTAGTTTACAATTTTATGGTGTGCAAATTCTTATGGGCAAAATGGTTTTGGTTGTAAGAGAAAATGTTGTATGTAATGAATCCAGATCCTCTAGAGTAATTTTTTTGTAGTCTCAAGATTTAGTTTCACAAAAGTAAAAGGTATAATAGTACTAATAGCTCCCTTAAAAAAAAAAAAAATTAAATAAATATATATGTATATATATAAGCCATACAAAAAATCACTCTAGAGAATCTGAACTGTTAGTTTCTACTTTCCCTCATCAGTAGTAGGTACCCTAATAGGATTTCATAACTTATATGCGAACAAAGTACAACTTTTTTTGACTTAATAGTTTTTATTCCACACACTATATATACAACCCTAGTTGGACATTTTGCTCTACAGAGATTGATTATTACAGAACATATATATGAGATCAACTAAGTTTGCAGCTGTTGGGGGTCCGGACCGTCTTATTGAGCATAACCTGTTTTAAGCTTCTGCCGAGTTTATGCCAGGCTTTACATGACTGCTAATCTCACTTCATTCCTACTGTTCTTCATACTGTGGTAGAGTTGACAGTTATTGCTTCTTCAGAATGTCAGATTCTTCTGTTTTTGCAAACCTTCCACGAATTCTTGGCTGATTATCGGCCAGTGCTTTCCTGCACGCATACTGCAAGTATGCTCACAATGAGAATGATTCAAGTTTTGTTTTGACATGACCCAACAATTGATTGTTGAGAATGATTGACCCAACAATTGAGCTATGTTATATAGACTTTGGGTACAGTACTGGGTGCGAGTATATGTCAAAGAATTAGATCTTCCAGAAGTTAGGTATAGATATATAAAAACAATTAGATGTAAATTATTAGGAATATAACTGAAATTATATGGGATTTAGGGGGAAAAAAGGAATTTACATCTCATATCTAGGTCAGAGGCTAAAAGGGTTTTATTTACTACCAAATTTGAGATTCTTCTTTTTAAAATATTGTAAAAACCAAAGGATCTAAGTGTCTAATTTGAGTGGGTGTTGTACTCATCTCATACACTTGCCCTAATCATATCTGGAGGAATATAAGAGTCCATGAAACAATGCAATTGAGAATCATTTTAATTTTGGTTGGCCATGACCCAACAATTGATGGGATAAAATGGAAACAAGGGGAAGTGAAAATCATAATTATAAATTACCTTGATTTTCCTGCCAAAATTCCTCTTCGTCTTCTTGTTCCTGTATCGGGAAAGCTTTTGCCTGCGGTCTTCAGCCGTACAATTGTTGATAAATTGTGGCAGCCCCAGGGGAGAATGGATGAGGCTTACATTGCCATTACCAAGAGTCTGTCATAAAAACTCAGTATCAATGACCCAGCCACATCCTGTCGAAAAATGGCCAGAAACATCTAAACATTTCTCAGTTTGTATACTTCGTCACAAGACCAGTAGATGCTCAGGACTCTATGAAAAATATAAATTTACAGGGATGTGGTGGGATAAACCAGATGCGTAGACAAAAAAAAGAGAATTGAAAATGAAGACAAAAGCAATATAGTTTCACGACATGGTATATAACTTGTTCTCCCACTAAATATCCAGGATTAGCCACTTAGCAATGTACACATGTCACCATCTAACGAAAAAAAAACAATAAACACATGCATAGATATATACTCAGTAACACGGACACTTCTAAGAACACTTATCAGATATTTTCCAACACCAGTCCGACATATGTCCAAACATGTCCCATTTTTAAACATTTTAAAAACTCAATACTTTGGACACTTGGAAAACAAGTGTCTATCACTTTGACACACATGAAATACATTTACAAATTTGAAAAAAAAAATGTGGAATCCAATAAAAGAAAAAAGACTTAAATATTTTGTGTCGGTGTGTCTGTGCCATGCTTCTTAGGATATATATATCTAGGATCAGCTTCATACCAACAATATGAAGTCTCCCAGATGTCCTAAACTCTGCAACCATAATAGGTGTGCTCAAATTTACTTGTAGAAGTGTTAATTTCAAAATGAATTAGAGAAACAAAGATGTAAAGGAATGACAGTGATGAGAAGAAATGCAAGAAAGAAATTAAACTTGACCTTAATGTCACTGTCACTGAACGCCCTTCGCATCCCGAGGTCCATTCCAGGAAAATCCAGAAAATTTGGCCTCATTGGAATCCACTCCATTGAGCTTAAACACCCTGAACTACCACTCTTCTGGAAAGACCCTTCAGGAAACAATTTGTCCTCTGCAATCAGATTTTCATTCGTCCCTACAACAGGAATCTTGATATCCAATACATCAGATAGCGGTGTTTCAATAGCATCTTTTGCCAAGATATCCTTCTTGCATTCATAGAAAACCTCACTCAAAAGTTGGTCATTTTGAATTGATTCGATGTCCGCAGCCTTGAGTGTTTGGGAGGATATGATATCTTCCCCACAAGAGATCATTGAAATGGCAGCTGTCATGGGATCAAGGCCTACAGTTGGTTCTTCAATAATCGGTTCTGGAGCGTTGAATAGATCCCCTTCTCCCCCCATGTCATACTCCAATATGGTGGAGGTCTGAACCAGGTTGCCCTACATTGGGAAGAAAAAACATCAATAGCTTCTAAGATTCACTATTGAACGCAGAAATGATTAGGGAATACATGCAAAAGTTTCCTTTGGATTTATGGATTTCAAGAGAAAGGATTTGGACACTAATCAATTTAGGAGAATTACTCAAATTTAGACATGATGGTTTAGTACTGGACTTTAAGATTGAATTTGAAAGCCTTACCATGATGGATTTGAAATACAAAGTAAAGGAAGTTATTTTGAAATCCTTCATACTACGGATTATAGTTTTTTTTTTTTTTTTTTTCAACAGCAAAAAGAATGTTATTAAAGATAAAAAGAAGTACAAAGTGAGGACAACGAGTCCTCAACAAAAGAACTAGACAACTCTAGTCAAGACGAAGAAAGCACCTTATACATCACAAATAACTCTCCAATCTCTAGAAATCAAAAAAAGAGGGGTCCCTTTAAATGAAGTCGAAACCGAAGCTCACAGCTATGCTAAGATTATAATAAAATACTTCTCTTATTATGCTAATCTATCTTCCACTTTAGTATCTCAATCTATCTATGATAACAAACTTTACTATATTTTCATAAATTTTATCAGATCCCTTCATTTGAAATCCATATATCAAAATGGAATCTAAAACCTAACTGGGATCCTGAGGCCACAAAATCTATCAAGCAAGAGAGCATTTCACAAAGTATTAATCTTCTTCTATGTCGAAGAAATAATGCACCCAAAATTATTTTATGATAGCAGCAGCAATCCATTCACATTACAAGTCAACATAGTTAAAAAATTTAAACATGAAACTTCAACATTCAGCTACATTAGGATCATTTGGAGTACTGTTTAGACATGCAAGACCATTTGGATCACACAGAACAAGCCCAAAGTAAGACAACATTAAAAAAAGAGTTTCAGAACTCCGAAGGAAACATGTTGGAACTATTCAAAACATATTTACACATCACGAATAATTCTAAAATTCACAAAAGATGAACAAAATTATAAATGAACATTCATATATATATATCATAATGAGGTTTGACACAGTATATTGCAGGCAAAAAGTTCCGAACATAATGAAAAGCTTGTAATTTTTGTTTGAATTCCCATGCAACACCACAATTCCACAATTCAGATAGAAACAACTCTCATACAGGACACTTTTTTTTCTATGGATAACTGCAACATAAGTGAAATCAAAAGGGAAAGAAACATTATTTCAATAATAAAAGTAATGTCTGGGAGAGAAACACTGATCTGCAAAACCTCCATTGATGCATCAATATGGTGTAAACAGAGTTTAAAAAACAGTACGTTTATAAGTTTCGGAAATCAATACTTTCTAAACTGACTCACGTACAAGGTTTCACGCATATACTCAACTGAAACAAGACAATCATGAAAGAGGGTGCAAGCATTTATGCATGTCCTCTCAATGGGAAGTGGCAACCTTAGAATCAGAGCACTTGGTGGTGCGACTATGCTTAAAAAAGAAAAATGAAAAACATAATAGTCCAATGCAAACGTAAAACACACGGCTCATGCATTATAGCAGAAATGTGATGCCAAATATCAAAGTCATGTAAAGTTGGCCAAATTCAATAATTTATGGGTATATTATAGGTTAGTTATCCTGGAAATTTCACAACTTCCAAACCAGAACATTCCTTAAGGTTGAGACCTATGGTTTTACAACAAAAAAGAAGAAGAGGAAACGAGTCAATGAATTGAGTAAAGAGACAGAAAATTATGATTCATAACACAAAGACATTCCTCAAATGTTTTGTGAAAGTGAAGATCCAAATGAATTGATACGCCAGTAAAGAAACCAAAAAAACAAGGTTCTGATCCATAGCATAAGCATGGTTTCAGCATAAGGATGATACAAAGTATGAGACAGGAATCCCAAATGGACAAAGGTTTAACTGGGAAGAAAAAACAAGCAACCATCCTAGAAATTCAGCCCAAAATTTATAATAAATCAGAAAAAAATGACTATTAAATATTCCCTATTAATCAAGCTAAAAATTGGAGAAAAGTTGACTGAGAGTAATTAAAAAGTTAAAAATTTTGTATTTCCGATTTTGGCAACTAAACTAGTGATGCAAAATCAAACAGGAGAAAATTTGTCCACAAATCGAAAGGCAAGCAGTCCCAAAAAATTCCAAATACTAAAAGTTCATATATGTAGAATTTTCTCACCAAGCAAAGATTTTAGTTGCCTCTAATACTCTTCAAATCAACAAAAATGTTAACTCTAAAATTCTCTGAATGGAATTATTATTATTTTACTTGGAAAATGCCCCAAAAAATCACCCACTTTCAAAAAAGACAGATCAACTGCAAGTTCTCCATAGGGGTGTTCTCCTCTTTTTAAAATTAACTTTGACACCAAAACACAACACATACAAACAACAACAATAAAAAGGTTAAATAAGCTTTTGCTTTTCTTCAACTTTTTTTTACTTTAATTATTGCGGTGGGAAAGTGAGCCCTTAAACAACAAGTAGACATCAGAAATAGAAAATTGAGAATCAAAGCTGAGATGGAAAAAACAAATCTGCGGCTACTTGTCTTTTCCATCAAAGAAAAATGGAAAAGTAGGATAGAACACGGAACTCATGATTGTTATATGAGTTTCCATTCTTATATATTCTTGTTTCCAGATCTAGCATATAACAGAAAAGTTTAAAGTGATCATATATGGTCTGTTTGGTTGTTGAGAAACTGCTAAAAGTCAAGGGAAAAAAAAATCATATATTGAAGATATCAAAAGAAAAATTAGTTAGTTTTATCTCCTCATTGTTGATAAATGTGCAATTGCCTTCAATACTCCACTTTTTTTTTTTTGTGGCGGTTCAACGAAAAAGGTGAAAAAAATTTCAGACTGTTTGGAAATTAGATATTCCCGAATTCTCTCAGTAACCAAACAAAGATTTTAAAGAATTGACAAAATTGAACTTAGGATAACAAAATTCAATTCAGATTCCCAGAAAAACACACATGACAGAAAAACCCAACATAGAAAATCAGAAGCCCTAACTATACAACGAATTATTATCAAAGCAAACCCACAAAAACCCACAAAACTCTGCATTCAAGCTCATCATCAAACAAATGTCAGTGAACAAAATCAACATAATCAGAGAGATAGTTAGACAGAAAGAGAGAGAGAAACAGAGTTTTTTTTTTTATATATATTTGGTCTCACCATTGGAACATTCGATTCGTGAGAACGACAGAACTCTTCAAGTTGATGTACTTCTTGAGAGAAGGTCTGAAAGTAAGGGGACATTAGCCCAGCTTCAGCATACATTCCCTTTGCCTTTTTTTTACTCTTTTTCTCTCTCTAAAAAGTAGAGATTGAAAGCAGAGGAGGAGGAGGAGCTTCAATGGAGATGAGAAGAGCCCTTTTAAAAGTCTCCTCCTACTACAGAGCTCAAAACAGAGCAGCCGAGTAGCAGAAATGTAGAGAGAGAAAGTAGCTGAGAGAGAGAGAGAGACATAGAGAGGGGCAGAAAAAAACAAAACAATCTATTTTGGTTGGTTCCTGAGGTTTTCATTCTACACTTTGGAGAGGAGAGAGGATTCGCTCCGGTCCAAATCGGAATTGGAGAGAACTGTCGGGTCTATGTGAGGTCATCACGAAATTCGCATCAATAATTTAGAACGTTTGATGGGTAAAATTTGTTAAATAATTTATTTTTATAAAAATTTACATTGATTAAATATCGATAGTTACTTAATCAAATTATATTATTATTGATAGAAATATAATTTGATCAAATGATTATCGATATTCAATTAACGTAATTTTTTATAAAAATAAAACACTTAACAAGTTTTACATATTAAATGATTTATATTATAGATACGTCCTTTGTTAACCGCACTCTCCAATTAAAAAACTCAATCGAAAAGAACTGGGTAATAATAATATCAAAAATGTTTCATGCCCCCTTTTCCCCCACTCCCTTTGACCCCCTCTCTCTCTCATTGGTTACATTTTCTTTTTCTTTTTTCTTTTTTTCTTGCTCCTCCAATCACCACCCGCCACGTGTGTGTGGGGTTGTGGGAGTGGTGATTGGAGGGGTCTCTCTCATGACTCTAATAATATATACCCTATTTTTCATTTGATAATAATATCTACACTATTTTTCATTTTATTTATTTATTGGAGATAATGAATTGAATTTTGTTAAATTATAAAAGGTTTTTTTTTTTTTTGTTAATATATATTCTTAGAGAATATGTTAGGGGGTTGTTTAAGATAATCTAAATAAGTTTACCTTTTGATGTTTTATAAAATATGGGTTGGGTTTGAAGTGATGGATAGAGAGGTGATATAATTTAAATAAGATGATGTGATTTAAATAGAATAATGACTTTTTAACTTTTTAAGTTATAACAAACAAAGCTTAAGAAAACTTTAAAATATTGGGTATGTTTGATTTGCATTTGGGAGATGAGTTTTAGAAAAAAATTTCTAAAAAATTGTTTGGTTTGAGTTTTTCTCAAAAAATTTCCAAAATCACTTTCTCTCTCTTACACATCAATCAATCACTTTTTCTCTTTCCTCTCTCCTTCTCAATCACTTTTTCTGTCACACACATCTACTCAAATTCTCCCAAAATATCAAATCATCCCAAACTCCAAAAAAAATAACTTTTCCAAAATATACAACCAAACAAACCAAAAAATTTTCTAAACTCTCTCCTCAAATTTTTTTTCAAAAACAACTCTCCCAAAAACAAACCAAACAAGCCCTGTATATTTTTTATTACACTTATTTTAATGCACAAACTTTCAAGTTTCATAATATTTGTCTTAAAATTGCACATTAATAAAATTTAATTATAAAATAAAATTATCCTTTTGAATTTATATATTGACAAATAAAATTTTGAGTCGGCACTGGCAAACTTTAAATAGCTGCTGATTGATTTATTTGGTACAAATTATCATATTATCTTTCTCTTTTTCTCTCTCTCTCTCTCTCTCTCTATATATATATATATATTAAAAAAAAAAACTAAATAAGCCATACCCAAAAGCTACCTACTATTTTACTTACAATAAAAATAAAAAAATGGTGGGCAAATTATATTTTATTGAGATTTGAATAAAATATAATAAATTTTGTACTTTTAATATAATTGTATTGATTCTTTTTAATAAGGTTGAAGTGATTGGAACCAATGTAAATTATGTACAATTACAAAGATAAAATACACATTTAGTGTAAAAGAAATGCCAACACAATTTTTAATTTATTTATATGACTTACAAATTACGGATGAAAATGAGAATAAGTGTTATGTGAATTAAAATTTTAAAAAAATTTAATATAAGTATGTCAAACTTGTGTAGCTTATAGTATATTTCTGAACCTCAATAAAAGTTAATCCCATTAAATATGTATATTTTATTATTTAAATCCTTATAATAATTTTTTTTTGGAGATTTATTAGAAAATTCTTTTTCAAGTGTTTGTATCTCAATTAGTCCATAAGATACTTTTATATTCTAATAAGTCATATTATTTAAATATTTGATATATCAAATCCTAATTCCCATATTTAAGATATTTTATAGACATTTCTACCCTTACAAATATTTTTTGAACAGTTAGCAATTTGGTGATGTAAACATTCATATTTTACAATATAAAGATTCACATTGATGTATGAATGTTCACATTGATGGTGTGAATATTCACATTGACGGTGTGAGCATTCACATTACAGAACATTGACACTGTAAATGTGAATATTATTAGTAGTATTTTGATAATTATGTCACTCATAAGACTTATTAGAATATAAAAAAAAAATAATGTGAATTAAATGGAATATAAGTAGGTAAAAAAAGATTTATGAAAAAGTATCCCTAATTTTTTTTATATGTAATTTTAGTAATTTTGTGTAAGTAATTTTTTTTTTTCCAAAAAAATGTGGGTACTAGCAATTAAAATTTTGTGCAAGCCCTAACAAATTTCAAAAGCACTTCTTCTTCATCTTTTAAATAATTAGTTTTTTTAAAAAAAATTTATTTAAATTATTTCTGTCTAATAAATTATAAACAAAAAATATACTAAATTGTTTAACACACTACTCTCAAAAAATAAAAAATAGTAAACAACTCAAACGAATTGCAACAACCGTCCCCAATAACACATATTAAAATTATTATAATAATTTGTAACTAAAATTTATTTAAACCATAATTTTAGAGGTCTTGTTTGGCAAGAAGATTGGGATTAATTTAATTCATTAAAAGATAAAATAGACTAAAAAAATAAATAAGATAAAATATCACATTTAAATTATAATCATTTTATTTTTTCTTTTATAAAATTACAAAACAATAAATAAATAAAATCAAAGCTTCATAGAAAACAAAATTTTTTTAATTAAACTAAAATAATTTTAAAAAATTAAAAAAATAAAGTTAAAAAAATTCTTCCTAAACGGAGGCAGAATATACACCAGAAAGAAATATTACAGCGTGTATGTAATGACAGGAATAAGGACATAAAAAATAAGAAGAAAAAAAAGGTCCACATCATTTTACATTTTGGGCGGGCTTCCGTAGTTCATATTTGCATTACATTTACGTTAAGTTTAGCTAAATTAAAAAAGTGCATTTATTTCATCTTTTTATTTTTTTTGAGTCACATCAATCAACATCTCCTCTCTATTTTTTCTACACATAATATAAGAAAAGTCAAAAAGTATACTTATTTAGTCTTCCCAAACTTGGCCTCACTTTCTGAATTGAGTAAAGGTAGGGATTCTAATATTTTATTAATATTTTTATTAAATATTTGGGATTTATATGATGTGAGTCCTATATTTATGTGAGATATTGGTAGAAATGTTAGTGAAACATTTGGAATTCCTACCATTTTCCTTCTAGATTTGGAGGACTCTTCTCTCAATTTAATAATTTGAATTATTTATTTTATAAAAATTTTCATATATATTGTACGGGAAAGAAATACACATTCTCGTATAATCTTGTTGATCAAGTCTGCGCTCCTCCGTACGACGTCGTTCAACTATCTGAAAATACACACGTGAGCTAGCCGGCGGGTGTGTGCCGGAAACCTCTCCGATGCCTAAGTCAGTAAGCTTGACAAGTAGACAGAAGCTCTGTGTATTCAGAAAACAAAGTTGTGTTACCTCTCCAAAGGTGATGAAGGTGAGCTTTTATAGGTTTCGTGTGGCACAATCCTAGTAGGACTCTTACTCCTCCATGTAGAGTCCTCCTAGGATTCACATTCCTGATGGATAATGTTTATCCTTTAACACCCCCCTCACTGCTTAAACCAAGTGAGATGGTTTTTCTACGGCCGAACTACCATACGACCGAAGTAACATTTCCATGTTAAATTAACAGGAATGACCAACCTATATGTTAGTTCGGCTCCGCCTTACTGCCTCCTACCTCGGCTTCTCATATTACGACCAAGCTATCCATAGAAGATACTCGCCGAACTCAGGACAGTCATGCAGATGACTCTTCATACTTCGGTTAGAAGACAACCGGGCTAGCCGTGGTACTCTTTTGAACCGATATAACAATACTCCATTTTGACCGGGCTAACTCTACGGTCTTCTAGGACCGGACTAATTACCACGGTTTCGTGGACCGGACTTGCTTCAAGGCCCATAATAGCCCACAATCCTCGCTCGGCCCAATTTATGTATAAATTACCCTCGCAATTGCCCCTTAATTTCATCTGCGTAGCATGATAGGGATTACCTGTCTATCAGCCGAGCTAAAGTTCGTAAGCTTTTCCAGCCGAGCTACAATCCTATAGCTATCCGGCCGAGCTGAAAACCTTTTAGCTCCTTCAGCCGAGCTAAAAACCATTTAGCTTATCCAGCCGAGCTAAACTTAAGCCGAGCTGTGCACGTTCGGTCAAAACGTCTTTTCAGTCACAGCAACTGAATCGTTCCCCATTCCAATGACACGTGGCAGCCTCTGATAGGTCCTCCACAGCTGTCACGTCGCCCTCGTAATCCGAAAAGTTTGAACAGTTCCCGCCATAAGGCTTTTCACCAAAACAAAAAAACCCTTTCATTGTTTCAAATCATTCACCAAACTATTCACTTCCTTCTCTCCTTCTTCGAATCCTTCAACCTCTGAGCTTTTGCATTTTCACTGTTGCTGTTCCATCTCCAGCTCTTCTGCTTTCCCTGGTAAGCATCATAAACCTTGTTCTTATTTTGTTTTTGCTTTTGTTAAATCCATAGCAAACTGTTCATGTATTTTTATAAAACATTTTTCATGCTTAGCTTCGTGTAGTTTCTGGAAAAACTTCATAAGAATCTCATGAACTTCAAGAAATAGCTAGTAGAACACTTTTGATCCACAAACACGTCCAACCGAACTAGGAAATTGTTTGTAGGTTTAATGCTAGTGAGACTAGACTATACAACCGAACTACCACTTGTATTAGTAGTTCTAACAAATCAAACCATCTCCTGACTGCCTCTAGCCGAGATAAAACCTTAGCTTTCGACCGAGCTAGGTTTTTGGGGCTAAGCCAGCTTCTTAGTTGGGAACCGAACTAAGAAAGCTGCCCCTAGAAGGCTCAACCGAGATAACAAAACTATTAGTGCCAACCGATATAATCAACTGTTTGCTCAATCCGAGCTACCTAGCACCCTTTTAAAACCGAGATAGAAGCTGTAGCATCTTACGCAGCCGAAGTAGGAATTTTATCTTTGCTATCTTTTTGTAGCACGGTCCAATGATCTGTGCTTAACCCCTTTGTTTTCCACCTTGCAGACTTTAGGTTGCCCAGGCCATCCTCTTGAGCGCTCGACCGAGCTTCTGAGCACAACTTCTCAACCGAACTAACTTATTTATAAGTTATACACAATAAATGGGGAAGTACAGATTTTTAGTAGAAACCCCAAGAGGCCTTGCCGAATTCCGAAAGGATTATAAGATACCAGACGACGTGCACCTTACCCTAGCCAAACCAGATACCATTCCATGGGGGAATGAAGGCTTTGTTCCTTTTACCCTCCTGTCAATAATAGAAACCGGACTAAGATTTCCAGTCCAACCCCTAATTTGTGAATTCTTTAGACAAAC
Source organism: Camellia japonica (assembly GCA_030407325.1). NCBI lineage: Eukaryota > Viridiplantae > Streptophyta > Magnoliopsida > Ericales > Theaceae > Camellia > Camellia japonica. The sequence goes on from JAPPVO010000032.1 coordinate 161,976,354, forward strand.
CAGAATATGCCCAACCCAACTATCCACTAATTCATACCGAATAATAATGGGAATAGCCGAGCTAAACCGCCAAGCCGGTCTCAACCTTGGTCTAGCCGAAATATTCCACCAATACTCCATTGGGTCCAAGGATGACGGCTGGGTCTATTACCTTAGGATACGCCGACGTAGAGAAAAAATAATAAAAGATACGCCGGATAAAGACTTGAACGATGACGACTTCTTCTGGATATCTGGGAATTTTGAAGACCACCAAGCCCAGATCCCAGGCCGAAGTATAAACTGGAATAAAGGAATCCCCAGTATATCTTACTTCGGTTTCTTCTCATGCTTCTTTTGTATTTCGGCTACCTGTTCTTGAACCGAACTAACCGTTCGTTTTCATTATGCAGACTCAGCCCATCTTCATTTACTCTATAGCCATCCCAACCTAACCATCCTTCGCGCCACACTACGTGTTGAAAAAAGGAGTTGGGCTAAGCTGTTAAGTTTCGAGCCGACCTACCGATACACCGGTCGCCGAAAAGCAAGAGTGACCGACTTTCTTCTGGAAGAAGCCCCAGAACCGGACCCATCCTTGCCCCAGATAAACCTAATCCCCCTCACAGCCGAACAAGAAATGGCAAAGAGGAGCAGGCTGAAGGCTCTGTTAACCGCAACAACTCCAGCCGATGTACAACCAACTGGCCAAACCACTGAGACCGTGGTGGCCCTCCCATCCCAACGGCCGTCGTCGTCTCGCCCAAGCAAACGTGCCCAGACTAGCCGAACCGAGCAACGGCTTATTGACGACGACAAAACCATTCTGCCACCAAGTCCTCCTCCAAACCTTCGACAAAGCCCTCAACCGGAGCAGTCCGACCGAACTGCCTCCTCCTCCAAATGGGCTCCTGAACTGACCTTTCAGGACCGAGCTATACTTGACTCTGATTCGGTGGTCACTGAGAAAGACCACTTGATGGCTTTTAACTTAGCCAAGAGTGTGTGTCTTCCCAAGGACATGGAGCACCACTACAAGCAACTAAACACCGAACTGAAGTCCATCCGGTCTTCAACCAAATCCATGATCCTGGTAAATAGCCATCTTTTTTCTCTGTAATTTTCTCAACTTTCAGTCCGGCTAACGGTAAAGTCACTACTCCTTTGCAGGCCATTCAAAAAAACCAAGTTACACACAGGAGGGTGATGGAGCTTAGAAGAAATACCAGGGAGGCCAGGGCAGAGGCCGAAGCTAAAACGGCCGAGCTAGAGGAAGTAAAAAAGCAGCTGGCCGAGCTACGTGCTGAGAATGGTCGATTGACCGAAGTGGTTAATTCGGCCGAAGCCGAAAAGAAGAAGGTTGCTATCGAGGCAAAGGACAAGTACCTGCACCTTTTGGCAAAGATTGAAAAGAAGAAAGACACCGAAATAGCCCAGCTGAAGGGGGGCCTGAAGAAAACCGAAAAGCTAGGCTTTAAGAAGACCGAAGACGCATACACCCTTCAATGCGACGCAGCCAAGGACCTCTTCTTCAAATGTGGCTAGAGGAGTGCGGTGGAGCAGCTCGGTTGTCTGCCCGACACCGAGGTCTACAATGCTCCACCGTATACCATTCCGGCTTCACTGTCACAGTATGCTGCCGATCTCCAGAGGTAATTCCTTGAAGGGTCTGGTGATGAAGATGATGATGAGGATGATGATGAGGATGAGCCAACTGATACTCCGGCCGTCAATGAACAACCGAACGAGCAAACAGTTCGGTTGGAGCCGGTTGTTGAGGACCTTACTGATGAGCTGCTGACTGACAACACCCAACGAATTGAGACCGAGGTTTATGCTGAGACCGAGCTCCCAGCTCACACCGTGCTCCCGTCTGACACCGTACTCCAGACAAATGCTGATGAAGAATTTGATGCTGAAATTGATGAACTTTTCAGATGATTTTCTTTTTCTTTCTTCTTTTCTTTTGTTTGAAACTTGTAACCGGGCTGCGGCCCCTCAGTTGTACTTTGTTTTGCACTTCAATGAAAAAATCTTCTTCTGTGCTCTGTTGCTCAAACTGTGATCTCGGTTTGAATGTTTGCTTTCTAACTACTATTTGAAATATTTCTGGGCCGATATACCGTATTCCGGTTTTAACTATCTAGCTTACGAGCCAACCACTCTTTAGTCGATGTCCTTACTTCGGCTAAAGAGTACCCAAAGTTTGTTTAATCCAGCCAATCACTCTTTAGCCATAAACTTACTTCGGCTGAGGAGTACAAAGAGTTGGTTTAATCCAGCCAACCACTCTTCAGCCATAGACTTACTTCGGCTGAGGAGTACAAAGAGTTGGTTTAATCCAGCCAACCACTCTTCAGCCATAAACTTACTTCGGCTGAAGAGTATAAAGAGTTGGTTTAATCCAGCCAACCACTCTTCAGCCATAGACTTACTTCGGCTGAGGAGTACAAAGAGTTGGTTTAATCCAGCCAACCACTCTTCAGCCATAAACTTACTTCGGCTGAAGAGTATAAAGAGTTGGTTTAATCCAGCCAACCCCTCTTTAGCCATAAACTTACTTCGGCTGAAGAGTACAAAGAGTTGGTTTAATCCAGCCAACCCCTAAGTTGGTTTTTCCAGCCAACGTAGACTATAGTGTTTGGTTATTTCGACCAAACGTCCTGCAGCCTGGATCCTTATCCTGGGCTTAGGAGGGGTGTTGGTTTAATCCAGCCAACCACTCTTCAGCCATAAACTTACTTCGGCTGAAGAGTACAAAGTGTTGGTTTAATCCAGCCAACCTCTAAGTTGGTTTTTCCGGCCAACTTAGAATATAGTGTTTGGTTATTTCGACCAAACGTCCTGCAGCCTGGATCCTTACCCTGAGCTTAGGAAGGGTCATAGTTGGTTATTCCGGCCAACAATGTTTACAATGCTCCTAACATACTAAAGTTACCTTCTACTGAAAACAATTTTACTGAAAAAGAATCGATTTGTTTTATTGAGAAAGTAAAAAATTACACATACTTAAAAATAAATAAATAAATAAATAATTTACCCTCTCATATAATCCTCGCTCGGCCCAATTTATGTATAAATTACCCTCTCATATATTATCTATAAAAAAAAATTAGATGGATCTGATATATACATGTTTAATTTATCTCATTTATTACTAAAAAATAAATAATTTATTTTAAAAAACACTATTTTTTTTAACAAATATGATAAATTGAATATATTACGATTATTAGATCGATTTAATTTTTTATGTGGATGATATACATAAAAAGTTTTGTATAATAAATAGTTTAAATTATCGAAATGAAATATGTGATTGTGGCGACCACCTCTTTAATTAAGCAAATTAATTATATATTGATTATGTGTTTATTGTTAATTATGTGATTATGTGTTGTTGATTGTCATGTGACCCATGGATATTATTCTTGACCTCTTTACACAGCTGTTATTCACTAGGCTCTAGTTCACTATTTACTATTTACTATATATATGTAGGTGATTGAGCACTAAATCAAAGATAGTGACGTCGACCCGAACCCTTGTTTTGTCAAGTCAGCTATTGTGCCTTATCGCGAGATTCCGAACCAACATGTGTCAAGGCTTTTTGGGTGGTTTAAATTCACCCCTTTGATATTGCTCAAGTGAAAAGAATGTTCTATGACTTTTGTTAATACTGTTTTTAATAATGAGATTTAATTCTCTAACTTGTATTTTGTCTTGTATATGTGTTTTATAGACATAAGTTTTTGTGTATATAACTATGTATATGAAAGTTTATTTCCATGCAGGTCCTTATAACTCATTGGATGATATATGTTATTATTGAATGGCTTCCGCTTGCCCTTTTATATTGTATTATTGTCATTATTGTTAAACAGGCATTCAGTAATCACGGATTACTGGCCGGTTATGATGCTAAACCTATAGGGGCAGGTTTTGGTCGTGACATGAATGAATCCCATAGACCTCAACAACACCCCTACAGAAGTCCATCCCTTATATTTTATATTATTACGCACTTGATAGTCATATCTCTTATCATTCTTATTAATTTAATAATTGTTAGATGTTGTTGGCAAAAATTTGATTTAGATGAAATCGACAAAGAAACTAATTTTTGCAAACAACAACTAAATCGAGTTAGGGGTTATTTGGGGTGTCCTAAATAAGTGTACTTTTTGTCTTTTTGGACTAAAAAATTGAGGAAGAAAATATAGATGTTTGGGTTAACTTTTTGACTTTTTATGGAAAAATGTGTAATAAAAAATTGTAAAAAATTGGTTTGTAGGAGAAAATTAGGATTGGGAGTTGTGCAGCCGTAATTGTTGACTTTTGGTGAATAGTGTTAACTTTTTAACTTTTTGAGTAACTTTTTGACTTTTTGACTTTTCTTGGACATGCCAAACTTGGCCTTAAACTTGTCATTTAATTACAAGAATCAAATTACAAGTTTAAATATGATTATAATCGACGCTACCGAACTGACTTCAAAAGCTGAATTACAAATGAACAACAACTCAATTAAGATAGACCACTCCTAGATAAGTTACATTAGTCCTACGAAGAATAAACTATTCTTATAATATATTAAAGTAATCTACTCCTAATTGAACTCATGTTGAACGTTGATGATTGATTGCCCACTATTTGTCTTCTTCTAGGCAATTTATAGGCATTGATCTTCGAGTAACTGCACTAAGGCAGTTTTCCAATCCATATGCACAGTTAATGGAAGTTATAACTCCCTCATTTGTGCCACACGTTGTACCACCTACTAGCCCACTATTTGCAAAGTTGTTATGTATATCTTGCATTTCATTAAAACAAACAAACAACAACAACAACAACAACAACAATAATAATAATATAAAATATAAATATATATGTGGTCATAATTTTATGTTAAAAATAATTTAAGGTCTAAATTAATATACCAAAATTGACAGGTCACAATCAATGAAATTAAACTTGGCCATAATCAACAAGGTACAATAGATTAAATGGGACTTAGCCATAATTAACAAGTCATAATCGATAAAAAATTATTTTTTGGTGTCAACAATGCCCCCCTCATTTAAGGTAAAAGTGAGTTTTGCCTTAAATGAATTAAAGGACAAAATCCGGGCCAACTAATATGACATTTTTTAACCATTGTTGTTTTGCAAACCATATCATAAAGATTAAATGTGGTCCACACATCCGTAGTGGATGTTAGATTCCAAAACTCACATGGTTGAATATAATAAAAAAAATTCATAAATTTTGACACTTTTAATAATGTCAAAAAATTCACATTCAACAAATGTGAATTATTCATAATTTTTAACCACTTTTGGCTTGAAATCATGCCCGCCCATGATATAATTTTCAGCCATATTTGACTTAAAATTATGCCCCCAAGTAAATCTTCACCATCATCTTGTGATGGATTTTTGACATTTTTTGAGAGAATATGCTGTTTTTAAATTTTAGCCATTAACGGCTTATGAAAACTCTCCAAAGTCATGTCATCTTCATGACTTGGTGTGTTGATCCCTCGAATCATATTATTTTTGTACCTTGGCTCTTCATGACCTTGAAATTAAATATGGCATTAAGTTATTCAAACAATTCTTGGTTTTCATGTGGAAGCATGCTTTCCAATAATTGTTCTGTTCGACGAAGAAGAACATTTTTTATTTTATGAATGAGCAACTAGTTTAGCCCAAGTCTGAATCTTCATGCATATCCGTGTGATGTCCCGGGTCTTGGGCTTGAATAGTATTGTGTAGTAGGGTAGTATGCATTACTTTTGGCATTTTGTTTATCATTTAGGTCATTGAGATTTCTTTGTACTTTTACTTAACCTCTCGTAACTTTTCCAGGTTGAAAATTTTGAGTTTTAGACATTGGAATTTGTCTTTGGTTGCAAAATCAAACTTTGGGTTTTTGAGCAAAATCGCTTACGCGGAATTGGGAATCGCTCGAGCAGATCCTCACAGAGTTTTTCTAGTTTTTCAAAGTTTTCTAGGTAGAAAATTGCTTGAGCGGATTTTGGTGAAATTTTCCGAGGACTCTCTAGAACAATTCGCTTGTGAGGCAAAAAATTTCGCTCTTACGGATTTCAGCGTGTCTATCTCAAATTTCGTGCTCTTTTCCTCAAAACTAATGCCAAAAATGTCTTTTGCATAGGTTTTCACTCCTCTTTCTTTCTATACTCATCTTTTCTCTCCCTTCTCTCTATAAACACACCAAAATCCAATTTCTCTCTAAGATTTAGCTCAAATCTTTAAGAGTTTGATGGGACTTTTTACACCAAATCGAAAAGGGCGACGAGGGCTATGTTTATAACCAATTGGATCGAGTTTTCTTCAATCTTGAGTTCTATGGTTTTCTTCCTCTTCATCTCTCAAGCTTGAAGTAGGGATAATCTTTGAATTATATATATGTTTTTACAAGATTATGCTTGTTTGAAGCATTTATTACATGTTTGAGTTATGATTTTGGGTTGTTGAACCCTAGATGATGTTAGAAGATAATTTTATCTATTTTTTCCAAAACTTTTAAAAATATGAGCTATGTTCTAAGATGTGGGTATTGTTTTGGAAAAATCTTTTCAAAAATGGAACAAAAACCTTGTTTTGGTGGAAATCATAGAATTTGGAAAATTTGGAAAAAAGTGAGATATTGTAAAATTGATGCTTGATAAATTGTTATGTGAGTAAATGATGGAGGAAATTTCTATAGTTGTATCAAATAAAGAAATTTCATGAGAAAATGAAAAATTGTTGATTTAGGAAGCTTGAGGAATAGCTTATTGTTGTTGTTTTGGAAGGACCAAATGCAAAAAATGATGATTAATATGCAAAAAATTCATTGTAACACCCCTTTACATGTCATCGATATTGTCCGCTTTGGGCCATACCCGCACGGATTTGTTTTTCCCAATGGGTCACCCATCCCAGAACTACTCCAGCCTAAGCACGCTTAACTAGGGAGTTCTGCTAAGGATTTCACTACCCTGGAAAAGGCCTCGATGCTATATAAAGGTTCAGATTTTTTCTTTTATAGCCCAGGAACTTCTTCGCCATTCCCGATGTGGGGTACCAGGACCTTACAATCCACCCCCCTTAGGACTGCACGTCCCCGTGCAGTAGCCTGCCAGCTCACAAGCCTGCCCACATAGACCGAGAGATGCCAAGGGCACACACTCAGTACTCCAGAGAGTCGGTTCTGATACCATTTATAACGTCTCAACCCTTCACATGTCATCGATATTGTTCGTTTTGGGCTATGCCTATACGGATTTGTTCTTCTCAGTAGGTCACCCATTCTAGAACTACTCCAGCTTAAGCACGCTTAACTAAGGAGTTCTGCTAGGGATTTCACTACCCTGGAAAAGGCCTCGATGCTATATAAGGGTCTAGGTTTTTACTTTTATAGCTTAGGAACTCTCTCTTTATTCCCGATGTGGGACACCAGAACCTTATATGCATGAAGGTTGATATTGTATTATTTTATCTCTTGTAAGTGTATTATGATGTTATAATGACAAGAGATGTGAAAATTTGATCACAATAAAGAATTGTGTGGTGAAATTGAAAATAGACTATATTAATGCATTGTACATTTTGCATCGTTATTCCATTTTGTCATGGTTGTAATTGATTTTGAATCTTGTATTGGAAAAGTATTGTTTTGAGAAAGGAAATTGTTTGTGAAACAAGATCATTTTAGATTTGTTTTGGGGTAAATACGTTGGTAAGTCCGGATAGGGGGTGTAGTTGGTATTGGTTAAGTTGGTCTGAGTGTCCGTGGTAAAAGACCGAAAACACAGGCGGATAAGGTACCACGTGCCTTCTGGTTAGCAACCGGTAAAGTGGGGATTGATAATGCTTGTTACGCTTACTTGTAGACACTAACCTAGGGATTACCTGAATCGTATTTACTGCCCTTTCGAACTACATTGAAATTATTGAATTGTTAAATTCTCAAATTGCATTGTGCACAAAAGTTTCAAAAGATAGAGATGTATGTTTTTGAACATGGCATAGCATATGCATTCATCTTAAGAGATTGTATAAAATGTATATACTTTGTTAAGATTTTCTTACTGGGTTTTGTGCTCACCCTGTGAGATTTTGTACAGTAAAGGATGTGGTGATCTCGCCGAGTTAAAGGCGTGGAACATATTTTGAGAGCACAAGGCTCTTTTATTTTTTTTTAATTATTTTGGTAAGCCAAGGGCTTTATATGTATGGGTTTGAAAACCACTTTTGAGTAACCAGGCTTAAGCCTTAGAATTTGTAGTCCTTAAGGGGCATTAATTTGTACTTGATTTATTGTGCCACATGCTATAGGTTCATATTCTAAGAATGTTGAATATATACTCGCGTGTGGAATATTTTTTTATAAATATACATGTTAGAGATTAATGACGATGTCTATGTTGAGGCTTTATATTTCTTATATATATTAAGCATTAGAGGGGTTGTTTTGGAAACAAGATAATATAATTGGAAGTTGATGAATCTATTTTGTGTTAATTATTCGGGGCGTTACAATCCATTTGCTCCTTCTTTGCCATCATTCTAAATTATACATGTCCTACTGGGCGTACCAAAAATATGTTAGTAAAAATCTGGTTTTGATGAAATCGACAGGGAAAAATCGATAGAGAAATCAATTTTTGCAAACAACTACTAAAGTAATGTGGTTAGTATCCTATACTTTGACAGTTTCAAAGATTTCTTTGGAGGCTGTAATGTGAAGAAACAAACACAAACAAACTGAAAAATTGATTGAATAACACTTAAACCTGTCACCTAATTACAATAATCAAATTACAAGTTCAAATATGATTACAATCGACAAGGCTAAACTGAGTACAAAAACTGAGTTACAGATGAACTACTCCTAAGTTAAGATAAATTACTCCTGGATAAGTTAAACTACTCCTAGAGAGAATAAACTACTCCTATGATATGTTAAAGTAATCTACTCTAATTGAACTCATATTAAATGTTGATGATTGATTGCCACTGTTCGTATTCTTCTAATCGATTTATAGGCATTGATCTTCGAGTAGCTGCACCAAGACAGTTTTCCAATCTATATGCACAATTAATAGAAGTTACAACTGCTTCATTTGTGCCACACATTGTACCACCTACTAGCCCACAATTTGCAAAGTTGTTGTGTATGTCCTGCATTTTAATAAAACAAACAAAAACAAAAACAACAACAACAACAACAACAACAACAACAATAATAATAATAATAACAATAATATAAAATATAAATATATATGTGGCTACAATTTTATATTAAAAATAATTTATGGTCTCAATCAACAGGCCGCAATCAATAAAATTAGATTTGATCATAATCGACAAGATACAATAAATTAAATGGGACTAGGCTATAATTAATAAGTCATAATCGATAAAAAAAAAAAAAATTTAGTGGCAAGAGATATATATCCTATTTATATATTTATTTATACTATAAAATGTATGTGAGATGTGAATGCACCAAGCCTATTAAAATCTAATATGGTAGTGAATGAATGCGTGTTGGTCTGTGCTTCTGTGTGTGCGCTTGACTTTTTGTGGGTCGAAACAATTGGCTCATGCGGCGGGTGTGCGTGGGACACATTTACAATGCATGTAGACAGTCCAATTCTTGTTGCCATGTTGTTGACTCACAAGTTGAGACCTTGCTTGAGCTTGGAGGGTTTTTTATTTTTTGAGTTTGCTTAAATTAATTTGATATAGTCATAACTCTTTAGTCTTCATTTCTTGAAATCATTTATAATAAGAGTTCGGACACGGGGTCCCTGCTGTGTTTTCTCCCTGCCGTGCCTGCTGTGTGCCTCAAAACGGCACCGTTTTATCACTTGCTCTTGGTACCCTTACCAGCTGCCGCCATTTCTACACTCCAAGCAAGAGTAGAATAGTTAGTTTTATTTATTTATTATTTTTTTTCTACACTCCAAGCAAAAGTGTGCTGTGTTGGAGTAGAAAAGTTAATATATTTTGGCCTTAAGTTGGTTTTTTTTTTTTTTTTGGATACAACTACTTCTTTTTTTTTTTTTTTTAAGTTACATTTTTTTTGCTTATGGTTTGATAAATTGATTTGTTCAATTACAATTTTTTTTCCCCTTTAATTTTATTTTTGATGCATTTAAGCCAATTTTGAAAAAGTCAAAACATGTATTGTTTGTTTGATTTTAATTTTAAAATTAATCTTTTAAAAAAAATACAATTTAGTTTGATAGATTGATTGTTTTATTATAATAAAATAAGAATTAATGAGACTCTTACATATATAAAAAATTTTAAAAAAAAAACAAAACTAAGGTTGCGTTTGGTAGAGTTTTGTAAATATGATTTGAGAGTGTGAGTTGTATTTTGAGTTTGTGAGTTGTGGAATTATGATTTGAATGTAGAAAATTTGTTTGGTTGTGGTTTTTGAATAGAGTGTTGAATTGAGTTTTGAATTGTATGTGGAATTGAGTTTTGAAAGTTTGATGTGACATGTGAAATAAGAAAATTTGTTTGGTGATGAGTTTTCAAAATAATTTTCAAAACTTAATTTAACCTATAATTGATAATCAAATATACAACTCATAACTCAATATCCGTATTTTTGATCAACAGTCATAACCAAATTATTTTTAAAATACTCAAATAAAAAAATGATTTTTTTTTTCAATTAATTGTTTTTAAGTACTAATTTTTTTGAATAATTTTTTTTTTCAAATAATTTTTTTTTTCAAATAACTTCTATGTCAATTATTTTATGTCAATTTATTTTTCTGTCAATTCATTTTTTAGACCTGTATAAACATTAAAAATATTAAAAATATTTTAAAATTATTTAGAAAATTAAAATATTAAAAATATTTCAAAAAATAAAATATTAAAAATATTCCGAAAATCAAAATATTTACAATTAAAATATCAAAATATTTTTATGAAAATTAAAATATTAAAAATATTCTTATAAAATAAAATAAAATATTTAAAATAATAAAATAAAAAATATTTAAAATAAAAATTAAGTTGTTTTTGAGTTTTGAGTTGTGTGTTTGGTTATGAGTTTTGAAAAGTAATAAAACTAACTTTTCTACTCCAAAACAGCACACTTTTGCTTGGAGTGTAGAACAAAATAAATAAATAAATTAAGGCCAAAATATATTAACTTTTCTACTCCAACACAGCACACTTTTGCTTGGAGTGTAGAAAAAAAAATAAATAAATAAAATTAACTATTCTACTCTTGCTTGGTGCGTAGAAATGGCGGTAGCTGGTAAGGGTACCAAGAGCAAGTGATAAAACAGTGCCGTTTTGAGGCACACAGCAGACACGGTAGGGAGAAAACACAGCAGGGACCCGTGTCGTAATAGTTCTAGTATATGTTACCTTAGTTTGGGATTCTTTCTTGGTTTTGTATCACATGTAAGTTAACTTTATGATTGTATAACTTCTTAGATTATCAATTTTAAGTATTGAGTTAAGTTGTAAATATGTTTTGGTACAACTTTTAATAATTTGTGAAAAAAGTTGCACATGGGGTTGTTTGTTAACGTTATTTCTAACTTTCTGTTTACAAAAAAAATATGTTTAGTGTACACAAATATTTTGAAAATAAACTAAAATAAAAATAGAGAAATATATTTGATGAATTGTTAGAAATGATGGCCAACTTTTTGTTTACAAAAAAAGTATGTTTAGTGTACACCAATAATTTGAAAATAAACTAAAATAAAAATAGAGAAATATATTTGATGAATTGTTAGAAATGATGGCCAATGACAAAGGATGAAGAGTGGCTGGAGGTGATGATCGATAGTAGGGATGACTGAGGGTCAGCCCAGCGATGGGTGGTTGTGTTTGGTGGCCGATAGTGGCAAGGGTGGTGGTCAAAAGTAGTGGGGGTGGGAAAGAAATAAAATGGTAACGCCTTTTTTTGAAAATAAGTGAAACACAATTTTTTTCATTTAAAATTTTTTTGAAATCAATTTATTTTTTTGACAACAAAGAACATATCAAAGAAATTTAATTTTAATTTTCATAAAATATCAAAACAACGGAAAATAAGAAACAAAAGGATTAACAAACAAAAACTATCACAGTATTTTATCATCCAAATATTGATAATACTTTTAAAAGTCATAATTATGATTTAATATATTTTAACACATAAATTTGAATTATGGCTCTTTTGGGAACATGGTAATAATCTGATTTTCAGATTATTACCAACCTCTTCTCTCACAAAAAAGCTGATTATAATCTGCTTATAATCAGCTTTTCATCAAAAAGCTGATTATTACCAACTTCCCAAAATAGGCCGGAATCCCAACATAAGAGATTAGAAGGAAATGTTACAATATGCACCTTATTATTTATTTTTTAGTATATATTACATGTTTTGTGATAAGTATTACATAATTTTTTTAGTGAAGTTATGATAAGGTACTGAGTTGTCTCTAGTTAAGTTATTGGATCAGACGACGTTGTAGGGCCTACCATGAATCTCATTTCGATTATCCGAATCATTGATTTTAAGGTTACGTTATGTAGATCACTCACATAAAAAATCAAGAGAATATCAAAAAAGTATAAAGATGGTAAAATAATTTGAAATTCATAAAAATACAAGTGGCTCATGCGCTGATTTGTGCAAAAAAAATATTATACTTTTATATATTTGAAATTATTTTACTATCTTTTCACTTTTTTTTTTTAATATTCTCCCTAAAAAATCAGGTTAATATAATATCCATAACTATATAATTTTATTATATTTGTTTACGAAAAAATGAATGACAGTAAAGATTTTGAAAATACATCGTATATTTTTTTTGGAGAAATATGTGATAAATTTATGTATCTTTGTATATCATATTGACCTTTTTTTGTTTTTGTTTTTGGATGAACTATATAAAGTGACTTAAAAAATTAATAGTTCAAATGATCGAAACAGAAATCTATGAAGCTGAATAGTGTCGTCCAGTCCAATGGTTGGACCGAAGACAAGTCATCCCCTTATGATAATTTGTGTTTTAAAAATGAATTGTGCATTTTTGTAGTTAAAAAATATTTGGATGAAAAAAATTCTTTAACATTACTATAAAAAATAGAAATTTACATATCTGATATTTTTTTAAAAATTAATTATAAATTCATGATAAAATTCATAATTTTATTTTTTAATATTTATAAAATTTACCATTAATCTAAAAATATTTTTCTATTAAGATACCCATTGAAGTGAAATCATCCCCCAAAAATAGAGTAGATGATAACTTTGAGGTATTTAGGTTAAAAGTTAATTTTTTCTCTTTTTTAAAAATATATATATATATATATATATAAAATAGAGATATAATATGATCTAAAAAAATTAAAAAGTTAAAAAACTATTTTTACTAACTTGTCAAAATAGGCCTTTATTTCACAAAAATATATAACATGTATTATAGAGGCACTGGCTCCCTCCAGTCCTAAATCGGATTCGAGGGTGTTGTTGAGCTCGTGGGGGTCTATTACGGGTCCCGTTTCGATAATTTAAATCGTTCAATGTGTAGAACTCGTCAAATGTTATATGCTTGTAAAAAATCACGTTGATTGGATATCGATAGCTATCTCATCGGATCAGTTTTCTGTCAACTATTTATTTTTTCATCGTTCATTTTTTTTTATACAAAACTGATTTGATCACGTAACTATCAATATCCGATTAACATGATTTTTTATGAGTATATAGTACTTGACGAGTTTTACACATTAAACGTTTTGAATTATCAAAAGGTGACCCATGATGGACCTCTATAGGCCCAACAATACCTTTCAATTTGATCTGAGACAGAAGGAAAGTCAGGCCTACTATAAAAATATCTAATAAAACTTATGGGTTATTTAGGGTGTCTTAAATAAGTGTACTCTTTGTCTTTTTAGACTGAAAAGTTGAGAAAAAAATATAGATATTTGGGTTAACTTTTTGACTTTTTATAAAAAAAAAAATGTGTATTAAAATATTGTATAAATAAGTGTGTAGGAGAAGATAATTAATTAATCCGTACGGGCTGGGCAGTGCAGTCGGTTGGGTAGGAGATGGGAAAAGATTACTTCCTTTTTGGGCTTTGATTAGACGATGTTGTTCGGCCCGTGGGGGCCCTCCACGGGTCTCGTTTTTCTAATTGGAATCGTTCAATGTGTAGAACTCGTTGAGTATTATCACGTTGATTGGATATCTATAGCTATCTGATCGTGTTAGCTTTTTTTGTCAACTGTTAACTATAACACCATCTATTTTTTATACAAAAATAATTTGATCATATAGTTAGCGATATCCGATAGACGTGATTTTTTTACAGGTATATAGTACTAGACGAGTTCTACATATTGAATGGTTTGGATTATCAAAACGGGACCCATGGTGAGCCCCCACGGGCCCAACTTTACTATCCAACTTAGTGAATATACACATGTAATTTTTTTTCCCTTCCTTTCAGCCTTTGCTTTGACTCCAGTCCCTAGAAAAACGTGAAGTTGATTTGTATTTTAATATTATATATAATAATTTTTTTATATTATTTTGTAAATAGTGATAACTTTTTAATCTTTTTTGATAATTTTTTAACTTTTTAACTTTTTTTTTGAAGTTACCAAACCAGCCCTTATATTCAAACTCCGTCTCAGAAATTCATTATTTTAATTATGTATATTTTTTAATAAAAAGAAATAAAAGTTAAAAAAAAAAAAATTTAATAATTTATATTGAGACTCCAAACCGACATAAATGATTGCACACTGAAAAAATTTCCTTCTTGGGATTCCAAACCAATCATAAAAATAATACACAAAACTGAGTAGCACAAGTCCCTATCCACGGGTACAACTCATTAAAAGTGATGGACAGGTAAGATTAAAACCGCATAAAATAATTTGTTGGTTATTTAATTTTTTAATTATTTAAAAATGTTTGAGAAGTTTATTGGGTTTGGTTTGAGTTTTTTAGATTAAGTTTTTTAAAAATTGAGTTTTTTGGTTTTTATATTTTTTTGTTTTTAGTGAATATTTTTAAAATTTTAAACATTTTTTTTACTTTTTTAGATGCACTTTACTTAGATGTATCTAAAAAGTAAAAAATTTGTGAAAAAATATTTTAAAAAATTAATAAATACATAAAAATACAAAATACGTACTGAGTTCTTGTATTTTTTTTTTATATTTTTGGTATTTAGTGAATTTTTAAAAGATTTTTTTTATAATTTTTTTACTTTTTAGGTGTATTTATGTTAGGTGTGTCTAAAAAATAAAAAAATTACTTAAAATATTAAAAAAATTCAGTAAAAACGAAAAAACATGGAAAATAAGAAAATAGAATTTTCTAAAAAGTATTTTTTGAAAAATAAAAATAAACAAGCTGTGATTTTTTTTATAATTGATTTAATTATTATGAGAAAAAATAAAATAATTATGAATTAAATGTAATATTATATTTTATTAACTGTTTTAATTTATTTTATTTTTTAGTATATTTTTTAACTTTACCTTCTTTTCAAACAACCTCGTATCGAATCTCACCTTATCATTTATTTCAATTAATTCTTTACGTTCGTGTCAAGTTATAATTAAATTTAATCTAATAAAATTGTCTAAAAAATTAATACAAATACATTAAAATAAAATTTTGATAAAAGTATAAGATTGTGAAAACTAAAGTAAGAAGACTAAAACAAATTTTTAATAAAAATATTAAGGTATTAAATGTAATTTATACTATCATGTGGTTATTTTTCATTAGTTTTTACAATTTCATTATATAAATTGACTAAATTATAACTTAACTTAAAATCTAAGAAATTGACTGAGATAATGAAAAGAAGAATAAAAGAAGATTGGATGTAAAATGTATGAGTATAAATTCACCCATTAAATATCTAATAGGCTATGTATGTTTCATAAAAGTGATAATATTTTATAAATGTGCACAAATTATATTTAGTTGATTGAAATAACATGAAATTATAAATATTTCTATTTGATAAGATTAAAATTTTCATTGCTAGATTAGAAGTAAAAATATTATTTTGTCTTCATTTTATAGAACCAACTGACCAATTTTTTATATAATTAATTTTTTTACTTAATTTCATTAATTTATTTTTGATTAACTAATACTATTACACTAATGAGCAAATAAATGCAATTTATCTAACATTTTCAACTCATTCACAATATACTCATAATCTCGGTTAATTTAATAAGATAACCAATCATAGCCTTAATGTTTGCATTATAGATATAAATTAGTTTAGAGTTCGTTTGGGAAGTGAATTGACTTTTTGAATTTTTGCTAGGTCTCGTTTGGGAACAGGTTTTTTTAGTAACATTTTGACTTTTTGGCTAAAATGTGATGTAAAAAAAACTAGTATGTTTGGGATGACTTTTTAGCTTTTTACGAAAAGATGTGCAAAAAGTAGAGAGAAAAGGGAATCTTTGACTTTTTGATATGAGTTGTTGGCTTTTTGATTTTTTTAGTAACTTTTTGACTTTTTAGCTAAACCGGTCGCTTCCCAAACGAGGTCTAGGACTAAAAAGTTTCGTTTGGGAATAGTTTTTTGACTTTTTTTTACTTTTTGTGAAAGAAAAAATATAATGATTATGAGTTGGATGTGATATTTTATCTTATTGAGTTAAAAAGTTTATTTTATTATTTTTTTATTTTTACTATTTTAATCAAAAAAGTCCAATCCTCAACTTCTGCAAACTCTGACTTTCATACTTGAATTCGTGTCCATATGCTTGGTCATCCAAAATGACATTGAAAGATTAAAAACAAAGCTCCATTTATTGGACAAGTTTTTGGCTTTCTTGGGGATGTATTAGTCACGTTTGTGATGAATTTTTTTAATTTTTTTATCTTTTGTGAAAGAAAAAATATAATAATGATTTGAATATGATAACTTTTAACTTGAGATTAAAAAATCTATTTTATATTTTTATAACTAAAATAACTCCAACCCATGCCAAACCCACATGCCAAATGGATAATTTATAAAGGGTCTGGCTTTGGTCCAGTCCACCATCGGACTGAACCGTGTTGTTGGGCTCGTCGGAGCCCACCACGGGTCCCGTTTTGAAAATCTGAACCGTCAATGTGTAGAACTCGTCGAGTACTATATGCTTATAAAAAATCACGTTAATCGGATATCGATAGCTATGTGATCAAATCAGTTTTGTATAAAAAAAAATGGACGGTGAATAAATTAACGGTTGACAAAAAATTGATTTGATCACATAGCTATCGATATCCGATCAACGTGATTTTTTACAGGCATATAGTAATCAACGAGTTCTACACATTCAACAGTTCAGATTTTCAAAATAAGACCCGTGGTGGGTCCCCACGGGCCCAACAGCACGGTCCAGTCCGATGGTGCCAGACCCATTTATAAAAGGTGCCACCTAGTTTAGCTTGTCAAAGACTCTTGCTAATTTATTGAAAATGGGGTTTCTAATCCCATTTTTATTTGTATTTCGTACAAAAAAAATTATATTAAATTAAATATTTAATTGGAAGAAAATAAATAAATAAATAAATGGCATGCTTGAGGCATGGAAGATGTAAGCCAGTTATTAAAATCTAATTATTTATGTGGTGTTTTGAAAAGTTGGTAAAAAGTTAACTTTTTTAACTTATTTTATCTTTTTGTGAATAAGTTATGTAAGAAGTGATGCGACTCAAAATAAGAAAAAAAGCTGAAAGTTGACTTTTAACCAGCTTCCCCAAAAAACTCCAATATCTAGTTATTCAATAATCAAGGTTGAAAGTTTACATAAAAAAAAAAAGAAAAAAAAAAGGGGTGGATTCTCTCCTGAATGGTTCAATTCGGCCACAGGGTCTACTTCTATGATTTTTTTTGAAATTCTCAGTGTTAAGATCATTTATGAAAAAATTAAATTGATATAATAATTGTAGTTATATAATTTATTTTTTTAATACTAAATTATAAACAGTTTTCAAAACCATATGTGTCATCAATTTTGTATAAAAATAAAGATGATGAAATTATCTAATTATAATTATCGGATCAATCTGAATTTTTTTAAAATTATCTACACAATAACCTAAAAATAAACAAAATATATGGTGTACATGTGGCCTTGCTAGAATAAACTTTTCAGTCCACTTTAGGGTTTGTTTGGAAAGTAAGTTGACTTTTTGGCTTTTAATTTTTTTAGCCTGGGGCTAAAAAGCTTCGTTTAGGAAGAACTTTTTGACTTTTTGTGAGAGAAAGACTGTAATGATTATGAGTTAGATATGATATCTTGTATTAGACTAAAAAGCCTATTTTGTCTTTTTTGGCCAAAATAGTCCCAAACCCAACTCAACCCTTCTTTCCAAACGAAGCCTAAGTGCTCGTTTGACAATGACTTTTTTAGTTGGCTTCTTAGTTTTTTTGATTTTTTTAGCCTAGGACTTTTTTAGTTGTTTGGTATTCTTGTTTGGCTTTTTGACTTTGGAATGACAAATTTTTTTTTCTTTTTATGATTTTTGTCTTTTTGTGATTTTTTAGCCCAATTCAAAAACCAAACAACCCCTAAGTAAATTGGAGAAAATTTAACTCCATAAAAAATAATAATAATAGTAACAGTAGAAAGAAGGGAAGAAAGAGTTTGAATTGAGTTTTGAGTTGTGTGTTTAATTATGATTTTTGAAATAGTTTTTGAATTGAGTTTTGAATTATTAATTTAATTATAAATTTTAAAATTTTTTAATTAGAATTACAATTTCAAAAATAAACCAAATGCAGCCATATATTGTCTCTCTTTGTTGAAATTGGATCAAATTATTCAAATTTTCAGTGAATGTGGTGAGAGGAGAGGCCTATTCATCCACGTTGCAATTTGAATTAAAAAATAATATATAATAAATAAACAAATATAACACACAGTTTTTCAACCCCCAACTTTTTGTCGTCTTCAGACTCAAAACTCAAAGCTCAAAGCATAAAGCAAGCGAATATTATGATTGTATATTTTAGGAGAATTATTTTTTTGGAAGTTTAGGATGATTTGATATTTTGAGAGAATTTAAATAAATTTGTGTGAGAGAAAAAGTGATTGAGAATGAGAGATGGGAGAGAAAAAGTGATTGATTGATGTATAAGAGAGAGAAAGTAATTTTGAAATTTTTTTGAAAAAAACTCAAACCAAACAATTTTTTAGAAATTTTTTTCTAAAACTCATCTCCCAAATACAAACCAAACATACCCTATATATTTCCTGAAAATTAATTGCAAAAAATTGAGACGTATGAGTTAAACTTCATGAAATGAATTTGTCTTCAAATGAGAGCTGCTAAAACACCAATACCAAAATGACTTTTCAGCTGGGTGGGCATTAATATTGGGGGTGTTTGTTTCAGTTTTTCAGAGTCAACTTATGGCTTTTAGCTTTGAAAAAGTTATTTTAGACTGTTTGGTTAAACTTATTTCAAACAGTTTCTGATTCTAACAGCTTATTTTAACTCAAAAAAGCTGATTTTGAGAAGCTTGCTCACCCCTTGCTTCTGATTATCAGCTTCTGCTGTGGACATGTTAATTTATGGTTATACTCTTAAATTTTTTTATTTTTTATTTTTTTGAAAATAGAAAAAGACTCAAATGGATTATAGATTATTATTATTATTTTTTATGAGAAATGTAGACAAACAAAAAATAAAAATTAATTGAAAAAGCTATTTCACAGCTTATTTAACAAACACTACTCAGCAACTTAAATCTATAATACAACAGCTACACCAAACAGATTAACAACTTCTGATTAAAGTCATAATCTATAATCTGTTAAGCTATAATCTATAAGTCGTTTTAACAGTTACACCAAACGGGGCCATTGAAAGAGACTTTCAACTTATACATTGTATATATGTTATTTGAATTGTCACACGTGTATTGGTTGAGCCTGGTTTAGCAACAGATTTTTTTAAGTAATTTTTTAATTTTTTAACTAAAATATGATGTAGAAAAAAATTAGTATATTTGGGATGATTTTTTGACTCTTTATGAAAAGATGTGCAAAAAGTAAAGAGAAAAAGAAATTTTTAACTTTTTTGTATAGGTTGTTGGCTTTTTGAGTTTTTTATTAACTTTTTAACTTTTTGACTAAAAAAGTCACTTTCTAAACAAGACCTGTTGGTAATATGGATTGGACTTTCCTCCAATCTAAGGCTTCATTTGGAAAGTGGGTTGACTTTTTGACTTTTTTGCTTTTTTGACTATTTTAGCCTGTGGCTAAAAAGCCTGGTTTTGGAAAGGCTTTTGGCTTTTTTGATTTTTTTGTGAGAGAAAGAATATAATAATTATGGATTGGATGTGATATTTTGTCTTATTGAACTAAAAAACCTATTTTGTTTTTTGTGACTATTTTAGTCAAAAAAGCCACAAAACCCACTTCCCAAACGTAGGCTAAATCTAAACTTGAAGGGTATTGTCTGAACCCGTGAGACCTATCACGAGTCTAATTTTAATGATTTGAATTATTCATTTTATTAGGCCCTATCTGTATATCATTCATAAGAAAATTAAATCGATATGATATTTGTAATCTCTTTGTTTAATCGAATTTGTCTCTAAAAAAATTAACGGTCAATATATTTTAAAAAATAAATCATCTTCTTTTTTTTTTTTTTTTTTTTTTTGAGTGGGTGTGTTGGGGGGGGGGGTACAAATGGATAAAATAAATGGGTTGCAAATATTCAATTGATTTAATTTTATGTTTTTTTAATAAATGATATACACTCATAACCCAACAAAATAAACGATTTAAATGACATATAATAAACAATATGGGTCTAGACCACACCCTCTAGTCTAGATGGAGAGAAGCCCTACCCTAATAATATTTGTGTGAAGTTCATTATTGATAAAAATTCAATCAATATGTATGTACAGCATCATATAGTATACAATGTAGTAAAACGATGGTATTACATACATCAATTAATTACTAATTAGTATATTAACATTAGTTATAACATTATTATTAATTTCACTCAATAATTACATTATAAGTACCAAACATCTCTTAAATTATATCATATTATTAATTTATATATTAATTAATATATATAACATTATTCGTAATAAAAAGAGATGATAATTATAACGATATTCTTTTTTGTGCGAAAAGACAATGTGTGAGTTACAACTCACAAGGCAAGAGTTTTTGCATCTTACAGACATGCTCTTGTGGCTTTTAATACACGATGTACCATCAAAGACAGCCAGAATTTTATTTTAGGACCAAGCGGAGCTCAATATCCTCTATTTTTAAAAATTTTGCTCTCTTGTCTCAAACCTTTTTCAATTATTGAATTGTGTCTCCAGACTCTACATGTAGTAAGATTTTTATATGATTTAATGGTTAAAAATACACTAAGATAGGAGTAGTGTCGCGGTGGATTAAAAAATTATGCAAATGAGGGGACAAAGTAAAACTAAGTAAATTTTGGATGGATTAAAGTAATATTTATATAGATATTGAGAGACCAAAATACTAATTTCTTTCATAAATACTCAAAATTTCATGGGTTAATGAAGATATTATGAAATTTGTGGAAGTCTAAATAAAATTATATAAATTTTAAGGGAGCTAAAATACTTAAAATTCTCTAGGTCTAATGGAAATTTTGTGAAATTTGAAGGGTCATCATCACCCCATTCGTATCCTTTAGATATGTTTGTTTGGACGAATTAGATAAAGGAACATTTTAATTCACCGGACTGTTAGTCTTGGGATATATTGTTCTCGAACTATTTGGTTGGATTGGATTTCTATCCTAAGAAGACATGTGCTTCGGATTGGACTAATAGTCCAGTAAAATTATTAATCTGATGTTTGGTTACAAAATTAAAGTACGGACTAACAATTTATCCGGATATGGTATCCCACATTTGATGGACTATTCAATCCCACATAAGGGGTGTGACATAAATTGGAGGACTAAATCAAGGTCTGGACTAACTTATCAAATGACCATAATAGAGGTATTGTGATCAATATATTAGATGTCCCATGTCCTATCCATTCCAATTCTCTTAAACAAATATCGGATTGGATAATATTTTATTAATCCCTCATAATAATTCTAACCCAATCCAAACATAGGATAGGATACACAATCTAAAAAGTTCGTAGTCCTAGGACTATTAGTCATGGGAATGCTAATCGAACCTAATTCAGTCCGCCCAAACAAACATAGCCTATATGTTTGTTTAGTCATGGGATTAGATGTCTCCGGACTATTTGGTTATACTGGATTTGTATCCTATATTTGTTTAGTTATGGGATTAGATGTCTGGATTTGATTATTCTATTGAATCCTATATTTGTTTGAGATATTATGGAGAAGGATAAATGTTCAAAAAAACTAGTTTGCTCTTTTGAATTGGTTACTAAATAATAGGAATATTAAATCTAAGTTATAAATTTTATTTAAGTTTTTTACTAATTTTTTTTAAAATTAAATAAATAGAATATTAATAAAAATTACATAAATTTATTTTAATTTGTAGTTGGGATTTTTAAATTTTATTTTACTTTACTAAGTATAATTAATGTCATATGATTATTAAAATAAATAATAATTTAATAAATAATTATTTATATAAATAATTTAATAAATAAATTTTATTTTTAAAAAGATATTAAATAGTAGAGGGTCAAAAATGTAATTTTACTATCTAATCCTATGGGATGAGTTATCCTAAGATTTGTATCCCACCCCCTCTCCCATGGGATAGAACAATCCAATATATTTGAGATTAATAATCCGAATAGACTATTGCTCCGGTGTAAAATTTTTGAACCAAATAATGGACTATTCCATTCACTAGATATAGTGGCGGAGCCAAGAATTTAATATAGGGGGCACCTATTAATTATTCTCAAAAATTTTCTTCCCCAATCAATAAAAATAACATAATAATAATTTTTCGAGCTAATATTAAACATTAAAAATTAATATTCATTACAAAAAGTTTTTAATTTTAAACTTTTACAATTGACCCGACGAGTTTTCATCTTTTGAAATCTTTCCATGATAGTATCATTGTCAATGCAATCAGAAATATCTCTCTCAATATAGACAACCAAGCTATCATTTATTCATTCATCACCCATTCGGTTCCGCAACCGATTCTTCACAATATTCATAGCTGAAAATACCCTCTCAACAATAGCAGTTGCAATAGGTAAGATTAATGCTAAAGTCAAGAGCAAATACACCAATAGATATATCTGTAAACAATGAAGAGAAGATATCAAGGTTGTAGTGTGGTCCCAAATCTGTGTTGTGTGATCCTAATCTGGTGAATCGCGAGTCGGTAAATTGCAAAGTAACAAAGAGAGACAAAGAAAATACGAAGACACTTAATCAATATTGCGAATAAATTAAAAAAATAAAGAATTTCATACACTTTTAGGGTTTTAGCCTTGTCGTAATTAGAGTTTTGTGCATTCACCAAAAAAAAAATAATTTATGTGTCAGTGTTTGGTTGGGATTAGGATTCAAAAAAAAAAAAAACGTGGATGCATGTGGTGGAAGGGCTGTGTATTATGTATGGGAGGGATACTGTGTGTAAGCAAGACCCCACAAAAAAAAAAAAAAAAATTGAAAAGGCAGGGGGGCACGTGACCCCCCTTGCCCCTATATCCCTCCACCACTGGCTGGATATAAATCCTATCCTATAGCTCAATCCCTCCAATCAAACATGTTCTTTGTATCCACCACTAGAGTGGAGGAATATAAAATTTTAGAGACATGTTTCCACTTTCCATTGAAAATAATGAGGGGGCGGTACTTGTTATATTAAGCCTGATTTGGTATTCTTTATTTATTTATTTTCAAAAATATTACAATTATCAAATTTAAATTTTATATTTTGGATATCATCTTTTCGGTTACTAATGTTTTAATTTAAAATAACTCGCATGGTTTCATACCAATGTTTAAAAATTTAAGTGACATCATTTGGTCACCATAGTATTTAATTGCTTTTGTTCTTGAAAGTAGTGGTAGGATAGAAATCAATTACATTACTATTTACAAACAAGAATGACATAACAATTACATTTATATATTAAAAAAAAATTAAGTGAGAACTAAAATGTGAAACAAACTCCTAAATAGTAAAACCCACTTGCGAATTCCCTTTTAAGAGGTATAAACCAATAATTTCAAGGTCAAATAGCTTTCAAGTTAGAAAGTATGGGAGGAATATAGACTATATAGTTGGGTTGTAAAGCTAATGAAAAAGTAACGAGAATTTCAAATGAGCCCTTACAATAATCAAGAGTGGAGTATATGCCACTTTTGAGTGGATGGTTTAACCAGGAATGTACACTTTCGCATGGCTAATGGGACAAATACAACAAAATCTTACATTCCCACATTTGGAGGGACAAAAAAAATGAAGAAATTGAAAAAGGAAAGGCTTTGTGCACTTCCAAGAACACTTTTGCTATGTTTGGATTGAGAATTTTTTGAGAAGAAAAAAAAATTCAAATTATTTGTATTGGTTTATTTTTTATTGACAACTAAACAAAAAATGTTTTTTTTAAAGAAATACTTATTTATTTTATTGGACCAATCAAACAAAGGACAAAACAATGTACATGTTTTTATTCGATCAAAAATAGTATTGGCACCATAAATCTGTAATTTTTATTATTATTTATTATTTATATAATTGCAGGACATATAGCATATTCCTACTCATTTTGAGGTTATGAGAAATTATGAAATGTGAAAAGATGATGGAGAATAAAGTGAAAAACAAGGAGCATGAAATGGAGGTTGAAGGAAGTTATGGAAGATCATGTAGTATGAAATGGAAGAGGTGGAAGTAATTTTAGGTAATTTTTTCTTATAAATGTTTACTTATAAATAGTCATTCATGGCTACATTGTATAAGGTCCAGAACTCAAATCAAAGACAATTGATTTTTATTTTTCTTGTCATTTATACTAGCCTATCACCCGTGCTATGCACGGGATAATCATAGATATTTAAATTTGTTTTACAATTTTTTTTAATATATAAATTATGTTTTTTAAGATTTTTTATAAAAATTATTTAACAATCTTATCACTAACCATAGTGTATAAGAGAAGTTGAAAAGGATACTGCAGTAACTATACACAGATTGTATCTATAATTATTTGTATGAGGGGATTTTAAATGCTGATCAAGGGATTTTGACCAAATCAATAAATGTAGGCATGTGGAAAGACATGTGAATTGAAAAAAGTTAATAAATGCTGACCAGGAGATTTTGACCAAATCAATAAATGCTGAGTTTTTTTTTTTAATAAAAAATTTAGAAAATTCATATTGGGATATTGAAGCTCCCACAGGCCTTGGGGTTAAAAATCCCCTTTTGCTTAATATATAGTATAGATTTTTTTTAATATATAAATTATGTTTTTTAAGATTTTTTTCTTATCACTAACCATAGTGTATTGGGGAAGTTGAAAAGGGTACTGCAGTAACTATACACGAATTGTATCTATAATTATTTGTATAATGGGATTTTAAATGCTGATCAGGAAATTTTGACCAAATCAATAATTGCAGGCATGTGGAAGGATATGTGGATTGAAAAAAATTAGTAAATGCTAATCAGAGGATTTTAACCAAATCAATAAATACTGAGTTTTTTTTTTTAAATAAAAAATTTAAAAAATTCAGATTGGAATATTGAAGCTTCCATAGGCCTTGGGGGTTAAAAATCCCCTTTTGCTTAATATATAGTATAGATATAGATAGATAGATAGGTATATCTTTTTATTTTTATTTTTATTTTTGTGTGGTTTCTATTCGGGTATTTTTTTTTCAATTTATTTAAGATGGAGTTGTGGGTATCTTTTTTTTTTTTTAATTTAATTTTTCTGTGGTTTCCATTTTTTTTTAATTATTATTATTTAGGTAAGGTATAATGTGAGTTAGATATGTAATAGGCATGTGAGTTTTATTGATTTAAAGTTTATTTAGATAAACATTAAATATTTTTTTTTAGTTTTTTAGTTTTTTTTGTTATGTTATAATATAATATATAAAATATAAGTAGATATCTACAATTTTAATTAAAATATTATCTGATTTTTTGGGAAGAGAAAATGAATGCAAGTTTTAATTTTTTTTTTTTTTGAAAATTTTTGAGAGAGATTAGGAGGGAGAGATTATGAAATATTTTTGTTATTAAATAAATAAATCAGTCAATAGTTTTTTTTAATCTATT
Source organism: Camellia japonica (assembly GCA_030407325.1). Lineage (NCBI taxonomy): Eukaryota > Viridiplantae > Streptophyta > Magnoliopsida > Ericales > Theaceae > Camellia > Camellia japonica. The sequence goes on from JAPPVO010000032.1 coordinate 162,002,641, forward strand.
TTGTAAATTAAAAATTAAAAATTTTGGAAATTTGATTAATTTGTCCCATTAAGTAATTTAAAATTTTGATAGATATACATAAAAAAAATACATAATTATATTATTAAATTACAATTCAAATTTAGATGTTATATCTTTTTTAGATCTATAGCTAAATAATTATCTTTTTTTTTTAAAATTTTTGTGTCTAACCATAGTGTATGGGAGAAATTGAAAAGGGTGTTGCAATAATTATGAGAGAAGTCAAAATGGATTGTGGGTTGGGAAAAGTCAATAAATGCTGAGGTTGGGTTGGGAGAAATCAATAAATGCTGAGGTTTTTTTTTTATATCAAAAAAATTAGGATTAGGAGATTGGAGTTCTTATATGATTTTTTGGAGAAGAGAAAATGAATGTAAGTTTTAATATTTTTTTATAAAATTTGTGAGAGAGATTAGGAGAGAGAGATTATGAAATATTTTTGTTATTAAATAAATAAATCAGTCAATAGTTTTTTTAATCTGTTTTGTAAATTAAAATAGATTTTTGTAATCTATTTTGTAATCTATTTTGTAAATTGAAAAAGATGTTGCAATAATTATGAGAGAAGTTAAAAGGGATTGTGGGTTGGGAAAAGTCAATAAATGCTGAGGTTGGGTTGGGAGAAGTCAATAAATGCTGAGTTTTTTTTTTTAAATCAAAAAATTAAAAAATTAGGATTAGGAGATTGGAGCTCCCACAGGCCTTGGGGTTAAAACTCTCATTTGCTTAATATATAGTACTAGCCTATCACCCGTGCTATGCACGGGATAATTATAGATATTTATATTTATTTTAGATTTTTTAATATATAATTATGTTTTTTAAGATTTTTTTCTTATCACTAACCATAGTGTATGGGGGAAGTGAAAAGGGTTACTGCAGTAACTATATACGATTGTATCTATAATTATTTGTATAAAGGGATTTTAAATGCTGATCAGGGAATTTTGACCAAATCAATAATTGCAGGCATGTGGAAAGATATGTGAATTGAAAAAAGTTAATAAATGCTAATCAGGAGATTTTGACCAAATCAATAAATGCTGAGTTTTATTTTTCTTTAAATAAAAAATTTAAAAAATTCAGATTGGGATATTGAAGCTTCCATAGGCCTTGCGGGTTAAAAACCTCATTTTGCTTAATATAGAGTATAGATATAGATAGATAGATAGATATATCTTTTTATTTTTATTTTTATTTTGTGTGGTTTCTATTCGGGTATTTTTTTTTTCAATTTATTTAAGATGGAGTTGTGGGTATCTTTTTTTTTTTTTAAATTTAATTTATCTGTGGTTTCCATTTGTTTTTAATTATTATTATTTAGGTAAGTTATGATGTGAGTTAGATATGTGATAGATATGTGAGTTTTATTGATTTAAAATTTATTTAGATAAACTTTAAAGTTTTTTTTTTTTTTTTAGTTTTTTAGTTTTTTTTGTTATGTTATAATATAATATATAAAATATAGGTAGATATCTTCAATTTTAATAGAAAATATTATCTGATTTTTTGAGGAAGAGAAAATGAATGCAAGTTTTAGTTTTAATATTTTTTTTTGAAAATTTGTGACAGAGATTAGGAGGGAGAGATTATGAAATATTTTTGTTATTAAAAAAATAAATCAGTCAATAGTTTTTTTTAATCTATTTTGTAAATTAAAAATCAATAATTTTGAAAAATTGATTAATTTGTCCCATTAAGTAATTTAAAATTTTGATAGATATACATAAAAAAAAATACATAATTATATTATAAATCACAATTCAATTTAGATGTTATATCTTTTTGAGATCTATAACTAAATTCTTATCTTTTTTTTTTAATTTTTGTGTGTAATCATAGTGTATGGGAGAAATTGAAAAGTGTGTTGAAATAATTATGAGAGAAGTCAAAAGGGATTGTGGGTTGAGAAAAGTCAATAAATGCTGAAGTTGGGTTGGGGGAGAAGTCAATAAATGCTGAGGTTTTTTTTTTTTAAATCAAAAAATCAGAAAATTAGAATTAGGAGATGGAGAGCTCCTATCCGATTTTTTGGAGAAGAGAAAATGAATGCAAGTTTTAATATTTTTTTTTGAAAATTTGTGAGAGAGATTAGAGAGAGAGAGATTATGAAATATTTTTGTTATTAAATAAATAAATCAGTCAATAGTTTTTTTTAATCTATTTTGTAAATTAAAAATCAATAATTTTGAAAAATTGATTAATTTGTCCCATTAAGTGATTTAAAATTCTGATAGATATATATAAAAAAAATGCATAATTATATTATTAAATCATAATTCAAATTTAGATGTTATATCTTTTTGAGATCTATAGCTAAATTCTTATCTTTTTTATTTTTATTTTGTGTATAACCATAATTTATGGGAGAAATTGAAAAGGATGTTGCAACAATTATGGGAGAAGTCAAAAGGGATTGTAGATTGGGAAAAGTCAATAAATGCTGAGGTTGGGTTGGGAGAAGTCAATTAATGCTGAGGTTTTTTTTTTTTTAAATCAAAAAATTAGAAAATTAGGATTAGGAGATTGGAGCTCCCACAGGCCTTGGGGTTAAAAATCCCCTTTTGCTTAATATATGGTATAGATAATTATCTATATATATATATTGCGATTTTTAAATGTCTTTTTTTTTTTTTAAATGTCTTATTTTTTTCCTTTTTTATATTATATTAAAGTTTAATATTTTGATAATAATCATATGTGTTGGACTTTTTAAGCAATTAAATGTCTTATTTTTTTTATTATTTATTTTAAAGTTTAATATTTTGATAATAATTATATGTGTTGGATTTTTCGAGAAATTTTTTGTATGCTTGTTCTTAATACATTAAAGTGTTATTATGAAGGATAATAATCACATGTGTTGGACTTTTCAAGGAATTCATATGTGTTGGATTTCAAAGAATTTTTTTTATACTTGTTCTTAATGCATTAAAGTGTTATTATGAGGGTAAGACTTGGGGGTTGGGAGAAGTTAATAAATGCTAAGTTTTTTTTTTTTAAATCAAAAAATCAGAAAATTTAGATTGGGAGATTGGAGCTCCCATAAGGCTTGGGGTTAAAAACCCCCTTTTGCTTAATATATAGTATAGATAAAATCTATTTTGTAAATTAAAAATCAATAATTTTGGAAAATTGATTAATTTGTCCCATTAAGTGATTTAAAATTTTGATAGATATACATAAAAAAAAATACATAATTATATTATGAAATCATAATTCAAATTTAGATGCTATATCTTTTTGAGATCTATAGCTAAATTTTTATCTTTTTTATTTTTTATTTTTGTGTGTAACCATAGTTTATGGGAGAAATTGAAAAGAATATTGCAATAATAATGAGAGAAGTCAAAAGGGATTGTGGGTTGGGAGAAGTCAATAAATGCTGAGGTTGGGTTGGGAGAAGTCAATAAATGCTGAGGTTTTTTTTTTAAATCAAAAAATTAGAAAATTAGGATTAGGAGATTGGAGCTCCCACAGGCCTTGGGGTATTCTTATATTTTTTTTTTAAATTTTTGTGTGTAACCATAGTGTATGGGAGAAATTGAAAAGGGTGTTGCAATAATTATGAGAGAAGTCAAAAGGGATTGTGGGTTGGGAAAAGTCAATAAATGCTGAGGTTGGGTTGGGAGAAGTCAATAAATGCTGAGGTTTTTTTTTTAAATCAAAAAATTAGAAAATTAGGATTAGGAGATTGGAGCTCCTATCTGATTTTTTGGGGAAGAGAAAATGAATGCAAGTTTTTATATATTCTTTTAAAAATTTGTGAGAGAGATTAGGAGAGAGAGATTATGAAATATTTTTGTTATTAAATAAATAAATCAGTCAATAGTTTTTTTTAATCTATTTTGTAAATTAAAAATCAATAATTTTGGAAAATTGATTAATTTGTCCCATTAAGTGATTTAAAATTTTGATAGATATACATAAAAAAAAATACATAATTATATTATTATATCATAATTCAAATTTAGATGTTATATCTTTTTGAGATCTATAGCTAAATTCTTATCTTTTTATTTTTTATTTTTGTGTGTAACTATAATTTATGGGAGAAATTGAAAAGGATGTTGCAGGTAATTATGAGAGAAGTCAAAAGGGATTGTGGGTTGGAAAAAGTCAATAAATGCTGAGGTTGGGTTGGGAGAAGTCAATAAATGCTGAGGTTTTTTTTTTTTTAATCAAAAAATTAGAAAATTAGGATTAGGAGATTGGAGCTCCCATAGGCCTTGGGGTTAAAAACCCCCTTTTGCTTAATATATAGTATAGATTTCTTTCATTTTATTTTATGTACTTCCTTTTTGAAGCATGTATTTTCAGCATTTCCTTTTTTAAGTATAGGAGTAGAGGTAAGTAATTGTTACTTTGATTGTTCACTCAATCATCTTTTTCTATCTCCCTCATTCTTCTTTTAAATTTTCTTTTCTTTAATACTTGACAATTTTGAAGTCCTTTTCATTGAGGGAAAAGAACCGTCAACGCAATCGCTTGATAATTGGCTTGAATTTTTAATCTGTAAGGATTTTTCAATCATTTCTGGCACGCTCGCATTTATGACATTTTCCTTCGTAGGAAAAATAAGCCAACAACTTGTCTCCTTTATTTTTTTTTTTTACCTTTTTATTTTATATATTCCTTTGAAAAATCTTTAAAATGAAACCAAACGACCAAATATGCAAATGATGTTATTTTTATAAAATTGCAATACGTCATTAAAATGTAAAATCACCCATTTATTATTGTCAAATTATTATAAGTTTTTAAACTTTTTTTAAACCATTTTTGTATTTACAATCAAAATTTATTGATAGAAATTTTTATCATTATTAATAATAAAAGAATTTTACTAATTACAATCTTAAAATATTTATAATCCTAATATATTTTTTGTATATTTCAAAATACTTGTAGCTATTTCAATACATCTTTTCCATATTTTTTGAACACTAATTTCTAAAAATTGTTTTAGTATTTTTCATAATAAAATGAAAGGTATGTGAAATGCAGATAAATTACAAATACATCTATTGAGATTTGCTTAAAATATGAATTGCCTTTTAAGATTCAAAAAATTATATTTCACCCCCTAAAATTTATAATTTCCATAGTAAATAATCTATTTCATTAATAAATGATCAAGTCAATTAACAGTTTTTAATGATATCTAAAATTTATTTTAACTAATAATTCAGATAATTTTATTATAATATAAAAGAACAGATAAAAATTTTATTTTTTATTTAATTATTTTAAATAATTTTTTTTGACAATGATATATTTATAATTTTTTAAATTGTAAAAAATAATTTATATTTTAAATAAATCTCAGCCTTGAAATGCTTATAATATGGTGCCAACATGTGGCACATTGTAGATGCAACACTTGCCGATTGTAAAACTTAGTTGACCTTAGAAATGGAAATTACAGATGCTGCAATCTCACAAGTCACCGTCCATCATGGACAAATCACTGTAATTGGGTGCACACCTTGATGTGGTTGCTAGTAGTCTTTTTTAGCCCAGGCTAAAGTCAAATTACCAAATTACCCTTACCTTTTAATAAGAATAAATAATAAAGGAACATTTTATTTATTTGTTTTAAAATTTCTTTTAATCACACAATGAGATCAAAAAGAGTAATACTAAAGATCCCAAATAATCTATTAAATATTTTATCAAATCTCTTACATGGTCGTGGAATTTATACAAACCCACATGTGTGTGGGTCCCACACCCATGATAAGTTTGATAAAACATTTAGTAAATTATTTAGAATTTCTAGCATTTTTCGATCAAAAAAACTTATTGTATGGAGAAATGTTGCTTAATACTGCATTTATTTCATTCATTTAGATGGTATAGTCATTATGCCATGTAAAATGTCATATATATATTATATATATATATATTTTAATTAATAAAATATTTAAATTATACCTAACAAATTGTTCAAGGCAATAAAAATTTTGAATAGAAAACGCAACATAAAGTAGGACCCATTGCACAATACTTGATTATGCCATGATTGGCTCATGCACAAAGAGCAGCCATTTTTAAGATTCACACGGTTGAGTTCTAGAGAAGAAAAGAATATATAATTAAACTTCAATTAATAACACAAGTCATTCAATGAATGTAGTCACTTTTTGTAAGCTTTGCATCTAAATGTCTTTCTTTTTCTGTTCTTTTTTTTTTTTTTTTAAATTTTAAATTAAAAATTCAAGTTCCCATTAAGAAAAATGATCCCACCACCACTTTAGATGCTTCTAATACCACAAATTTAGATGCTTTTAACACCACCAATTTTCACTATTTGAGTCAAACGAAATTAACTATTTTCAATTTAAAATATGTTCATCAACCATTAAAATTTCAGATATAAGTGACTACCTCATAGACTAACATATTAGGCATAATAGCAACTCAAACCTAAGGCCTCTTGGTTGTTTACCTAAGAACTCATTATGTGTTTGTGGTTGAAATTTTTCTTTCTTTCTTTTTTTGTTTTTAAAATTTATTTATCTGGTAATAATGTTTTAAGATTAATATCATATAAATGATGAAAAGATAAAATAATTATCAATCAATGGAACGCCAGTGTCAATCAATGGAACGCCAGTGAAAGTCATTATTTTTTCACAATTCTTACTTATATTCAACGTAAATCAATAGAGTAAGTACAAGTAAAAATTATATGATTTTGTCATAGTCTTTATTTATAGCTATATCGAACAAATATCTCACTCACTCCCTATTGATTTGTAATCATTTTTTTATTTTATTGTTTCTCATTATATAATATTACGCTAAATTTTTTAATCAATTTTTTGCCCTAGCTGGACAAAAATCACATCTGATGGACTAAAATTAGATGCAAGATGAAGGAGACACCTAATTAAAAAATAAAAAAGAAATGAAAAACAGCTGGAATGGATTGTCTCATATAGTGGCCTGTCTTTGTTGATGAATTGATATTGAAATTGGAATTGGAATTGGAAATGGAAAGGCTTTGCTTTAAGGGTCCCCCACCCCAGGTTGCCCTTATTTGGCCCAAACTTCAAAGCACTTTTTGTATTCTTCCGAATGAAATGAACATAAAAATGGTGAGAAAGAGAGCAGGCTTTGAGAGTGGTATCTAACTGGTTGATATTGACAAAAGTAAAAATGTAGACCTCTCTTTTTAAGTTCACATTTGGTTGCTTGGGATGGTTTTTCTTCTTCTTTTTTTTAGAAAACTTATAAATAAAATTTTAAAATTTCATCATTATAACAAAATAAAATTTTAATTTTTTAATTTATTTTTAATTTAAACCATCAATCTATTTTTGTTAAGTAAAATTGATGACAAAAATATTATTTTAATAATTAAATTCAATATATGTATATATAAAATGATTAATATATCATTTTGTCAGTTTTACTTAACAAAAATTAACAAATAATTTAGGTTGGAAACAACTCAAAAGATCGGAGTTTAAATTAAAAAAAAAATTAAAAATTCAAGATTTATTTTGTCATAAGAGTCGGCTCCTTTTTCTTTTCTCTTTTTTTAAAAAAACAGAAGATAAATTTCACTGGTCTCCCTTGAGATTTTGAGAAAATACAATAAATGTCACAAGTTTAACATAATTACAATAGACTCCTTTTAAAGTTGCAGTTCACATCACACTTAATTTCATTTTCATTAATAATCCGTTAATCATATTAATAGATTAACAATGTTGCCATATCTTTTAGCCTGAAATTTATATTTTATTTTTTGTTATCTCATATTTTCACATCATTTACGTTAGTTTTAGTTCCTTTAACTTTACTAAATGAGTGATTAATATAAGGAAAAATTACTCATAAATCCCATATTGAGAAATGATGCTCTATTTAGTCCTGAGTGTTTTTTCTTAAACCATTTAGTCCTTTTATTTTTAGTATGATATATGTTTTTGATTTATTGGATATGGAATTTACATGTTTATCCATATTGATTTTATTTTGGTGATGTTGTTAATGTAGTTGATGTTATTGATGTTTTGATGATGTTGCTAACGTGGTTGATGTTGATGAAGCCGTGGCCCGTCAGATAGAGAGAGAGATATGAAGATGATGGGAGAGGCCGATCTGGAAAGAGACGAAAATATTGAATATGAATATATCAAGAATTAGAATATCGCCATTGCTACAAATTCATAGGGAATTGAAAATGAATTGATTCGGCCAGAGGATTGTACCTAATTCCAGATCCGGTGGCGAAGACTAACACAGTTGGATATTCCTCTGGCAGCGAAATTCGATCCAAATCGAAACCTCTCCCCATGACCTGACTCAACTCCACAACATCTCCTTTTCTGAGCCCGCAGAGGAGCTCTGCCGTAGAGCCGGCCACGCTATTCACCAAGAATTCGAACTCGCCTCTCGCGGCCGCCAGGGACGGCGGCGACGCGATGACAAGAAACGAAGGCTTGGCGACGTCTGGAAGCCGGAGCTGGAGGTACTGGCCTGCACGGGTATGGGAATCGACGAGGTCAGAGGAGTCGGAGACGATCGCTGAAGTTCGAACATCGCTGAAGAACATCATTGTGTGAACATCACTGTGTTCTTCCCCATCAACACCACCGACTCACCTCGCAGTCCTTTGCGAATGTTCTGATGATGTTTGATGTTGCAGTTGTTCTGATTTTTTATTTTTGGATGTTTTGATGATTTTTGATGTTGCTATTCTGATGATGTTATTTGATTTTTGATTTTTGGATGTTCTGATGATGCTTGATGTTGCTGTTTGATGATTTTTGCTGTGCGATGTTCTGATTTGTGACGATGTTTTGATGTTCACGATGATGTCTGGATGTTTTTTTGATAATGTTCTGATGATGCTGATTTTTGATGATGTTTTGATTTGTTTGTGGGTTGATGTTCTTGATGGTAATTTTTTTCCCTCTCCAATCTGATGTCTGATGTTGTTTGTGGGCTGATGTTTTGATGTTGTTTGTGGGTTGATGTTTTTTATGATGGTAATTTTTTTCCCTGTCCAATCTGGGTAATTTTGATGATGTTTTGATGTTGTTTGTGGGTTGATGTTTTGATGATGGTAATTTTTTTTGATGATGTTTTGATGTTGTTTGTGGGTTGATGTTTTGATGATGATAATTTTTTCCTTATCCAACTTTTTCCACGGCAAGAATCACTGAACATTAACGTTCCAAATCCAATCTCTTCCCTATACACCGTTTACGATTCTACCACAAAACAACACTACAGTTCATACGATGTTTTGTGATGTTGTCTATTTTTGATGATGTTTTGATGATGATAATTTTCTTTTAAAATCAATCTGATGTTTGAAACACCCACAAACATCAAAAACATCGGATGATGTTTGGAAAGGGTGGAAAATTTAAAAAATGTCTATAGTAAGTTTTTTGGATAATTCGGTAAATTACAAATGGGTACTAATGTCTTTATACCTAAAATAGGACCTATTAGTCTAACAAAAAAATCTTGGGACTAAATAGGTTAACATTATCAAATTAGGGATTTAATGGTGCTTTCCCCTTAATATAATCATATGAAAATTATAGGCTTAATTATATTTCAAACATCATATATGAGGTTAGTGTGATTTACCCAAAAAAGAAAATTCTATGTCACTCACCAAATATTGGTATAACATAATTCTCTCTTTAGTTGTTTTGTGTAATTTGTGAAGCTGTTTATAATTTTTTTTATCTTAAAAATATTTGTTAGAATGTTTGGTGCAATTTTTATTTACAGATTATTAGACAAAAACAAAATCCCAAGGTTTGAGCCTTCTTACAAAATAAACATTGAGTTTTCAATTTTATCAATTTAAATCATAATCTTTTAAATTGTTTTCAATCTAAAAAAAAATCTAAGCCACTCTCCTATTTTTATTAAGTAAAATCGATGAAAGAAAAAAATATTTTAGTTATTAAACTCAATGTAGATATACATAAAATGTCTAACTAAAATATTTATTTTTCTATTGATTTTATTTCACAGAAATAGACAAATAATTTAAATTAAAAACAAATCAAGAGTTTAGAATTTAAATTGATAAAATTATAATATCAAGACATATTTTGTTACAGGGTCAAACTTTAGAGAATTTATTTATTTATTTTTGTGTGTGTAAATTTTTTTTTTTTTTGAACGGTGTGTGTGTAATTTCTCCAAGGCACTTTTTGTATTCTTCTGAATGAAATGAAAACATAAAAATGACGAGAGAGAGCAGGTTTTGAGAGTGGTATCTAACTGGTTGATATTGACAAAACTAAAAATGTAGACCTCTCTTTTTAAGTCTATATTTGGTTGCTTGGGATGGGTATTTTTTTTTTTTTTTCCGAAAAATTATAAATGTTTTTTTCAAAACTTGATCATTATAACAAAATAAAATTTTAATTTATAATTTTATTAATATAAATCTTATTTTTTATTTTTAATCTAAACCATCAATTTATTTTTGTTAAGTAAAATTGACGATACAAATACTATTTTAATCATTAAATTCAATGTATGTATATATAAAATGATTAAAATATCATTTTGTTAGTTTTACTCAACATAAATTAACAAATAATTTTGGTTGGAAACAACTAAAAAAATCGGAGTTTAAATTGAAAAAATTAAAAATTAAGGATTTATTTTGTTATAAGATTTAGCTCCTTTTTTTTTTTTTTGTAATTTTCCTTTTTTAAAAAGAATAAGAAGATAAATTACAGTGATCTCCCTTGAGATTTTGAGAAAATACAATAAATGTCACAAATTTGACATAATTACAATAAGCTCCTTTTAAAGTTGCAGTTCACATCACACTTAATTTCATTTTCATTAATAATTCGTTAATCATATTAATTGAAAAATGATGTTGCCATCTCTTTTAACCTGAAATTTATATTTTATTTTTTGTTATCTCATATTTTCACATCATTTACATTAATTTTAATTCTTTTAGCTTTACTAAATGAGTGGTTAGTATAATTATACGAAAATTATAGGCTTAATTATATTTTTTGCAAACGTCATATGAGGTCAGTGTGATTTACCCAAAAAAGAAAATTATATGTCACTGACCAAATATTGGTATAACATAATTCTCTCTTTAGTTGTTTTGTGTAATTTATGAAGCTGTTTATAATCTTTTTGAAAAATGTTTTGGACCTCGAATTGGAGGCCCCAAATCCCCCTAAGCCCAAAACGACGTCGTTTTGGGCTTAGGCTTTTTTTTTTTTTTTTTTTTTTTCTTCTTTTCTGCCATTTTTGACGCAGAGGAAGAAGAGGAAGAGGAAGAGGGAGGGAGGGAGGGATGGAGAGAGAGAGAGAGAGAAGAGAGAGAGAGAGAGAGGGGAGAGAGGCGTCGTCTCGCCGTCCGATCGTCGCTCGCCGACGCTCGTCGCAGCCGCCCGATCATCGCCCGTCGTCGCTCGTCCCAGCTCCAGCTCGTCGCAGCGCTCCGGCTCTGCCTCGCCGCAGCCCGGCTCTACCTCGCCGCCCCGACCTCCCCCTGCCTCATCCCCGAGTTTATTGGCCCCCTCCCCTCCCCTCCCCTCCACCTCCTTCTCTTCCTCCCCTCCCCTCCCCCATCTTCGTCTCCGTCTGCTGAAAAAAAAAAAAAAAAAAAATTAAAACCATGAAACGACGTCGTTTCATGGTTTCGGGGGATTCGGGGGACCTCGGTATCGAGGTCCCAATCGCGATTCAATTTTTTTTATCTTAAAAATATTTGTTAGAATTTTTGGTGTAATTCTGTAGGGTAAATTACATTGACACCCTTGATATTTGGTCCAATTATAGCCCTCCCCTCGATGTTCTAAAAATTACATTCACACCCTTGTAGTTAATAGTCTCATTTCACAAACCCCTTATTTATATAAAAGGTAATAACTTCAAGTAGAAAAATAGAGAAAATTACATTTAAAAAAAAAAAAGTAAAGCAAAAGAAAGAAAAAAACAGAGGAAGTAAAGTAAAATAAGAAAAGATAGAGTGCATGACTTAAATGTATAGCGATTCCGGTTTTGCCCTGACTTTCATTGTATCCCGGACTTGGGGCCCGTGGTTAAATATTGTACCTATGTCTTGTTTTTCCCCTTTGACTCTTTGTATTTGAATTTTGGAACTTGTTGGGCGTGTTTGGAATAGGTTGGTTGTTGATTGGTTTAGATTGTTGTTGCCCAAATTTTGGCCTCTTCGCTCGAGTGAGGCTTCTTGCGCTCAAGGAAGCCTTGTGTAATTTGCTTCTTCGCTCGAGCGAGGTTTCTTGCGCTTGAGCGAGGTTTGAGGGTCTTCAGGTTTTTCTCCCAAACGTAGTTTTTCTGGGAAGGAGAAAGTTTTTCGCTTGAGCGAGGTTTGAGGGTCTTCAAGTTTTTCTCCCAGACGTAGTTTTTCTGGGAAGGAGAAAGTTCTTCGCTCGAGCGGGACTTTTTGTGCTCGAGCATGTGTCTGCGTCTGTGGCAGACCTGAAGCTTTGCATTTTACGCTCGAGCGACGCTTCTTGCGCTCGAGCAAGGTCAGTGTTGTGTCTGGTCGCTCGAGTGACGACTCTTTCGCTCGAGCGAGGACTGCGTATATCAATTCGCAGCAAAGCTTTTCTACATCACTTTTGATTTATTTTCATCCCAAAACCCTAATTCGGCAGCTTCTCTCTCTAAAACACACACTCTCTCTACAAATACTCTTTGATCCATGTACCATTACTCTACTCTCTTTGAGAAAAAGGTAGAGCAACTCGTGGGCTTCCATTTAATCCAAGAAAGTTTGAGTTTGGGGAATCTTCAAGTTTCTCCTTCTTCCTCTTTGAGCTTCTCCACTTGTGGTAGGAATATTCTAATCTTTGATATGGTTTTTAACCTAGGTATTTGTTATTTTGTATAAATGGTGGAGTTTGGGGGTTATGGGTAAAACTAGGGTTTGAGCTTGAGATTTGAAAGAGGGGTTTTTCTATTTTGGGTTATGAGAGCACATGTAGAGTATGGAAGATGGAATTTTATGGGTTAAAATGATGAAATTAGACTTGTGAATGATATTTGGAAAGTGGGGAAAAATTGCCCTAATTTATGTTAAATAACTATTTTGCATAAATAATGAAATTGGTATGGGAAATATGAAATTGGGAGGACATGTGGATGAATGGTGTAGTTGGATTTGATAAATCACTCACCTATGAAAATTTGATAAATTATTTGTTTGATAGATTTATTTATCTATTTAGAAATATCTGCTTTGGGCTATCGGTGGAGGATATCTATGATTGTTGTAGAAACTACATGAGGATTAGGAAGATTGAAACTAATCAATTGAATTATGTCATTGAATATGACGGTTTGATTAAACCATTGAATATGTGAACTGAATAGTCATTGTATATGACAACGTGTTTAAATACATTGTATATGTATCATTGGTTGGGAGGAGATAGGGGATGTACTCCATTGTTTGGGAGGAGATAGGGGATGGACTTTATTGAAAATTAAATTGGCCAGAGTGTCCAGGGTGAAAGTTCCGAAATCTTATATATATATATATATGGGTGCCAGTTCCCTCGGATGTGATTTCGTAAAATAGCAAGAAAATATAAGTGTTGGATTGATGAATGAATTGAATTGTGAACCATTGAGTTGTAATCTCATTTTGGTTGGTAAGATGACAATGAATTTGATTAATGGATTTACCCAAAATGGATGTATGGAAATGAATAGAGATACGGTTATCTATATTGAATGGTCTTGGAAAGAGTACGTGTTGATTAAGATTATTGCACAATTATCTAATGCTTATACCTTAGTTAAATCTCATATATTGTTTTAGTATATCTCTACTGGGTTTTGGCTCACCCTACTTGGGAAACCATTTTCAGGTACATGTGACATGCCACCTCGAAGAACATAGCTTGGGAGGCTTAGGGGTTGGGGACTCTGTCTTTATTATTTTGGTTTTGTGTATATATGTTTTCTTTAAGCCAAGGGCTTTAATTGTAAATAGCTTATGACTCTCTTTTGTTGTAACCAAGTATCTCTTGGAAAGATGTAAGTCCGTATGGCATTTATTTTGTTGTTACCATTAGTTTTACATGATGTAGTTTTAGAATGAATATTTATGAAAGTATAATGCATGTAATCGCTTTTGTAATGTAAACTCTGATGAATGAAAGTAATATATATCATATTTTGTTCATGAATCTCTTGGGTTGATTTATATCATATTTTGAGGGCGTTACAACTTAGTATCAGAGCGTACTGGGTTTAAACACTTTGGGTACGTGGGAAGTGGTTAGTGCTACAATGGGTTTGTCTCGCTTGTTAGAGACTTAAGTATGATGTTATGTGCTTATATGATAACACAATTATAACACATTTATGTGACTATATGGGTATGAGATTTAATTTCTAGGATGCTGATCAAGTCCATGGGTTTCTGGGAGTCCTGTTAGAAAGGCAATTGATCACTGCCGTTTCTAACTGAAACTCTAGCAACGCCACGGGACGGTTGTTATCTGGAAATGAAATTCATATGTGTTCATGTGATTATGTGCTTATGTGGAGTGAATTACAGTTGTCCATTGTATTAGGACGCGAGTGAGATAGCTTTGGCACATTTGTAAATGTGCTAACCTCTTTTGTTACCTTTATTAGGATGTCAGGACGAGATCGTAGTGGTAGGCGTGGTAGGCCTAGAAGGCACGAGATGCCTATACTGGATGAGATTCCGGCACAGGAGGAGGGAGTTGGTCAGGCCAATGTGGCCGAACCGGTTGGTCAGCAAGTCATAGGCGCCTTAGCCGGTAAGATGGCCGAAGCATTGAGGGAATCTATGGACATTCTCAGGGCTGAGAATCAAGTCCAGGCCAAAGTAGCTGAGGCAGGGCCGTCTTTTCTGAAAATGGAGTTCTTCCAGTCGAATTCGGACTAGTTTTTAAGTGACCCTAAGGAGCCACCGAAGGCTGATGAGTTGCTTGAACAAATGATGAAGACGTTTGAGATGCTCGGCATTGAAGATGGAGGTTTGAGAGTGACCTTGACGTCATTCCAGCTGAAGGGAGACGCGTGTCAATTGTTAGTATACGCGGGGGCACATTGGAGGAACTTGGGAAGCCTTTGTTGAAGCCTTCCGGGACAAGTACTTGCCTGCTACGGTGATGGAGAAGTTAACAGATTAGTTCTTCAAGTTGGTGCAGTTGAATACACCAGTGGCTGAGTTTGAGGCCACCTTTACGAGCTTGTCTAGGTTTGCGCCGGAGTTAGTCGCTACAAAGGAACGTCGTTGTCTGGAGTTCGAGAAGAGACTGAGTACCGGGCTCATGTTTAGAGTTGCCGGGTCCATGATTAGGGATTATGGGTGCCTTGTGGAGGCTGCAACCCATCTTGAGACTATTATACATGCAAATGAGGAGAGGATGAGGGGCTTTAGGAGGAGTCAGGATGGTTAGGGAGACGGTAAGAGGCAGAGAGGCTCTAACCCTCAGCAGTCCCAGGGAGCGCAGTCGAGATTCACCTTTCCAGTACCGAGTTCGGGTTTTGGGAGAGGCGGTCAGGGAGACTTTACTTGTTTCAAATGTGGTCAGTTAGGCCATAAGTCTCCAGCTTGCTTGCAAAGGGAAGGAGGGCAGCGAACGGCTGCATCTTCGGCTCGTTCTCAAGGCCAGAGTCAGGGCAGAGGCCAATCGCTCACTTGTTATTAGTGTGGTCAGGCGGGGCACTTGAAGAGGTTTTGCCCACAGTTGGGTGACACACCTGCTGCATCTGGTTCGAGATAGACACAGAGTCACCAACCAGCGCAGTCAGTACAGGCCTCGAGGGCCAATTAGGGAGCCTTTTCGACTCAATCAGTGCAGCAGTCATATACTCCGAGGGGTGAGCAGGTAGATCAGAGACTTGCGGGGCGCGTGTATGCTGTTACAGCGCCAGATCTTGTACCGGCTCCATCTGTTGTGAGAGGTACCTTTTTGTTTTGCAACTTGGTTGCTAATGTGTTGATTGATTCGGGTGCATCCCATTCATTTATTTCGTCTGCATTTGCATCTATTTTGGGGTTGGAGTTGACACAGTTAACATCTCTTATTTGTGTTGTGTCACCTATTAGGAGTGAGATGGTTTTGAAAGAGGGGTGTCGGGGCTATGATATAGAGGTCGTCGATCGCCGGCTTCCGTTTTCCTTTGTCTTGATGGATTTGACTGGTTTTGATGTTATTTTGGGTATGGATTGGTTATCGCCATACCGGCTGTTATAGATTGCTACCGTCAGAGGGTTACTATATGTACTTTGAGCGGTGATTGTTTTCATTTCTTGGGAGATCGGGTTGGTAGAGTCTTATCACCGATGTATGATCCGCGTGGCCGGGGTGAGCTTAGTTGTCTCCTCGCTAGCTTTATGAGTAGTGAGTGTGATAAGGCCTAGGTCGAGTTGCCAAGAGTGGTTTGTGAGTACTCGGATGTCTTTCCTGAGGATCTTATTAGTTTACCACGCACTGAGAAATCGAGTTCTCGATTGATTTAGTGCCTGGCCCGGCACCGATTTCCATGGCACCGTATCTTTTTGCACCAGCTGAACTGAGTGAGCTGAAGGTTCAGCTCTAGGAATTATTAGATAAGGGCTTCATTCGCCCTAGTACTTCGTCTTGGAGAGCACCGAACCTCTTTGCTAAAAAGAAAGATGGGGCCTTGCGACTTTGTATTGATTATCAGAAGTTGAACCGGGTTACGGTTAAGAACAAGTATCCTATGCCTCGTATAGATGACCTATTTGATCAGTTGAAAGGGTCTTGCTGTTTCTCTAAGATAGACTTGAGATCGGGCTACTATCAGTTGAGGGTCAATGAGGAGGATATCCCGAAGACGGCATTCCGTACACGGTATGGACACTACAAGTTTCTTGTGATGCCTTTTGGGCTAACCAATGCCCCAACTGTGTTTATGGACTTGATGAACCGAATCTTCCGAGAGTTCTTAGATTGTTTTGTAGTTGTCTTTGTAGACGATATCTTGATTTACTCACCCTCTAAGGAAGAGCACGAAGAACATTTGCGAGTGGTGCTTGAGTTGCTTAGAGCCTACAAGCTGTATGCTAAGTTCGGGAAGTGTGAGTTCTGGCTAAGAGAGGTTAAGTTCTTAGGCCATGTAGTATCTGGAGAAGGAGTGACTGTAGATTCATCCAAAACTGAGGCAGTGCAGGATTGGGTACAACTTGAGAATGTTTTCGAGATTCGTAGTTTCTTGGGTTTGGCCGGGTATTACCATTGGTTTGTGAAGGATTTCTCCAGATTAGCTTCGCTTTTGACTAGACTGACGAGGAAAGGGGTCAAATTTGTATGGCGTGAGACTTATGAAAAGTCATTCCAAGAACTTAAGGTTAGACTTACCACTGTTCCAGTCTTGATTATTCCAAAGAGGGGTTTGGGCTATTCTATGTATTGTGATGCCTCACAAGAGGGTTTGGGTTGTGTGCTAATGCAAGAGGGGAAAGTAGTAGCTTATGGCTTACGACAGTTGAAAACACACGAGGGGAACTACCCTACCTACGATTTAGAGTTAGCAGCTGTGATTTTGGCCTTGAAGATTTGGAGACACTATCTGTATAGTGAGAGATTTGAGGTGTTTTCTAACCATAAGAGTCTGAAGTATCTATTTACACAGAAAGATTTGAACTTGAGGCAGAGAAGATGGATGGAGTTCATAGAGGATTATGATTTCGAGTTACATTACCATCCAGGGAAGGCCAATGTGGTGGCCGACGCCTTGAGTAGGAAATCTATCGGCGGTGTGGCTTGTATTGCCATCCGGGAGTGGGAAATGTTGGATGCTCTTGGGGAGTTTAACTTGCATTTGGGCGAGTCTGTTGAGTCTGCAGCCTTGTTATCTGTGGTTGCACAACCTACACTTGTGAACCGAGTGTTAGAAGTGCAGAGGGGTGACTTTGAGGTAGAATCCCACTGGGAGAAAATCTCAAGTGGAAAATAAATAAGGGTTTGACTGTGTATCCCAACCTAAGTATGAGATACCGTGACTGCTTATTTGTACCAGAGTCTTGCCGAGAGAAAGTACTCCGAGAGTTTCACCATTCACGCCTTGCGGTGCATCCTAGAGGCGCCAAGATGTATCATGATCTAAGTCGCCAGTTTTGGTGGAGGGGTATGAAGAAAGACGTAGCCGTGTTTGTGTCGAAATGCCTTACTTGTCAACAAGTGAAGGCTGAACATCAGAGGCCAGCGGGTTTGTTGCAACCCTTGTCTATAGCTGAGTGCAAATGGGAGCATGTCGCGATGGATTTTGTTGTGGGCCTTCCGAGGACTCAACAGGGTAGTGATACCATTTGGGTGGTAGTTGATCGACTGACTAAGTTGGCACATTTTATTCCTATGCACGTAAGAGATTCAGTAGATTGCCTTGCTGACTTGTATATTCGGGACATAGTGAGATTGCACGGGATCTCTGTGACGATCGTTTTGGATAGAGATTCGTGTTTCACTGCTCGGTTGTGGCAGAGCTTGCAGAGTGCCTTGGCCACTAAACTAACCTTTAGTACCGCTTACCATCCTCAGACTGATGGGCAGTTCGATCGTACTATTCAGATCCTTGAGGATATGCTTCGAGGCTATGTCGTTAACTTTAAAGGGTCGTGTGAGAGACACTTACCCTTAGTGGAGTTTGCCTACAATAACAGTTTCCAATCGAGTATTGACATGGCATCGTTTGAGGCCTTGTATAGTCGACCGTGTAGATCTCCAGTATGTTGGGCCGGGGTGGGTGATGCACTTTTATTAGGTCCAGAGTTGGTTCAGGAAACGACAGAGAAAGTGACGCTTATCCGTAAGAGGTTAGTTACAGTCCAGAGTCGCCAAAAGAGTTATGCCGACCGTAGAAGGAGACCTTTGTCATTCAAAGTGGGTGATCATGTCTTTTTGAAAATATCGCCTAGACGGGGTTTGATGAGGTTTGGGAAGAGTGAGAAGTTATCACCTCGATTTATTGGCTCTTTTAAGATCCTTGAGCGGATTGGAGAGATTGCCTATTGTTTGGCGTTGCCGCCACAACTTTCCGGAGTGCATGACGTGTTTCATATTGGGGGTGTTTGTTTCAGCTTTTGAAAGCCAACTTATGGCTTTTAGCTTTGAAAAAGTTATTTTAGACTGTTTGGTTAAACTTTTTTCAAACAGCTTTTGATTCTAACAGCTTATTTTAACTCAAAAAAGCTGATTCTGAGAAGCTGCTCACCCCTTGCTTCTGATTATCAGCTTCTGCTGTGAACATGTTAATTTATGGTTATACTCTTAAATTTTTTTTATTTTTTTATTTTTTTAAAAATAAAAAAAGATTCAAATGGACTATAGATTATTATTATTATTTTTTATGAGAAATGTAGACAAACAAAAAATAAAAATTAATTGAAAAAGTTATTTCACAGCTTATTTAACAAACACTACTCAGCAACTTAAATCTATAATCCAACAGCTACACCAAACAGATTAACAACTTCTGATTAAAGTCATAATCTATAATCTGTTAAGCTATAATCTATAAGTTGTTTTAACAGCTACACCAAACGGGGCCATTAGTATGCTTCAGAAGTACGAGCCGGATCCATCGCATGTGTTGGATTAGACCAACTTAGAGGTAGGCGAGGATTCCTCATATGAGGAGAGACCGGTGCGAGTGTTGGATAGACGGGACCAAGTCTTGCGAGGCAAGACAATCCCCTTGGTCAAAGTATTGTGGAAACATCACGGGTTGAGGAAGCAACTTGGGAGCGTGAATTGAAAATCTGAAAGAAATATTCAGACTTATTTGTTGATGTTTGAGTATATGTTGAAATCTTAGTCTTGTTAATGAACTATAAAAACGTTGTATATATTTTGGGGTTATGAAGCATTGTAAATGTTGAATATGTCTCGAAAATGCAAATTTGATTTGAACATTGTATATGTTATTTAAGTTTTGGAAATGCAAACTTGTTATAAACATTGAATATGTTTTGGAAACATGAGATGTATGTATTGGAATTAGTTAAATTTCGGAAGATGCATATTGGTAATATATGTTGAGATATGTATATTGTGGATTTGTTCTCTTGTGAAGAGATGGAATGACCGGTGGGTGGGTCATGATGGTCAGTGTTGAATTGTAATCATGTTGAAAATTGAATAATCATGGGTTTGAAACTTGTACTAAAATTTCGGGGACGAAATTCTTTAAGGGGGGAGGTTATAACGATTCCGATTTTGCCTCGACCTTCATTGTGTCCCAGACTTGGGGCCCGTGGTTAAATATTGTACCTGTGTCTTGTTTTTCCCCTTTAACCCTTTGTATTTAAGTTTTGGAACTTGTTGGGCGTGTTTGGAATAGGTTGGTTATTGATTGGTTTAGATTGTTGTTGCCCAGATTTTGGCCTCGTCGCTCGAGCGAGGCTTCTTGCGCTCGAGCAAGCCTTGTGTAATTTGCTTCTTCGCTCGATCGAGGTTTCTTGCGCTCGAACGAGGTTTGAGGGTCTTCAGGTTTTTCTCCCAGACGTAGTTTTTCTGGGAAGGGAAAAATTCTTCGCTCGAGTGAAACTTCTTGTGCTTAAGCGAGCCTGGTGAACTTGCTTCTTCGCTCGAGCGGAACTTCTTACGCTCGAGCGTGTGTTTGCGTCTGTGGCAAACCTGAAGCGTTGCATTCTACGCTCGAGCAATGCTTCTTGCGCTCGAGCAAGGTTAGTGTTGTGTCTGGTCGCTCGAGCGACGACTCCTTCGCTCGTGCGAGGACTGCATATATCAGTTCGTAGCAGAGCTTTTCTATATCACTTTTGATTTATTTTCATCCCAAAACCCTAATTCGGCAGCTTCTCTCTCTAAAACACTCTCTCTCTCTACAAATACTCTTTGATCCATGTACCATTACTCTACTCACTTTGAGAAAAAGGTAGAGCAACTCGTGGGCTTCCATTTAATCCAAGAAAGTTTGAGTTTGGGACATCTTCAAGTTTCTCCTTCTTCCTCTTTGAGCTTCTCCACTTGTGGTAGGAATATTCTAATCTTTGATATGGTTTTTAACCTAGGTATTTGTTATTTTGTATAAATGGTGGAGTTTGGGGGTTATGGGTGAAACTAGGGTTTGAGCTTGAGATTTGAAAGAGGGGTTTTTCTATTTTGGGTCATGAGAGTACATGTAGAGTATGGAAGATGGGATTTTATGGGTTAAAATGATGAAATTAGACTTGTGATTGATATTTGGAAAGATGAGGAAAATTGCCCTAATTTATGTTAAATAACTATTTTGCATAAATAATGAAATTGGTATGGGAAATATGAAATTGGGAGGATATGTGGATGAATGGTGTAGTTGGATTTGATAAATCACTCACCTATGAAAATTTGATAAATTATTTGTTTGATAGATTTATTTATCTGTTTAGAAATATCTGCTTTGGGCTATCGGTGGAGGATATCTATGATTGTTGTAGAAACTGCATGAGGATTAGGAAGATTGAAACTAATCAATTGAATTATGTCATTGAATATGACGGTTTGATTAAACCATTGAATATGTGAACTGAATAGTCATTGTATATGATAACGTGTTTAAATACATTGTATATGTATCATTGTTTAGGAGGGATAGGGGATGTACTCCATTGTTTGGGAGGAGATAGGGGATGGACTTTATTGAAAATTAAGTTGGCCGGAGTGTCCAGGGTGAAAGTTCTGAAATCTTATATATATATATATATATGGGTGCCGGTTCCCTCGGATGTGATTTCGTAAAATGGCAAGAAAATATAAGTGTTGGATTGATGAATGAATTGAATTGTGAACCATTGAGTTGTAATCTCATTTTGGTTGGTAAGATGACTATGAATTTGGTTAATGGATTTACCCGAAATGGATGTATGGAAATGAATAGAGATACGGTTATCTATATTGAATGGTCTTGGAAAGAGTACGTGTTGATTAAGATTATTGCACAATTATCTAATGCTTATACCTTAGTTAAATCTCATATATTGTTTTAGTATATCTCTACTGGGTTTTGGCTCACCCTACTTGGAAAACCATTTTCAAGTACAGGTGACATGCCGCCTCCAAGGACATAGCTTGGGAGGCTTAGGGGCTGGGGACTCTATCTTTATTATTTTGGTTTTGTGTATATATGTTTTCTTTAAGCCAAGGGCTTTAATTGTAAATAGCTTATGACTCTCTTTTGTTGTAACCAAGTATCTCTTGGAAAGATGTAAGTCCGTATGGCATTTATTTTGTTGTTACCCATTAGTGTTACATGCTGTAGTTTCAGAATGAATATTTATGAAAGTATAATGCATGTAATCGCTTTTGTAATGTAAACTCTGATGAATGAAAGTAATATATATCATATTTTGTTTATGAATCTCTTGGGTTGATTTATATCATATTTTGAGGGCGTTACAAAATGTTTTCATTCCGTCTAAATAATTACAATGACAGGGGAGTTAGTATAATTTCCCAAACTTTAAGAGATAATATGTATTAAACCCAAATATCAGGCGGTATAAGTGTAATTTATCCAATTTTTTATTTACAGTTTATCAAACAAAATAAAAAATAAAAAATCCAAGGTTTGAGCCTTCTTACAAAATAAATTTTGAGTTTTCAATTTTATCAATTTAAATTCTATTCAATATAAATTAAAAAAAAACTTAACCACTCGCCTATTTTTGTTAAATAAAATCGATAAAAAAATATGTTAGTTATTAAACTCAATGTAGAAATATGTAAAATGTCTAAAATATCATTTTTTATTGAATTTAATGGTTAAAATATTTATTTTTCTATTGATTTTGTTTTATGAAAATAGACAAATAGTTTAAATTGAAAACAAATCAAAAGTTTAGAATTTAAATTAATAAAATTAAAAAATTAAGATTTATTTTGTTATAAACCTTCGATTTTTTTTTTTTTTTTGGTAATTTCTCCAAAAAACTAACAAGTGGAAAGCAGGAGAGATCTGATTTGAACTTCTACTTTTTTTTTATTGTGAACTTTGAACTTATTAAAAATTATACCAAACAAAGTCATATATCTATACACCGGGGAAGTCAGGTGAGAAGGCTGTTTTTGTCCTTTTTCTTTTTGCCCTTGAGCATTGTATGCTTTTTTGTTGTTGTTGTTGTTGTGTTTTTTTTTTTTTTTTGGGTGCCTTTTTTGGATGCTTTTGTAATTTGGCACCTATTGCCTCATAGCTAACCTCCATTCATTGTATGTACGAGGTTTTTAAAAAAAGTTTAATCAGGTAATAAATATTAATGTACATTTTTTTAAATATGCATTGATTTTTAATGATTTAAAAATAAAAATAAAAATTTAAGAATAATATATAATTGAGAAAATCTAAAATAATAATTTTTTACATATGAATAAATAAGTAATATAAATTGTTTGGGAAAAATAAATCCATTTATTTAAACTTTAAAAAAAAAAATTGTTGAAAGATCCAATCTAAGGAGGGTATAAGTCATTAGGTTTAATGAATATTTTTTATTAGTAAGAGATCCACCCTTTGTGAAATAGTTTAGTGAAAAGTCCATTTATTATTTTGAAGGACATTTTATTTCTAATTTTAACCCTTAATCTATCTGTTTAATTTTTTTTAACTATTTGTTCAAATATTTTGTCTATTTAATTTTTTTGACTATTTGTTCAAATATTTTATTTGTTTAATTTTTTTTGATTATTTTTCCAAATATTTTTTTATTTGTTTAATTTTTTTTAACTATCTGTCAATTTGTATCTATTTGTTGGAGTATTTATCTGTTGAAATTCCTTGTTCAAATATCTGTCCGAATTTTATTATCTATTCAATTTTTTCCCTTATCTGTTCAAATTTTCATACATACATACACACACAGAGAGAGAGAGAGAGAGAGAGAGAGAGAGAGAGAGAGAGAGAGAGGTCCTAAAATTTTATTATAAGTTCAATTTTTATTCCTTGTTTGTTTAAATCTCTGTCCAAATTAATACATTATCCCAAAATCCTTTATCTGTACAAAGAACAAATGGTAGAGAAAGATCCAAAATAAAAAACATAAATCAACAACACATACACACACAACAACAACTAAATCAGATCTGAATCATTAACATCTCAGATCATCGATAAATTTAAGATGTTTCGATGAGATTAGTGAGACAGAATCCAAAAGTTGCGAGAGAGAGTAAGTGGTGTAGTTGGATCAGTGGCGATGATTTTCGTTACAAATGCCATGAAATTGGACATAGCTCAGTTAGGCGGTCATTCATAGTGTTTGTGTTTGGGGTGTCTCATTGTTGCCATTTTGTGATAGTATTTGGGATGATTGCATTTGGAGGTAAGGTAATGGTGGAGCTGACGATGATAGTGGTGGTATGGTTGTAGTGATGTGGGTGTGGGTGTGACACCCTTGAGATCCATAATGATGCTCTTGCTCTCCACCGTTTCTCTTCTCTCTCATCTCTTTTCTTTTTTTCTTTTTTCTCTCTCTTCTCCGGTGGAAAATCAAGTCTTGATCACCACCAATTCTCTCTCTCTCTTCTTCGATGGAAAAACAGATCTCAATTAGCACCAAACCCTAGATCCCATCCCCATTGAGAACCTCCTGAAGCCACTTACCATCATAGATCTCTCTCTAGTGCCGATGCAAAGACCTGATCACTGTTTCGCCGAAAAATCGACCACGCCAAGTGACAGAGCCTCTTTTAACACAACAACAAATAGCACTTTTGGCGACTAATTTTGTCGTCACCAAAAGTCAATTTTTAGTCGCCAAATCTTTTTAGCAACTAAAATTTTTGGTCGCCACATTAGTCGGTGACCAATTGTCAAGAAAGGTTTTGGCAACTAAAAATAATTTAGTCGCTGAAAGTCATCAATTGCCGACTAATTTTTTAATCGCCAAAACCTTTTCAAAAAAATTAATATCTCATTTTCAGCGACTAAAAATTTGGTCGCCAAAAACTAAAAATATTTAGGACGACTAAAGTTTTAGTCGCCAAAAAGTTTTCGTTGTTCATCTTATTTTTTTTAGCCACTAAATATTTTAGTCGTCTAAAGTCTGATTTTGTTTTTGGCTACTAAAATTTTAGTCGTAAATTTTTTTTCCTCTTTTTTTTTTTTTAGCTACTAAAGTCTTAGTCACCTAAATTTTGCTTTTTTGATGGCTACTAAATATTTAGTAGCCAAAAAGTTTTTTTTTTCACTTTTTACTAAAGACTCTCATGCTTGTGCGAGGAGATGGAGCAATCATCGTTGAATAAGCTAATGGAAGCTTCGACTTCGAAGGTGTGGCCTTCAAAGGAAATAGTAGCCATAGGAGAAGGAGATTGGTCAGAGTACTGGCGGAGGAAGTGAGCGATGAAGGAGCCGCCGATATCGCTACTGATTATGCAGATAGTTGGAGGATCAGATTGGAGTGAGGAGACCTCGATGGCGTATCTGAAACTCTCTATGAATCTAGAAAGAGATAGAGGAGAAAGAGGGTTGTGAAAACCCTAGATAAGATGGAGAAAAAGAGAAGGGGGAGAGATAGTGTGTGTGTGTGTGTGTGTGTATGTTTTAGAGAGAGAGAGAGAGTTTGATTTTCAATTTGAACAGATCAGTATAAACATGCCTAGATTGATAGGTATATGTATATAGGTAATTTGGTCTTTACACAGAAGCATGTCCTTATGGACATAATGTTTTTGTTGGTGGACTTTTGGACAAACAACATTCAGATTTGGATTTATGAACCGAGTGCCCAAAACAAAATTCAAATAATAAATGAATTACTTAAAATGATAAATTTTACGTTGCTTATGTGGTGTGAAATAAATCTTATATTAAATTATTAAGACGTTATTTAACATTAATTTTAGAGAAATTGTTTATTTTTAAATATTTTATCAATGAAATTTTTTTTCCATTAAATGATTTAATAATGTCTTAAAAATTCAAGAGTTTTATTCATTATTGCATGAAATTTAAAAATTTTATTAAATAATGCTAAAATATATATGGGTCTTTGATAATATATATGTAAAATCTTATAGAAGGTGATTAAAATTTCTCATTTGAATATATAAGGTAACTAATAGGCAATTTTGTCAATTTTAGTATTATAACCTATGACATCAGTATGACATTAGCAAATTCTGTTAAATAACTTAACAATGAAGGAATCTTGATAATAGTTTCAAAAGTGAAGGAGGCTAGTATAATTATTGAAACCATAGGGGGAGTAAGTGTAATTTACCCTAAATAAATTATTACAGTACTATTATATATTTCTAAAACAATGTACTGGAACTATTCACTTCCTATGTGATTTTCTATTTAGCTTAGTTAGTTCCATTATTTGTTAAATAATATGGATCGTACATGTGTGAGCGATTTTCTGACCACACTGCCTGCTTACTAATTCAGCTGTAGAACACTGGCAGAATAGATGGCACCTTGCTGACCTGCAAAAGAAAAAGAAGGCTCCGACGGTGGTTATTCCACCGGGGGGTACTCCGACGATCAATGGAAGCCTAACTCCAATGGACTCAGGATTACTGCTAATCTGGAACTCCCAGTGGGATTAGGATAAACTCTCTAAGAGTTTCATCTTTATCCAAACTGAAGTCTTCTCTCAATCTAGGACTCTTATCCCATATCCGCTTATCTCGGATTCTGGTATCCTCGTAGGTAACCTCGGCCTATCCGAGATGACCTCGGCATAACGGCCAAGACACGTGGCACCTCGGCTGACACGTCGGCGTCACCTTGCTACGTGTTGATACTCAGAAAATATATCCCCACAACTGCCCCCTAGGTTCTATTACCTCGGCATTCTGAGGTGATAGAACCTATACTGTTCGTTCATCTGTGCCCCTCTGTCCGAGATCAAAATCGCCGACCTCAAAGTTCCCTGGACTTTACTATCCACTTCTGTCAAGTATCAAGCTTCATGTTTTTCAAGCTATTCGAGATCATACCTCCTAGCCGAGGTTTCTGGTTTCATTAATTCATAAACTCCAAGAGCTTTGCATCCGCTCTATTCACATTTTCTGGTGGGTTCCTGATTTCCAGTCATCTATTTGACTTCGGCGATCTTCATATCGGCGTTCACTTATCTTGGTAGGTTCATAAACTCTTTTATTAAGCTCAATCTTTCATAACTCTTCTGAATCCGTTTACTTGCCCTCTGTTGTCTTCTATTTTTCGTCTGTTTTCAAGTTTTTGAAATGTTTAAATGCCTGGTACTGTTTTTGCCATATCCGCTTTCTGTTGCTAGCATTGTGTCTGGGTCATTACTTTCTTGTTTCTTCATATACTTATTTAGTGCCTGTGCACTTGGCTTTATCTTTAAACTTCGTCGTCTTCTTGACTCTGATTTTTCTCTTTTTTCATTCAATCCTCTGGCTTTTTCTCTTTCTTAGCTCTTTTGCTTAAATCTGTCATTGTTCCAAGCTTTCAAGCTTCTGCAACTGTCTTCGTTCCTCTCCTCTGGTGAAACTTACGTCATTCTGTCATTGTCATCAGATTTCGACAATTCTCATTCCGACTTCCCTCTTTCTGGTAAGCCATTGTTCCTCCTGGTTTTATTACTTGTTGCTTTCCAAGAAGCTCTGCTTCATTGTTAACCACCATTGCTATTTTACCCGTTATTTCCAAATCATCTTCTTGAATACACACCGTTCACATATCTGTTGATTTCTGGCACTGTTCTTGGCTTGACACACCTATGCAATCTTTTTGTCTTGATTTCTTGATAGCTTCATCACCATTTTTTATTTTCGAATTACATTTATTGTTTCTGTTTTCTGTGTCTTTTTCCAGATTTTTGCTTTCAATCCTTGCCTTCAAAACTCCGAGGTGCCAATCGCCGAGAAGAGCTTTGATCAAACTCTTTAGGAGATTAATGCTGAGCTCGTGGCTGAGAAGGCTGCTGAGAAGTTCTTTCCAACTGTCTTCTGGGGGTGAGACACAACCTGCCGCTGATGCCGAGTAGTTTGCTTCCTTCTTGAAATTGATGCCGAGGTAACGGTAGAGAAGCTTCTTCAACTGACTGCCGAGGCTGAACCATTGTCGTTCGTCGAAGCAGATCAGTCCGACGTTCTTGCTTTCAGTCCCTAGTTCTTTAAGGTCTTCATTTTTGTATCTGCCAACCTTCTCAGCTCTTAATAAGCTAGTTGGTCATCTCGGATGATCATATCTCGGAAACGTCTTTCAATGTTATCTCGGCTATACCAAACTTGTAAATTGCTTCAAATTTCAACAAGTGGTAGACTTCATAATCTTTGGTTAACTCATCTTGTAATTTGCTCAAAAATTTCAACAATTGTAAACATTCCTTGCTCCTTAATTATCATTCCTTCCCCCTGCATCTTCTCCCTGCCCCCTAATGTGAACATAAGTTGCACTTAGGATCACATTAGGGAAGTTGGCTTCGTGCCGTAGTCACAGACCTGATGTGTTCTTCTTTCGCCGATGTATTAAAACTTCTGGTATTTAATTCGCCTCCTTTAGACCCGCTTTCTCTTGGCCTTTGCAAACTATCATCGCTGTTTCTTGAAGCATTTATTCCTTTCACAATTCTGGTCACCACTTCTGGCGTGCACTTAGTGGTTCTGTTCTAATCAAAACGACGTTTGACTCCGGCGAATCTTTTGTTGACATTTAACTTTGTGCACTCTTTAACTTGTAAATTCTCTCAGAATTTCAACAAGTGTTAACATCATTCGTTTTAACTTCGGTTAAACATCATCTCGACTTAACTTCGGTTTAAGCATCATCTCCGTTTAACTTCAGTTAAACATCATCTCGGCTTAACTTCGGTTAAGCATCACCTCAGTTTAACTTCGGTTAAACATCATCTTGGCTTAACTTCGGTTAAGCATCACCTCAGTTTAACTTCGGTTAAACATCATCTCGGCTTAACTTCGGTTAAACATCATCTCGGTTTAACTTCGGTTAAGCATCATCTCAGTTTAACTTCGGTTAAACATCATCTCGGTTTTTGAGGTTTTTCCTTTTTTGTCGCTTGTACTCTTGTACCTTCTTGTTTTTTAGACAATGTAAGCTCTGCATATGGCCGATGTGCCTCCTTGTTCTTGAATGTCTAATTTAACTTTCCTTCTCTGAATGCTTGTGCCTTTGTCTTTTCTTGACTGCCTTTGCATGATTCTATACTTAGAATATTTTGCGTGCCTTTCATTCTTTGCCTCCTTTGTGCAATCTTCTCGGGGTTACATACCTCGGGTATAATAACTACAAGCTTTACTTTGGCAAGATACTGACCTGCAAACTTTTCATAAATTTCAACAAGTGTAAAACATATACTATTCAATGTTAATTCTGCAAACTTTTCATAAGTTTCAACAAGTGTTCTAAACAGTGATCTCGGTCTAACCTACTTGTAAATTGCTACAAATTTCAACAAGTGTTTAAACAATAATCTCGGTTTAACAACTTGTAAATTGCTACAAATTTCAACAAGGATTAACATATACTGTAAACTTTTCTCAAGTTATAACAAGTGCTAAACAATGATCTACTTGTAAATTGCTACAAATTTCAACAAGTGTTTAAACACTATACTTAGCTTTTACTTCAACCTGTAAATTGCTGCAAATTTCAACAGTTGTTCACATGTCGGCTTAACTTCAACTTGTAAATTGCTACAAATTTCAACAAGTGTTAAGCAATGATCTTTGGTTTAACCACCCTGTAGATTGCTATAAGTCTGTAAGCAATAACATCGGCTTCACTTCGACTTGTAGATTGCTACAAATTTCAACAAGCGAAGAGAAACAGTAATCTCGGCTTATCTTCAACTTGTAAATTGCTGCAAATTTCAACAAGTGAAGATAAGAAACCATCTCAGCTTAACTTCGACTTGTAAATTGCTACAAATTTCAACAAGCGAAGATAAGGAACCATCTCAGCTTAACTTCAACTTGTAAATTGCTACAAATTTCAACAAGTGAAGATAAGGAACCATCTCAGCTTAACTTCAACTTGTAAATTGCTACAAATTTCAACAAGTGAAGATAAGGAATCAGCTTAACTTCAACTTATAAATTGCTACAAATTTCAACAAGTGAAGATAAGGAACCATCTCAGCTTAACTTCAACTTGTAAATTGCTACAAATTTCAACAAGTGAAGATAAGGAATCAGCTTAACTTCAACTTGTAAATTGCTACAAATTTCAACAAGTGAAGATAAGGAACCATCTCAGCTTAACTTCAACTTGTAAATTGCTACAAATTTCAACAAGTGAAGATAAGGAATAATCTCGGCTTAACTTCGGTTAAGCATCTTCTAGGATTCAAGCCGGGGTTTTCAACCTAGCCAGCTTTAGTCTGATCTTGTGTGTTTTCTTTTTATCCTCTGGGATCTTAGATCTGCTCGCTGTGCTCTCTCTCTTCTCGGACTTAAGCACCGAGATCTTGTCTGCTGGAATCTTGGATTTGCTTACTCAGGCTGAGCTCTCGTCTTTTCGGGCCTACTCATCTAGGCCGAGATCATGTCTTCTCGGATCTAGGATCTGCTCACTCAGGTTGAGCTCTTCTATACTTGAGTGTTATCTCCTTGGGAGCGCTCATGCCCCCTGTGTCTGCATCCCTTCTGGAAAGGGTCTTCGTTCCTCCGCAGGTATCTATCCTTCCATACCTGGAGGTCATCTTCGTTATAGTATCCGCTTCGATCTATTGTCTTTGGTGCGTCACCTTCCTGGCCGGTGTCTTTCACTCCGTGACTCTAGTCACGAGTTTCTGTGTTGCGGTCGTCCCCTTCAACGTCAAGGTCGATAGGTCTCCTACTTCCAGCAGGAGTGTTGTCTTCAATCTGATCCTTCTGTCCGTTATTGGCCATCTACTCTTCTTTCTTTCCCACAGATGGCGCCAAATTGTGTGAGCAATTTTCTGACCACACTGCCTGCTTAGTAATTCAGCTGTAGAACACTGGCAGAATAGATGGCACCTTGCTGACCTGCAAAAGAAAGAGAAGGCTCCGGCGGTGGTTCTTCCACCCGGGGGTACTCCGACGATTAAGTCAGTATATCTCTCAAAGATAATCAAGTATTCAACTCACAAGCTTGAGTATTAAAACATACCTTAGACCCATGGGGGTGCCTCCCTTTTATAGCCAACTCAATCCTAGTCCCAATGGAAGCCTAACTCCAATGGGCTCAGGATTACTGCTAATCTGGAACTCCCAGTGGGATTAGGATAAACTCTCTAAGAGTTTCATCTTTATCCAAACTGAAGTCTTCTCTCAATCTAGGACTCTTGTCCCATATCCGCTTATCTCGGATTCTGGTATCCTCGTAGGTAACCTCGGCCTATCCGAGATGACCTCGGCACAACGGCCAAGACACGTGGCACCTCAGCTGACATGTCGGCGTCACCTTGCCACGTGTTGATACTCATAAAATATATCCCCACAGTACACATACACGACTTTGATTGCATCAATATACTTAAAAAGTGAAACAAAGTATAGGTCCTAATAGATGGGCTTGTTAGCTAATAGGTTCGGTGAGAATTAATAGTATTTTTAATCAAATACTATTAAAAAATATCACTAATTATTAATTTTCAGTGACAGTTTAAAATTTTGTCACAAATTATAAGTTTTAGCGACAGTTTAAAAATATCGTCACAAAAAAGTCATTAATTTTCAACTTTTAGCAACAGTTTGAAAAATTCGTTATAGAAAAATGTCACTAATTTTAAGTTTTAGCAACAATTTATAAAAATCGGGACAAAAAAGTCACTAATTGTCAATTTTTAGTGACATATACAAAAAATTATCACAAAAAAAAAAAAAAAATTTTTACAATGATTTTATTATAACTTATTTTCAATAGGACTTGATGGAAATTAAGTCTAACTATTATGACCTATTGATAGTTTATCCAAAAAAAAAAATAAAAAATTGATGAATAACATTTCTCTAAACTTTACATTGGAAAATTGCCCTTAAATTGGATTATTTAATTTGCATTACTGAAATATATAATTGTTAAATTATTAAAAAATTATATATTTATTCTTTAATTTGCATTATGGGTAAAGAGCATTGTTTGCGTTGGGAGTGCCTTTAGACACGGGTCATTCACTAATAAATTCTCATAATAAAACTTGTCTATTTTTTCCCTATTGATGAATTAGATAAATGCAATTATTGGATTGTTAGTTAAGAGTGTAACTATTTTAAAACATATGACTAAGAGTGCTTAATGAGTAATTAAAATGAAATTCTGAATTAATTGCATATATATTGCATTATTGGTGTTTATATCTGTTTATGGTAGGAATATCTGTCTATATTTCTGTTAGTTTGCGAATTGAAGGCTTTATCGGCATCCGATCACGAAATTGACTACGGTTATGTGTTATTTGGAATTTTTAGAATTTTATGGTAAGATGAATTGAAATTCGATTTGGAACGAATTAAATTAGAATCATTAATGTTCACTCAAGCCTAATTAATCAATTCTCTAATCAAGTCTATATAAGGCATAAGTAGACCCTTGACTATACTTTACACTCTCTCATTTTTGTTGTTTGAGAACAAAAACGTGAGAAGAGAGGGAGAGGAAAGCTTGAGAATTCAATTCAACAAACAAGGAAGGAAAGAGAGGGATTGCTAAACATTGAAAGAGAATTTGGAGGATTTTAGCACTCTAGAGCATAATTGAACATCTAAGGTAAGAATTCAACCTTTAGGTTTGAGTTTAAGTTATTCCATACATGAATTCTAGAGAATTAAGCTAAGTTATACAAGGATTAAGCTAATGAATTAGAAAGGAGGATCATTCCATGTATGCATATATAATTCATGGATTTTGAGTTTTAATTCCAACAATTTCATACATGCAAGAGCTTATCTTTGTTAGACTATGAGAACTCACCATGGTTTTATACACAAACACTTCATTTGTACATATTTTGGAAGGTTTGAATTCTTGACAACACATGCATGATATGTATACATATGTTCAAGTTTGGTTTTGAAGAATGTTTAATGCTTTTGGGCTTTGATTTCGAGTATTGATTCTTAATCCATGATGTTTTACAAGTTTCCAAGCGTTTTCTCAACTTTTGGGTCCAAATGATGAGTTTTGAGGCTTTGAATTTGAAATTTGCAAGCAATCTGGAAATTCCAGATTGCGGCCCCATTATGTTTTGCACCTCCGTTTGAGCGACCAAAAGGTGGCTCGAGCGTAAAATGCATGCTCTCAGAAGTTTACATGTTTTGCAGACCGCTCGAGCGACAAGAGTTGCACTTGAGCAAAGGCATAAGTCTCGCGCTCGAGCGAGCGTTGAGCAAGCATCGAGTGAAAAAATCAAGCAACCAGTATTTTTGTAGAGTTTACAAGCCGCTCGAGCAACAAAAGTTGCGCTCGAGCAACTACTCACATGTTGTATGTCTGCTCGAGCGAAGGAAGTTACGCTCGAGCGGGATCCCTGTTTTCAGCAAATTTTGTTAAGTGTGTCCAAGTGCATTTTAACATCCTCATTACATCTTAGGTATTCCTAGGCCAAGATTAAGACATAATAATGAGAGTAAAGGCTAGGAACACACTAAGAACGAAATGAAATGAGTTACGTACGATCCAAGCATATGTTTTAGTATATGTATCTGTTATATTTGTGTAGGTCATGCGCCGTGAGCTTTTGGTCCATTGGTTTACTATCAAGCTATCTGTGAAGCTATCTGTGAGTAATAACTTAGCAAAGCTATGCTCGATATAAAATACTTTCTGAATATTATGATATGATATGAACTGTTTTTGAATGGTATAAAAGAATGTATTGTGATTACATGAATGATGATCCACTTCTTTGAAATGTAATTGTGGTATCCTTAGCAGAGGCCCTCGCCTAAGAGACATAATACTGTGGCTTATGGTGATGAGGCCCTCGCCCGGGGGAGATAATGCCGTGGCACAAGCCCTCGCCTAGGGGAAACAATACCATGGCCCATGTATGAGATATGTTACTTGGTATCGGAGGTTCCAATGTGGAACTTAATATGCTTGACCAAAGAGATATGTTTAATGCTAACGGATACACCACTCATGATATGAATATGTTTATGACTCTGTTTCTGATACAAATATGCTTCTGCTTCTGTGCAATAAGAGATTTGAAAGTTACATATGTGACGAACATCATTCATTAAACCCCTTTATTTTGTTATTATTCACTGGGCTTCCGCTCACTATTTATATTATGTATGTCGGTGACCAGGCGCGTGACCTGAAAGTTCAGATGAAGAACTAATCTTCATGATGACTAATAATAGATAGTATATCTCAAGAAGAATTACAGGCAATTCGACTTGGAGATGTAATCGAAGAAGAAAAAACTTTTACCGATGAAGAATTAGCAAAATTCGAAAAAATGCAAGAAGTTGCTGTTCTAGAAATATATAAACTTTCAAAATTCAACTTTTTTTTAGCAAGAGTATTTGAACAATACGGTGGTAACACTCAAGCAAAATGGTCAAATGAAGGAAATATTGATAATTTTTTTTTTTTTTTTATAAGAAAAAGGTTGCAAGATGGAAAAAGAAATATCATGAAATTCAATATATTCATATTGGATTAATTCAAATAACCATAACAGTCTTATTTCGCCAAGGGATAGATACTCCTATTTTGGCAGTAATTTTTGACAGAAGGTTTTCCGACCCAATGAAAGCAATCATTGGAGGAATTCAATCTAATTTGGCTAATGGAGTAGTTTGGTTTAATGTTAGACCAAATTTCTTTATTTTATAAATGATCCTAATTTTGAAGACGCAGTTAGAATAAGAATTAAAACACAATGATTAGGAATGAAACCAAATTCTCATAATCTAGCTATTCGTTAGAAAACAATTCACGAATTAACCAAATTTCCTGAAACAAAAACAAGATCAAACGATAATAAAATCATTGAAATCTTTGAACCAAGACCATTTGATACGGTAATACAACCTCGTTTAAGAATTGGAGGGATTTAGAAGTCCCTTGACAATGGTTAATCCATGACTTAGTGGGACAAGAAGAATCTTCTAAAACAAAAATTCCTCCACAATTACAAATGCAAGCATCAGTATATTTGCATTTTTGTTTTATCTGTATATGAGAGTGATGCACGACTAATGTAGATATATATATATATATATATATGATGATGTCACGTGTGTTATTAAAGTTTTAAATTTCTGTCCCATATACATCAGCACAGCTCTATGGACAATGTGTTTTATATATTTGCTTCCGCAACCCCTAATTATATATTATTCTGTTCAAAGGCCTTTGGTAATCCCAAGATTACTGCCGGTTACGACGCTAAACTTATAGAGACGGATTTGTGTCGTGACAGTAATTGGTACAATTCAGTTGGTGTTGAGAAAAAGTTTAGTACGGAGCCAACCTTTTCAGATTTGATCGTTGAGGAACCTATTTAAACCGTATGCTACGGTTCAATTGTTAATTTTAGCAATTTGGTGTAAAGGAGAGATTCGCATAGTTTTAAAGAATTTTATAAAAAAAAAAAAATTACAGAATTTTATATTGAAAAGAAATAAATAAAAATTATGAAAGCTGTTTTATATATGGTATCCTCGTTAGTTTTTTCTCACAAAAAGTATATTATATTCATCACATTTTTTCTAGAAATCAAATAATTAAAATATATATTTTGGTTGATTTATTTTGTATTGGTGTAAAAATTAAATAATACAAAATCAAAATTTTGCATGTTCAGTTTGGATTCACTGTGTTTTTTTTTTTTTTTTAGAATATGGAAAACATTATATTAGTTAGTGCTAGTGCTAGTGTTTATGTGTTATAAAAAAAACAGGACAAAAAAAATAAATAAATAATTCTAGTCTTTGGCAATGGCAACCACATAAACAAATAATTTTGGGTCAACTTAAAAACAAAAGGTAACTTACGTATAGGAGATGGTAGGTAAGAATTATTGTTGACAATTAAAGAGACTTTCGTAATATAATCAATGGACATTGATTATAGTAATCTCTTAGATTTTTTAATTAATAATAATAGCTGTAATCTCACACAATTAAATTGTAATGATCCAAAAGTCACCTAACAAATTAGAACAATGTTAGGGATACAAAATATACTATAAAAAATTTGATCAAACATTCACATGGGTTTTAGTGGGACTCATACTTATGCAATTATTTAGTAGAAATTTTAAAGTCGGTAACATTTGATTTGAGTAATGCTAAGAGAGTTATGCTAGAAACTCTAATGAATTTTCAAACTTTTTACATAGGTGTGAGATTCACACAAATCACATGGGGCGAGAGGTTTGGCAAAAAATTTGATAATTCATTTGGGGTCTCTAGCATTTTCCATGCTAAGAATATCTAAATTTCTATTAAATGTTTGATATGAATGTATGTCTTATATCTATATGAGACATTTGATAAAAATGATAAGAAAACATTTTGTAACTTACCTATAAAAAGCCTTGTGTCTCAACTGAAAACATGATTAAACAATTCTATCAATGTCAACTACTAACGTTGGTCAGTTTCTTCTCTTCTGTTTCGTCTTCTTTATCCTCTTGGTTGGCCACGAGGGTAAGTATGTTTGCATTTTTTCTTCTAATTACAAATAAAAGATCATGAAATATTATTAACCAAGTTTATTATAATTCATAGATATATTTTTATTTTTTTTTATCTTGTTATACGTGTACAATTTAATTAACACTATCAAAAACAAAAGATCTAACCGAGGAGTTTATCTTGTCAAAAAAAAAAAAAGACTCTTCATTCTTAATATGAATGTTTACAATGCAGGATATGACAAGTATAGCAGCCAAGATGAAGATGGGTTTTCAAAATCAAATTTAAATACAAATTCAAGTGCAGCTAATTATGTGTCTTCCAAATTGGGCAAGAAAATAGTTCTATCCACCCGATGCTTACCATTTCTTCCTGATGATTACACATATTGGTGTTGTGTAACTGTAACCCCACGTAATTGTTCTTTTTACAATGCCTTCGACTGTGAAAATAGTTGCCCTTCCCCTCAACCTCAATTTGTCACCAATCCATGATGCTCTAATTATATTATTATTCATCCAAATAATAATGCTACATATGATTTAGTCATGGATGTCCCTTTTTCAAGGTTTTGAATTCCTGTTGTGGTTGTAATTGGCCATAAACAATTGAGGCATATAAAAGAACCAATAGTCGGTCATCAAATAAGTCTTGAGGCGATCCCCAAGGGTTGGCCTAGTGGTGTAGGCTTGAGACTTAGGAGCTTGCTCCTCTCTAGGTCTCAAGTTTAAAACCTCTTAGGTGTTATTAATTCTTGTGTTGGACCAGTCCATACAGAACTTTGCTCTGGCTTTAAATGAGCCCCCGCTAGTGGACGGTGGGATTGGTCCCCTAGGGATTAGTCGAGGTGAGCGCAAACTGACTCGGACACCCTGAGTTATCAAAAAATAAGTCTTGAGGCTTATAAAAGAATCAATAGTCAATCACCAAATTAATCAAGAATCAATAGTCTTGAGGCATTAAAAAGAAGCAAAGAAAAAAAATTAAGGGGAAATTACCCACAGGTCCCATGTGGAACATGTGGACACCATTTAATCCCATAACTTTTTGAGTACACCCAAAAGTCCTTTCCTCTCTCTCTGCTTTTTGCTTTCCTTCCTCCTCTCGTTTTTTTTTTTCTGCATTTTTCTCTCATCGTGTTTGTCATGGACGACGACCGGTGATCATGTCTTTCTCCATTGATCGGGGTTCACTGATAACCGCCAACCATCGAAATCAACTCGTGACTTCACTCTCACCGACGGCGAAGATAATATATTTCCGACGAAGAAGATGATATATTTCCGACGAATAAGATGAGTGGATTTACTTAGATCTACATCAGATTTGGCTAGATCTAAACAAAAAATAGTTGCCGGAGTACAATCCTCTCTCTACATCCGCCTTTCTCCTTCGATCTCTTTTTTTTTTCTCTGCTATACACTTCTGTTTTTCTGTTCTAATGGAGAAAATTTTCGAATTCTGAACAAGTAGTTTTCGAGTTTTAGTTACAGGCGGTGAAAACTGTAAAATTTTTGCAGTTTCAAATTTTTTTGGTACTGGAATGAATCATGTATAAAACTGTAAAATTTTACAGTTTCATAACATGTTTTTCAGTTTGATTAATAAGGATAAATGCTTAATAGGTTTTTTGTTTTGAAACTGTAACATTTTACAGTTTCAAAACTTACTTTTCAGTTTGATCACTATTTAGAGATTATTTGCTTGAACCTTACAAAAATTGAAAAATAACCTATGTTTTCCCCATTGTTGCTATTTTTTGTCGTTTCATTTTTTTCCTTTTAGTTTATCAATATTTAGCACATTTTGCTATGTTTTTTTTGCTATAATTTATCCATTTATTCTTTTTTTTTTTCCGGCAATATTCTAGACATTCCGGTGAGTCTCCAGTGATGTTCTTAACGTCCAGTGAACGTTCTGAACATTCCGGCGACTTCCATTAATGTTCTTAACACTCCGACGAACTTCCGGCGAAACTCCGGCGACTTCCCGGCGATGTTGAACATTCCGACGAGTCTCCGGCGACCGTTTGACGGAAGTCCTATGGTAGTAAGATGTGAACAGTGTCTATAAATTAAAAAAAAAAGAAGGATTTTTTGGTAACAATTAAAAATGTATTGGACTAATTGGTGCAAGTGTTTTGTTTTGAGATTAGCTGGGTTTTGAACTTGGTACATAGGACTTATTAGTAAGTTCCCCAAAAATTAAAGAGTGTAGATATTTTGGAATGAAGTTTTAAGAGCACAATGTATTTAAGCTTTGCCGTTAGTGCAATTAATTTCGTATAAATTTTACATGCTATAATCTAGAAAAATGTTATACAAAAACGGATTTTTTTAATTTTTTTTTATTAGCGACAAAATTAATGGATTCTATGTGATATCAACTTTGTGTCTCTACTTACAAGAAAATTTTGTAAAAAATATTTATGTATAATATTACTTTTTTAATATTATTTATTTAATATGTGTTGTTGTTTCCACTTCCTATTACGGGTGTAATCGGTTCAATTTTGTCGATTTTTTGAGTTGTGGATGGACCAAAGCAACCGCTCTATGTTGTTTGTCTGCAATTCAATTTGAGTCGATTTGACGTAATCATATTGAGATTAAATAATAATAAATAAATAAATAAAGACTTAACCATTGTGGTTAACTTGGGATTCTTATAAACCAACAAAAATCGCCAAATACCACGGTACTCAAAAAAATTAGAAACAATTTTTTATAGAAAATTGAAAATAAATAACAGTAATCAAAATCTTAATTTTTAATGGCTAAATTGAAATGTGAGCATTAGAGAAAGAGAAAATACTTGGAATGTCATTTAAGGATGTTTTGGGCTTAAATTAAAAATAAAAGGTAAGTTGTGTATATGAAATGAAATGTATGAAATTTCCAATTATTGGTGATAATTTAAGGAAAGATTTGTATTTTGTGCCTAATTGACCATAATTATGTCTTATATTCCTAAATAAAAATGCTAGAGTTTCTAAATAAATTACCAAATATTTTATGATGAGACACCAATAAATCACAAATAGTGATTTTATGAACCGTTTGATCCTCCATTTTTGATATTCCCTTTTTTCTTATGAATTCAAAGGTCTCATTCTAGTGTAAATTATATAAAGGGTCAACCATAAACGCGCGTATGTTATGTGTTGAGAGACAAATATGAGTTTTCTCAAAATGTTAAAATTACTAAATGTAACACTTTAAAAAATTATTTAGTGTACTTTTCTCAAATGTAACAACGTAACATTCCAAAAAAAAACTCTTTAGTGTAGTTTTTCAAACGTAACATTCCAATTAATATAATAATATAAAAACTCATTAGTATACTTTTTCCAAAAAAAAATTCAAAAAAAAAAAAATGTTACTTTCAAAAAAAATTCTTAGTATACTTTTCCCAAACGTAATACTGCAATGTAGCATACTGAAAAACTTCTTATTGTACTTTTCTTAAATGTAATAACGTAACATTTTAAAAAAATTCTTAGTGTACTTTTCCCAATTGTAACACTCCAATGTAACACAACAAAAAAAACTTTTTAGTGTACTTTTCTCAAACGTAATAACGTAACATTCTAAAAAAATTCCTTAGCATATTTTTCGTAAATGTAACACTCCAATCAATGTAACATACAAAAATTTCTTATTGTATTTTTTTCAAATGTAGCACTCTAATGTAACACTAGAAAATTACACTAATAGAAATGTAGATTTCAACGCTCGACAATAACACTTTAGCCACCAATCCTCCCAAAAAGAATCTTTCACACGACACATTTCCATTCCAATCACAAAAATAAATCGAAAAAATTGAAAAAATAAATCACAAAGGGATATTCACTTAAACTCAAATGGCACCAAATCAATTAAATACAACTTTCCAAAACAAAAATGACTAATTGGTTTATAAGAAAACTCTTAGACCAAATAGATCAACATTCTCCCATATGGGATTTATAGATAAATTTTCCAATATTCTATTAAATACTCACAAGGCACTCATGTGAGTCTCGAGTATAACTCCCCTCCATACTCTTATCCTCCATACTTCATTTTTTGGGCTCCATTCTAGGCCCACAATGGTAATCTAAACCATTCATCTTGTAAATCTTATAATGAAGACTGTGTGTGCAAAAAATCAACTTCATCAAATATCAATGAATACATAAACAAATCATTTTTTGTTTTATAGAATGAAATGTTTAAGTTTAAACTCACAATTACTATTTATTTTTTAAAAAATAAGATGCAATTTATTCATATATCTAGTGATATTCAATGAAACTAAATTTTTGCATAATTCATCTAAATTGTTGGGATTACTAGTTGAACAATTTAGAATATCAATGCAGACCTGGAATGAAGTCCAAAAAAATAAAGTATGGAGGAGTATGGAGAATAAGAATATGGAGGGGAGTCATTTTCGTTGATCTTATGTGGTGTAGGTTAAAATATTTGATAATTCATTTAGAATATATATCATTACTTGTTTTTAAATTCAAAATTGTTGTTATCTTTTCTTATAGAGCAATGCATATAAATTAAGAAAAAAAATTAATTATACGATGAAATTAATTATACCAAATGTTTTACTAAATTAAATTTTAAGTGTCACAGAAAGCAACATAAAATAAGATTTTTAACTTTTGCCTATAAAAAACCTTATGTCCCAACTAAAAATATCATTCAAAATTTAATTGATGGCAACTATTGGCATGAGTAGATTTGCTTGGTTTTCTTAACCTTGTTCGGTGGTTATTTTATTTTATTTTTAATAACTCAGGATGTTCGGATCAGTTTGCGCACACCTCGATTAATTCTTGAGAGATCAATCCTTCTTGAGAGATCAATCCCATCGTTCACTAGCGAGAGGGGCCCATTTAAAGCCAGATCAAAACTCTTTATGGACTGGCCCAACACAAGAATTGACAGTGAGAGACCCATTTAAAGCCAGAGTAAAGCTCCTTATGGACTGGCTCAACACAAAAATTGATAGTACTTAAGAGGTTTTGAACTTGAGACCTAAAGATGAGCAAACTCCTAGATCCGAAACCTACACCACTAGGCCAATCCTTGGGAGTTCTTGTTCGTTGGTCATGAATGTAAGTATACTTGAGATCCTTATAGCATAAAAGCTTATGAAATATTTTCAGCCAAGTTTACTATAACCATGGGTATTTATTTATTTTTCTTGTTATGTATGTATAGCTAATAAGAATGGCATCATCAAATGCACATATCTACACACCGAGGGTGATAGGTATACAAAGTTGAGAAACGATTTAAGTAAAAACACAAGACTTGTTAAGTATGTGGTTATTTAATATCTTAATTTTTGAAAAGTTTGATGAATAAGGAAGATAGGTTAAATTTAAAATCAATTATCAGTTGTTTATTGGATGTGGAGTTTTAAATTACTAAATTACAGTTTTGGAAAAAGTGTGAGCATGTAATATTATGTGAGGGCAAAATTGTAATATTTAGTTTATACTTTGCATGGTATGCTTGTAACGTTGTAAGTCCTCGTAAGTTTAGTGATTTAAGCCTTAGACACTAACCTATTTGAGTTAATAGATTCTATTTCATAGGTTTCATATATATATTCGCACTTGTAATAATCATCTCTGCAAACTCTCTCATTTCTTGATTTTCTTTCTTTTTTCTTAAGAGTTGTTTCAAACAATTGATTGTTATTTAAGGCACGCGAAAAAGACCTTCCATACTTAATGGTTTAATCTCTTCGAAAGTTCATTACCAAGGCATTACATCCCTCTCACACCAAGAATAACTTCTTGTTTGATACTTCTCTTCATTAGTGGATGTGCTTATCACTTTTGCACAAAATGGTTAAAGAATGAAAATGTAATAAAAAGGGCTAATAAAATTGGACTAAAACAGACACGAGATAATAAAATTGAGTTAGGTTCAATCAGACGTTATATTGAACCCATTAAGTCTCGAGACATTTCATACTCTTTAGTGATAATAATGGTTCAAGAATCAATGTCTACCACTTCCCTTAAGGTAACTCCATGATAGAGAAAAGGTTTTTATTAGTCTTTTATTGTCATTCATTGAGCCTTTGTCCCATCGATTCATAGATCATCATGCATCAACCTTGTGACCATTGATGATATGTGAATCTATTTTACTTCTTCCTTGATCAATTCCATGATAGGGAGAGGCAGAGAGGATAAACATCCACTGGAAACACTCTGTTTTTGCTCTGTTTCTTTTCTGCTGCAGTAGGGCATCACCTAAAAATAGTGGTCGGCTGACCACTTTCCAAGGCTGGCTGACCACCTCATTTCAGCCAAGCAGTGTCATTTTCATGACAAAACAGTGCAGAAGCTAGGGCAAAAACAGAATTATTTTCTGACTGTGAACAGAATAGTTTAGGCAACAGAACAGAAGAGTTTTTGGGAGGATGTTCTCGGTTGCGCGTGTGGTTCTTTGACTCCCGTTCGAATTAATTGGCTTAAATAGCTCTTAGATTAATGTGTTATAAGTAATTAGTTAAATCCCTTTGAGTTTGTAATAGCTAGTTAACTTAGTTAATTAATTCGGTGTTGTAATAGTTAGTTAATTAGGACAGTCATTCGGACCCTCCTATGTGAGGGAAAAATTCTAA
Source organism: Camellia japonica (assembly GCA_030407325.1). NCBI lineage: Eukaryota > Viridiplantae > Streptophyta > Magnoliopsida > Ericales > Theaceae > Camellia > Camellia japonica. Next base: position 162,045,858 of record JAPPVO010000032.1, read on the forward strand.
TATTATGTATGTCTTCCAACCTCCGTTTCTTTCTCTCTTTTATTTATCCACTTATCCTGGTTAGCATCATATTTTCCTTAGCATTTTCCATGACTCACATCCATTCGTTTTGCATGCATAAGGGTTCGACTTATCATACTAATCAATGTTAGTTTCAAATTCCTTGCTTAAATACATGCGCTATCATATGCTTTGAAATTGATCCATATGTCATGTTAAGAAGCCAAATCCGATAGTTGCATTTTGTATGCGTTGCATTAGTCATTTGCAATGTTTAGGATCATGCATTTTTTCCAACAACTTTTTCTTTTGGTTCTCCTCAGATATTTGGTGTAAGTATTTTTTGTTTTAGCATATTGCATGCGTGTAATTGTTGCCATAATAAGCATGTTCACCATGAGACTAAGTGCTTATTTGATATATCTTTTGAATGCCTATGGATGAAAGTTTTTTACTTATTTGATTTGATAAATGTATATATGATATCACTTTTTCAAGTGGCACACATTTAAAATTATTTTCAAAACAAGCATGAAATCAAAACCTTCCAAATTAGGCAAATTAGTCTATACTTATGTGCATCACATAGTAAAGATAGTGTAATAATCGGAACAAGAGCGCATAATGTACATAAAAATCACATCATGATTAATAGAAGCCGATCTTTGATTGGGTGAGTGGGGTGCTCAATTCATGACCTTCCCTTTTCATACCTAAATTCCCGAGCTGAGACACTTTGATGATGACGGACAAGTGGCCTTTGGCACAAGTCACGGGTTTCCTAAATTTTTCAAAAATATTTAGGTGGCAACTCTAAAATCTGACAATGCAGTTCATTTTTTATATTTTTGATTAAAAATCAATTTTTCAAAGATTTGCCGGATTTAAACTCTTTTGTATTTTCACTGTTTCACATTACACTTGTGAAATCAGATTCAGAATTACGGGAATCCGAATTGTAAGGCTATTGTATCCGAGGAGATTAAACCCCTCCGAGGAGCACAAAAAAAAAGCTACACAAGGACTCAGACTGTGAGAAGAGTTGCCCTCCTCCTCAACCTCAATTTGTCCCCAATCAATGATGCTGTAATTATATTATTGTTCATCCAAATAATAATGCTAAATATGATTTAGTCATGGATATCCTATTTTCAAGGTTTTGAATACCTATTGTAGTTACAATTTTTATTTTTTATTTTTGGAGGGGGAGGTTCCCATTCATAAATGACATTTCTATTGATAAATATATGAAAAATGGCCTATAAGCCCAATTTTTAAGCCAAAATTGACTATGATGTAAGTTGTAATTGGCCATAAACAATTAAGGCTTATGAAAGAACCAATAGTCAGTCACCAAATGAGTCTTGAAGTTAGGAATGACAACGGGGCGGGATGGGGCCGGGGATCTCACTCCCCGTCCCCGATCCCTGATGGCCAAAACTTCCCCGGCCCCGGCCCTGATCCCTGATGGGTAACCTATCATGGTCCCCGTCCCCGCCCTCAACAGGGATCGGGTTTCCCCGACCCCGAAAGTTCCTCGATCCAAATTTGTTTCAACATTCAACACCATCAACAACTTTCAACATCATCAGCAACATCCTCAAAAAATCATACACAAATACATACATACATACATACATACTCACATGTATACATTCACACAGAGACACACACATACATGTATACACAAAGAGAGAGAACGACGGAGGAGATCAACACAGATCTAAGATCTCTGTGTGACTGCGATGACGGTGACTCAACGGACAGGAAGAGAGAGGGCAGCGATGGAGGTGGAGCGAACGGCGGAGTCGACGGAGGTGGAGCGGCAGTGCGAGGTGGACAACGACTCCGGCATCGCGGACAGTGACGGCTGTGCTAAGGAGGCAGAGAGGAGAGGTGCGACAGTGTAGAGGGAAGAGAGAGAGAGACAGAACATAATAGTTACATATGATAGAGGGTTATATATTAAGGGGTATATATAGTAAGTTTGATTCGGGAGGCTAACAGGGACGGGGTTGGGGTCGGGGCCGGGGATGAAAAACATATCACCGTCCCCGGCCCAAAAATCATCGGGGATTTATTTTTGAGTACCATCCCCGGCCCGTAGGGGGATATTTTTTGGGAAAAACACGCTCTAATCAGGGTCGGGGGGTCGGATCCCTGTCGGGCCGGTTTTAAATTGCCATCCCACTTGAAGCTTATAGAAGAATCAATACTCACTCACCAAATGAGTCTGTCTCCATCGATAAAGTCGGTCCAAGAATCACTATATATATATTCACTAAATCTGGCAACTACTCTCAGTTATTAGCATTAAGGAAAATGAAAAGGAAAATGATTTGGAGCCCTAAAACTACCCCCCCTAATCCCCCTAATTTCCAATTTAGGCAACTGTTTCCTTTTTTTTTTTTTTTTTTTTTACTTGATATGGATATTAGGGGGATTAGGGGGGTTTTTTTAGGGGGATGTAGCATGGTTGAAATGAAAAATCCCCCTAAAAATACTCCCCCTAATCCCCCTAATTTCTAATTTTGGAAACTGTTTTCTTTTTTCTTTTTTTTTGTTTTCTTTTTTCTTTTTTTTTTTTTTACTTGATATGGAATTTCGGGGGATTCGGCCCCCAATTTCGGGGGATTCCTCACGGCCCTAGCATTAAAAAGAAGCAAAGAAAGAAAATAAAAAAAGTGCAGATATTTTGGAATGAATTTTTAAGGGCACAATGTAATTCAGCTTTGCCGTTAGTGCAATTGGTTAAGTTTATATGAAATTTACATGCTATAATCCAATATTTCTAGTAGAAAAATGTTATACAAAATTAGATTTTTTATCTTTTTTTTTTTTTTGGTAAAAAAATTTACTAGTGACAAAATTAATGGATTCTACGTGTTACTAACTTTGTGTCTCTACTTATAAGAAAATTTTGTAAAAATTATTTATGTATAATATTACTCTTTTAATCCTATTACGGGTGTAATTGGTTCAATTTTATTGATTTTTTGAGTTATCGATGGACCAAAGCAACCGCTCTATGTTGTTTGCTTGCAATTTGATTTAAGTCGATTTGATGTAATCAGATTGAGATTTTATAATAAAAAAAACCTAACCATTATGGTTAACTCGGGGTTCTTATAAACCAACAACAATCACCAAACACCACAGTACTAAAAAAAATTAGAAACAATTTTTTATAAAAAACTAAAAATAAATAACAGTAACCAAAATCTTAATTTTTAATGGCTAAATTGGAATGTGAGCATTAGAGAGAGAGAAAATACTTGGAATGCCATTTAAGAATGTTTTTGGGCTAAAATTAAAAATAAAAGGTAAGTTTTGTATATGAAATGCAATGTATGAAATTTTCAATGGATAATGATATATGCATTAATTAATACACTAACTAGTGTTCTAATTGATGATGTGGTATAATTTAAGAGATTTTTTATATTTGTAATTTATATAATGAGTGGGGTCAATAATAATATCATAACTAGTGTTGGTACACTAGTTAGTACACTAATTGATACATGTAGTACCACCGATTTCGAATAATGCTATGTACACCAATTAATACACTAACTAGTATACCAATTGATGATGTGGTATAATTTAAGAGGTTTTGATATTTGTAATTTGTATAAGAAATGGAATCAATAATAATATCATAACTAGTGTTGGTACATTAGTTAGTAATGTCTAATTTAAGGAAAGATTTTGTGCCTAATTGACATTAATTATAGTAATGCCTTATATTCTTAAATAAAAATGCTAGTCTCTAAATAAATTATCAAATATTTTAGGATGAAGAACCAATAAATCTGAAATAGTGATCTTATGAAGTATTTGGTTCTCCATCCCAAAGGTCTCATTCTACTGTGAATTGCATAAAGGGTCAACCATAAACGTGCGTGTGTAATGTGTCAAGGGACAAATGCAAGTTTTTTTCATAATGTTAAAATTCCTAAATGTAACACTTCAAAAAAAAATAATAATAATAATTCTTAGTAAACATTTTTCAAACGTAACACTCCAATATAACACTTAAAAAACGTAACACTCTAAGTAACACACTAAAAAATTTCTTAGTGTACTTTTCTCAAATGTAACAATGTAACATTCTAAAAAAAATTCTTTAGTGTATTTTTCTTAAACGTAATAACGTAACATTCTAAAAAAAATTCTTAGTGTATTTTTCACAAATATAACACCCAATGTAATAAACTAAAAAACTCTTTAATGTACTTTTATCAAATGTAACAACGTAACAGTCTAAAAAAATTTCTTAATATATTTTTCTTAAACGTAACATTCCAATGGAGGGGAGCCATTCTTGTTAATTTCATGTGGGGTAGGTTAAAATATTTGATAAGTCATTTAGAATATCTATCATTACACGTTTTTAAATTCAAAATTGTTGTTATCTTTTCTTATAAAGCAATGCTCATAAATTAAGAAGAAAAAAAAATTAATTATACCATGAAATTAATTATAACAAATATTTTACTAAATACGATTTTTAACTTTTGCCTATAAAAAACCTTATGTCCGAACTAAAATATCATTCAAAATTTAATCAATGGCAACTATCGGCATGAGTCGAATTGCTTTGTTTTGCTTGGTTCTCTTAACCTTGTTCGTTGGTCATGAATGTAAGTATACTTTGAGTCACTCATAGCATAAAAGCTTATGAAATATTTTCAGCCAAGTTTACTATAACCATGGGTATTTATTTATTTTTCTTGTTATGTATGTATAGCCAATAAGAATCGCATTATCAAAGGCACATATCTACACACCGAGGGTGATAGGAATACAAAGTTGGGAAACGATTTAGGTAAAAGCACAAAACTTGTTAAGTATTTGGTTATTTAATATCTTAATTTTTGAAAAGTTTGATGAATGAGGAAGATGGGTTAAATTTAAAATCAATTATCAGTTGATTATTGGATGTGGAGTTTTAAATTACTAAATAACAGTTGGGAAAAGTGTGAGCAGACAACAATTTTTTGGGTATCAGGGGAAAAAAAAATTAAATTAAATTAGTTTGAAATTGTGTGTTATATATGTACTAATAACATCTTCACATGATGCACCGGTAATTGAAAGTGAAGTTTTTTATTTGTTGATTTTTTTTATTATTATTTTTTTTAATCCTTAAAGTAATTGCTAGGCAAAGATAATATTTGAAAAAAATTATGTTATTGTGAATTTTTATTTTTAGTTTTTAAATGAAAATTGGGTGACGAAAAACCAAGTGAGTTACGTGGTTTATGTTTGGATGCAGCAAATGGAAATGACAAAACTGGTAGCAGCGAAGATGGAGATGTGTATGCAGCTAGATTTTCAAGTTCGAGTGCTAATTATATGTCGAAATTGGGCAGGAAATTTTATCTCCCATTCTGCATCACAAGTACATGCGATGATGGTAGAAGATGTTATTGTTGTTTATTTAGTACCCCAGATGCAGATTGTTTCTACGATGAGATGACGTGTTATAATGAATGCCCTCATGAGTAAATTTATGTATACAGAAATTAAATACAGAATAAAACATATGTATAAGATTTACATGTGAGGCTCACCTCTTATAATAAAATTGTGTCTCATTCTATATTTAATTTTTGTGTTGTTAGTATTACTCTCCTCATCATGGTCCTCCTTCCTCCCATGGTTAATTAATCCATGATGCTTATCATAATTACATATATTCCTTTTGATCATTTCATAAGTGCTCAACCCTGAGATATATGTATTTCAATGAAATAATTATTAAATAAATCCTTACCATTGATGTCTCTTTTTCTATTTATTTTATACATAAATAGTAAATTAGACTAATCTTTTTTAAAATTTGAAAAAAAAAAAGCATAATAAATTTAAAAATTTTGATATTTTATTATTATTAAATTCTCTTAAATGTTTTTTTTTTATTTATAATTTTACTAAAATTGTAAGTCTGTATTTATATTTATATTTATATGTATATATTTTTTAAAATCCTATCCTATCCTATCATGGACTGATCAAATCAAAAAATATCAGGGAAGTGGTATTTAATCCCCAATGCAATCCTAATTTTCACTAGAACGTAGTTTACCATTATTCTTTTTCTTTTTTTCTTTTATGTTAATTGTGATATTATTTAAATTATGATTCAAGAACTCTTTGATTATTTCTTATGTGGTGTTGAGTTATATATATATATATATTTTTTTTGTTTACTTCTCATTCTCGTAAGATTTAATCATGACATTTGTGATGATCAACTCCATAAAATATAGTTCTAACTACCATAGTAATTTTTCTTAAAATTAATATTGAATATTGTGATGATAAGTTTCAATTTTATCAATTTAAAGAAAAAAAATTATTGATGTGACATAATTTTTAAAAATTGTCACTGTCACATTTTTTTCCTAAAAAAAAAAATTGAATCATTACTTTGTAATAATATTATTTTTATTTTTTGTATTTTTGTTTTTGGGTCACAATGATATGTTTTAATGCTAACTTTTCATTTTAAAATACAAACCCTTTTTTTTTATTTACTCAAAAGTGATATTTTCACATTATTCTAATGTTTTTTGTATACATTTTTTGAAATAATGATTTTAAGAAAATATCCATTCCATATAATGCAGAATTATAAGAAAATGATCATTTCATAAATAAACTAAAAAATGACAATTTCATTTCAATTTATTTTACTTTCATTCTAATAAATTAAACATTTCAATTGAAGGGTTTGATTTCTTTCAAGTCCAGATCTCAACTTAGAGAACTTGAGGGGGTTCACGGGACCTGCCATAAGTCCCATTTCGATACTCTGAACTATTTATTTTACATTTCAATAAAATTTGTATTTACTTAAGTAATATTTAATATTTATTTATTCATGTTAAATTTGACGTGTGAATGAAATATTTTTTGTTAAGATAATGCTAGATTTAACTAATTTTTAATCTATTATTTTAGTCTTGGTTTTGCACGGGGTGGGGAACCCAACTATACTTTACATGGTAGATATTTGTACCGCTTGAGACAAAAACACAATTCCAAAAAAAAATTATAATACGTAAGTGCCAAAAAAAAAAGAAAATTACGAAATCATCCAAATATTTAAAGCAATGAAGTTGCAGCCATGCAAGGGCAAAACTGACAATAAAAAAACAACCCTTAGTAATTGTGAAGTGGCTCTTATTAGTATAGATATAAAAATAAATAAAATAAAATAAAAAATACCTTTATATATACGAGTATTTTGATGAGTGGCGAGAATTCAAAAATAAACAATGACAGCATATTTATAAGAAGGTACTTCTTGTCGTATATGCACACAATCATATTTTATTTTTCCTTTCTTGTTTTTCATTACAAATTATCACATTATAATGAAGTTCAATAAATCAAAATAATAATTACAATAATATTTAAATATAACAAATCACTCTTACAATAAACTTACTAAACGTTAAAAAGGAGAAAATCATACAAAAATAAGAAGAGCAAGGCCATACAAACATATGAGAGAATCAATCACACTCAAAACATCAATGAATGAGTTAGTCCACCAACCCATTATTAGCACACATACTTAATGGATATGCTTAGTTATAGAAATGGCAAAATTCTCAAGAAAGTTTAAAATAAGAGCAATGTTATGTTCACCAAAAAAAAAAATTTAGCACTTAGGCCAGAAGTTTAATTTTAATTTTTTTTTTTGGGGGGGTGGGGTAATTGCTCCAAACTCTATTATTTTTTAGTCATAAGGAGATAACAATAATTTGAAAGATTATATTACCTATGATTAGACAACATTCATCCGATCTGTCAAAATGGAATGGCTCGAACTAATCTATCATAAAATAGACAATTTAAATGGTTCAAGCAAATGGATGCAATATGTTTTTTCAATTCGCCGAAATTCAGATGGATAGTGGATGGAATGTCATCCAACTCGATTTGCCAATATTCCTAAAATAATGATGTTATACTTTTATGCTTTGTATGTTAAAAAAATATGAAAGTTCTGTCACGACCCACTCTCCGTACCCAAGGGTTAAGTATTCTGATGGCCAGTAACTGAAGTTACTTCCGACCAATTCTTAAATAAGTTACTAAACGTAAGCAAAAAAATATTTAAGTGAGGGTACCAAAATAATCATTGGAGCATTTATTTTTAAAACAAAATTTATTGACCAAAAAGACCGCTATTTACATTTGAAGAATAGAATTATAAATACTATAAAAGTGATGTGTATATCTATTCCGCAGTCTCGCGTCTAAGACTCTCCAAAAGTTATTTTTAAATTGCATTGTTTCTTGAAAATTGGTAAACAGCTATAAGCACATAGCAGAGTGAGAATATTATACAAAGAGTATAAGGATATAAAATTCACCATGGATAATTATTGGCTAAACAAAGCTTGATATTAAAATACAGAGTATATAATACAAAGATCATTTAATATATAATACAGAAATCATATAAACAAAATAATCATAATCACGGTGCAGAACAGAACAAAACAGATGTATGGACTCAAGAGGCGGCTCCTACGAACTCTAGAGGTGACTCCCACCATAGTATAGCACTTAGTTCCGTACAGCACTTTGCTCCACACTAGAAATCATAACCACAGTACAGAATGGAACAGATGTATGGACTCAAGAGGTAGCTCGTACGAACTCTAGAGGTGGCTCCCACAATAGTGTAGCACCTAACTCCGTACAACACTTTGCTCCACACCAGAATCAGAGTGTCAGTGGATCCATGACAGATAGAGGGTCACAAAGTGACTAATCAAAGGACCAATGGTTTATTTAAGTCCCCCAAGGTATGGGACCTCCGTGGTGGTACTTGTAAAATAATTACTCAAAACACATTTTAATAAACAGTTATATCCATGGGTTTTCCTTATTATATAAAATAAGATTCATATATTAAAAATGCTAATATAATTTATAAAACACAAACTACGTAAAATAAATTATGATAACTCAAAATATACGTAAAATATATGATGATGACTCAAGATATAATATAACTCACCTTAGCTTTAATTTTGTCGTTTTCCTTTCGTTCACTGCAATTTACTAAATACTCCAAACTAAACTCAAAGTTTTATATATAAAAAAACATGAGAGAGAGAATAAGAGAGAGTTGGAATTGGTGAGGATGAAATAGCTACTGCACATCTATATATAGGCGGCAAAGCGTGGGGAGCAAGTGGCTTGCGGGGCACGCTTTCCTTTTTGGTACAGAAAATATTATGTTTTCGTGTATTTTAGTTTAGAAAAAATATAGAGAAAAATATAATAAAAATACTATAATACTCAGAAAATAATATTGAATAATAATATAAAGTTAAAATTATTTTTTTGAAACCATTTATTAAATAATACTAATATAAAATTTAAGGAACAATTTAAATTTTCGGGTTGTTACAAGTTCAACCTTTATTTTTATTATTATAAAAAAGAAGAAAAAAATTGGGCTCAAAATAGTAAAGAATTACTAGAAAATAATTCGACAAAATGTCTAGAACACTAAAGCCCAAATTGCTAAACCAATCCACATCCACTGTCAACTCATATGGTCCGCTCAATTCGCATTCGCTAAATAAATGGACGGATATAGATTAATTTTTTTTCAATCCGTCTAAATTTGGATGGATAGTAGATAAGAGGCGATCTAACTCAGCCTGATCTATGAGCTGTTGGAAAATTGATTTTTATAGGCTTATTTCGAGCCAACTTTGAGTGGGTCCTCACCGTCTTTTGGGGTAGGTCCGAAAAGGTGACGTGTTCTTTGCCGCATGACAAATCACACGGTGAAGACGGTTCGTCAAAACCATTTATGAGTGAATGGAAACTTGACGTCGTTTTCGGGCTCGTAAAATTGGACAAGTAAAGAATAAATGTGGGTTTCCTTGTAAGATTTGTCCCACATTGAAACTTGAAGAGAACTTATATATGTATATAAGTTCTAGATGACAACACTTGGGTTGGGCCCCAAGGGGCACCCCAAGTTTGTAGAAGGGAGGAGTTATGGACAAATTAAACCTTGGCTCAAACCACCACACACGAGCACCCCCGATCGGCCGTGTCGGGTGTGGGTTGATTCTAACATTAATTTTTTGGACAAAATTTATTTGAAAATTTTCAAATTCATGCAGGAAATTATTTGAATTTCAAAATGTACTTGAACTCAAATTTTTTGTCCAAAAATTGTGCCTCTGAATTCTACTACATTCCCAACTATTTAACAGGGTTTTTAATTGCCAAACAGATTCAAAACTGCCCAGCAATTTCTGGACAGATTCAAAACTACTGCAGTTATCTGTTCAAATTTGAAACTACACCTGTTGGATTCAAAACCAATCTGTTCATTCAACCTGTTCGGACAGATTGTTAGCCTATAAATAGAGGCCATTTCCAGTTGTTTTTTGCATCCAAAAATAGTCTGAAAATTTCATTTTCTTGCTGTTCAGATTTTGCTCTGTTGCATATATATTCTTCATATAATTTTTAGAAAAAATTTAGAGAGTATAGAACACAGGTTTTGTTCGCCGTACAAATTGTTTGGAGTGCTATTACAATTTGTGAAGATCATTGTATCATGGGAGATAGACGTCTTTTATCCATAAGCACCGTAGCGGGGCGAATCTGTCTTAAGGATAGAGTGTCACACACTCGACTTGATTTTTTTAAAATATTTATTCGGTTTGATAAAATAAATTCGGTAAGTAATTTATTTTATTTGTTGATTTGTTTCATTATTTATTTTACATAGAAGATTGCTCCAACAATCTGAAGACAGACTCGAATTATTCTGTTTATACAGAATTTTTCGTTTGTTTCCTTTCATCTTTTCTTCTTCTTACATAAATTATTTTCTATGGTTTTACAAAATAAGATTATGGTTGAAAAAACAAATAGTAGTAATATACTATTTATTTTATTTGACAACTAGTAGTAATATACTGGTGTCATTAACAATTCAGAATTTTTTTTTTGTAAAATTGGTCAGAAATTAATTTTGGCTTTCAGAAATAATTTCTGAGTTTTCATTAATTAAAATTCCTTTTAGTATTTTAATTATTGAAGTATTACAGAAATTTAATTTTCTGTGTGGAATTAATTTGATTAAATAAAATTTTATTTTATTTTCAAATTAATTGAAAATAAAAGTTACAATTCTTGTTTCTTTTATTTTTACATAATTTAATTCTGTGGTTTTTGTTTAAATTTTCTGTATAGTATAAAATTCTAATTATAATTTTGTTTTAATAAATTCGAATTCATGACTACTGAAACTAATGGTAAAAAAAGTATTGTCGTGGTGGCTGCAATTTCTCCAACCCCTCCTCCTGTTGTGACTGTGCCAGTCAATCACGGTGAGAAGCCAGAGAAGTTCTCTGAGACTGATTTTAAAAAATGGCAACAAAAAATGTTGTTCTATCTTACTACTCTCAACCTGGCACGTTTTCTCCGTAAGGATGCTCCTACTCTGAAAAAGGATGAAACCGACTAGCAAGTGGTTACTGTGATCGATGCTTAGAAACATGTAGATTTCCTTTGCCAGAACTACATCTTGAACGGACTTGACAACACATTATATAATGTCTATAGTCTTATCAAAACGGTAAAGGAATTTTGGGAGTCTTTGGAGAAAAAGTACAAAACAGAAGATGTTGGCTCAAAGAAATTTGTGGTTAGCAAATTCCTGAATTTTGTAATGGTTGATTCTAAGACTGTGACCAACCAAGTTCAAGATCTCCAACTCATTCTGTACGACATTCATGCAGAAAGTATGTCTCTCAATGAATCCTTCCAAGTTGCTGCCTTAATTGAAAAATTACCACAAGGCTAGAAAGAATTCAAGAACTATCTCAAACACAAGCGCAAAGAAATTTCTTTAGAAGAATTGATTATGCGCTTGAGGATTGAAGAGGACAACCGCAATTTTGAAAAGCGGGCTAGTAAGGATCCAATGGAGTCTAAGGCAAATGTAGTGGAACATACTTCAAAAGCAAAGAAACGGAAGTTTTCTGGAGAAAGTTCATTACAAGGTTCTAAAAGGGGAAAACTAAAATGTACAAATTTAATGACAAATATTACATCTGTGATAAAGAGTGACATTAAGCCAAAGATTACCGTAGCAAAAGCAAAAGTACAAACAAAAGAAGAACAAACAAGAAGCCTGCTCAAGTCAATATGGCCGAAGTGGACAAAATTTCCAATGGTGTAGATAATATAAATCTTTCTGCAGTTGTTTCTGAGGCAAATCTTATTGGAAATCCTAAAGAATGGCAGGTGGACACTGGTGCTACTCGTCATATCTGTGCCGACAAAAAGATGTTCACATCTTATTCTATAGTGGACAATGGTGAACAACTTTTTATGGATAACTCCTCAACTTCCAAAGTTGAAGGACAAAGAAAGATTATTCTGAAGATGACATCTGGAAAGGAACTCACTCTCAACAATGTGCTGCATGTACCGGACATTTGCAAGAACCTTGTTTCCGGATCTTTGTTGAATAAAAATGGGTTTAGGCTAGTTTTTAAAAGTGACAAGTTTGTACTTACCAAAAACGGGATGTATGTAAGAAAAGGTTACATGTCTGATAGCCTTTTCAAAATGAATGTAATGACTATTATACCTTCTGTTTTAATAAAAATACATCTTCTTCTCGCTTGCTTGAGTCTTCAAATTGATGGTATGGTAGACCTGGACATGTTAATTATGGATCTTTGCGTAGATTAATTAATATGGAATGTTTACCTAAATTTGATATTGATTTAAATCATAAATATGAAATTTGTGTTGAGACAAAATTATCCAAAACTCATTTTCATATAATTGAAAGAAGTATAGAACCACTTGAATTAATTTATAATGATATTTGTGATTTTAAATCAATTCAAACTAGAGATGGGAAAAAATATTTTATCACTTTTATAGATAACTATACTAGTTATAGTTATGTTTATTTAATTCGAATCAACGATGAAGTTTTGGAAACTTTCATTCAATATAAGAATGAAATTGAAAATCAACTTGGTAAGAAAATTAAGAAACTTAGAAGTGATAGATGTGGTGAATATGAATCACCTTTTGGTGAGTTATGTAAAGAACATGGAATAATTCATCAAACCACCGCTCCTTACTCACCTCAGCAAAATGGAATTGCTGAAAGGAAAAATAAGACTTTAAAACAAATAATAAATGCCATGTTAATAAGTTCTGGAACTTGTGGGGGGAAACAATACTTTCTGCTAATTATATACTTAACAAAGTATCCCGAAAGAAAGTGAAAACACCTTATGAAATGTGGCATAGGAAAGTACCATCCTACAAATATTTAAAAGTGTGGGGTTGTTTGGCTAAAGTGGCTAATCCTAGTCCTAAAAAGACTAAGATAGGTCCTAAAACTATTGATTGTATTTTCATTGGTTATGCTAAGAATAGTAGTGCATATCAGTTTTTGATTCATAAATCAGAACATTTCGAAATGCATGTAAATACTCTTATTGAATCTCAGAATGCATCATTTTTTGAACATGTATTTCCAAATAAGACTGGACAAGAGACTAGTACTAATAAAAGATCTTATGATGCTATTACTAGTCATGATAAAAAACAAGATCAAGAATAAGAACAAGAGATAGATCAAAATGAGGAAGATGAACCTGGGCGTAGTAAACGTGCTAGAACCTCAAAATCTTTTGGTCTAGATTTTCTAACATTTTTGTTAGAAAATAGGCCTTTAACTTTTAAAGAGACTATGTCCAGTTCAGAAGCTCCTTTATGGAAAGAGACTGTCAATAGCGAAGTTGAATCCATCCTACAAAATCACACTTGAGAATTGGTGGATTTACCACCAGAATGTAAACCTCTTGGATACAAGTGGATTTTCAAAAGAAAAATGAAAGCGGATGGATCAATTGACAAATACAAGGCAAGATTTGTAGTCAAAGGTTTTAGACAAAAAGAAGGTCTTGATCACTTTGACACATACTCACTAATTACTACAATAACATCCATTAGAATGCTAATTACCATTGCATTTCTATACAATCTAAAAATTCATCAAATGGATGTGAAAACTGTTTTCTTAAATGGTGAGTTAGATGAAGAAATTTACATGGAACAACCAGAAGGAATTTCTGCTCTAGGAAAAGAAAAGAAAGTGTGTAAATTAGTTAAATCATTATATGGTTTAAAACAAGTGCCAAAGCAATGGCATGAGAAATTTGACAGAGCAATGATATCAAATGGATTTAAAATTAATAAATGTGACAAATATGTTTATATTAAAAACACAAAGCAAATGTTATGTAATTGTATGCCTTTATGTAGATGATATACTCATCATAGGTAGTAATAATGAAATAATTAAAACTATCAAGAAAATGTTGAATAAACATTTTGAAAGACATAGGGATTGCTGATGTAATTTTTGGTATAAAGATTATCAAAACATCAGAAGGTTATGCTTTGTCACAATCTCATTACATTGAGAAAATATTTGACAAATTTAGCAAATTCAGCAATCTCATTACCATTGATGTCTCTTTTTCTATTTATTTTATACGTAAATAGTAAATTAGACTAATCTTTTTTAAAATTTGAAAAAAAATATATAATAAATTTTGAAAATTTGAAATTATATTATTATCAAATTGTCTTAATTTTTTTTTTTTTTTGTAATTTTACTAAAATTGTAAGTCTATATTTGTATTTATATGTATATATTTTTTAAAATCCTAAGTGGTATTTAATCCCCAATGCAATCCTGATTTTCACTAGATCGTAGTTTATAGGGCTGAGCAAGGAATCTGTGAAATCCGTAATCCGGTCCAGTTCAATCCAATCCGATAGGTTTGGATTGGTTTTTTGAATCCGTGGTTCGGTTCCGGATTGAAGAATTAAAAATCCGTAGTCCACGGATTGGTTCCGGATTGAACCCCACGGTTCCGGATTGGAACCAATCCGGACCGTATGCAAATAGTCTATATTTTTATTATACATCCTCCTCATAGTATCTTCTCTTATTCTATATAAAACCTAAACTCAAAGTTAAACCGTATATAATTCTTCTTTTATTACTTTTATTTGTTAATTTTTAGTTTTAATTTATAATGGTCTAAATTTTTATGGTGAAACCAATTTTCTTAGGATTGTTTAAATTTTAGAACAGTATGTCGCTATTATAGAAAAACATATTGCTATTGTGGAACTAATATAGCGCTATGTTTATGTTTTTATGAAATTAAAATGTTATATATATATTTTTTTGTTATTTAATTATGTGAATCCGTGGTCCTAAACCGATCAAATCCATATTTAAATGGATTGGTTCGGATTGGTTCCATGATTGAAACGGATTGGATTGGTTTCAATTTGTTAGGAACCGTAGATAACGGATTGGTCCTGGTTTTACCCCAATCCGGTCCAATCCGGACCATGCTCACCCCTAGTAGTTTACCATTATTCTTTTTCTTTTTTTCCTTCCTTTCTTTTTTTGATGTTAATTGTGATATTATTTAAATTATGATTCAAGAACTCTTTGATTATTTCTTATGTGGTGTTGAGTTATATGTTTTTTTTGTTTTGTTTACTTTTCATTCTCATAAGATTTAATCATGACATTTGTGATGATCAACTCCATAAAATGTAGGGCAAATTACATAAATAGTCCCTATAGTTTGGGCCTTGTGTCACTTTGGTCCCTGACTTTTCAATTGTGACACATTTGACCATGAATTTTGAATTTTGTTTCAAATAAGGACAATTGAATATATAATTAGATTTTTCAAGGGTAAAATTGTCAACTTGATAAAATCTAAACTAATTTGACAAAATAAATGTCAAACAAATATTTTTAAATTTTTAAAAATTATATCTACCTGCTAAAAATAAAACTATGTAAAATTGATAAATCTTTTAGACATTTATTTATTTATTTTACCAAATTAATTTTTATTATGTGTTTGGATGATGATTATGTAAAATTAATTTTAAAAAATTAATCATGTAATTTTTATTAATTTTACATAATTTTATCATTGGTGGATAAAAATAATTTTAAAAAATTAAAATATTTTTTTGACATTTATTTTAGTCAAATTAGTTTATATTTTATCAAATTGACGATTTTACCCTTGAAAAATCTAATGATATTTTCAATTGTCCTTATTTGGACAAGATTCAAAATTCAGGGTCAAATGTGTCACAATTGAAAAGTCAGGGACTAAAGTGAACACAAGTCCCAAACTATAGGGACTATTAATGTAATTAACCCTAAAATGTAATTTTGACTACCATAGTAATTTTTATTAAAATTAATATTGAATATTGTGATAAGTTTCAATTTTATCAATTTAAAGCAAAAAATTATTGATGCGACATAATTTTTAAAAATTGTCACTGTCACATTTTTTTTCTAAAAAAATTGAATCAATACTTTGTAATAATATTGTTTTTATTTTTTTTATTTTTCTTTTGGTCCAGAATGACATGTTTTAATGTTAACTATTCATTTTAAAATACAAACCTTTTTTTTTATTTACTCAAAAGTGATATTTTCACATTATTCTTATGTTGTTTTTTGTATACATTTTTTGAAATAATGATTTTAAGAAAATATCCATTCCATATAATGCAGTATTATAAGAAAATAATCATTTCAAAAATAAACTAAAAAATGACAATTTCATTTCAATTTATTTTACTTTCATTCTAATAAATTAAACATTTCAATTGAAGGGTTTGATTTCTTTCAGCTTCAAATCTTTAACTTGAGAGAACTTGAGGGGTTCATGGGACCTATCATAAGTCCCATTTCGATACTCTGAATTATTTATTTTACACTTTAATAAAATTCCTATTTACTTAAGTAGTATTTAATATTTATTTATTCATGTTAAATTTGACGTGTGGATGAAATATTTTTTTGTTAAGATAATGCTAGATTTAACTAATTTTTAATCTATTATTTTAGTCTTCATTTTGCACGGGGTGGGGAACCCAACTATACCATGTGAAATGGTAGATATTTGTACCGCTTGAGACAAAAACACAATTCTAAAAAAAATAAAATAAATTATAATACTTAAGTGGGAAAAAAAAAAATAAAAATAAAAATAAATTTACGAAATCATCCAAATATTTAAAGCAATGAAGTTGCAGCCATGCTAGGGCAAAATTGACAATAAAAAAAAGCAACCCTTACGCTGTGTTTGGTTGGGAGATTAGGAGAGATTTGAAAAAGGAAAGGGAAAAGGTGTGTGAAACTAGGTGAAATATAGGCATGCTTTATTCACATTTCACCTACCTTTTCCATTTCCTTTTCCAAATCCCTTTTCAAATCCCCCAACCAAACACAGTATTAGTAATTGTGAAGTGGCTCCTATTAGTATAGATATAAAAATAAAAAAATCAAAGCAAATAAAAAATACCTTTATATATAGAAGTATTTTGGTGAGTGACAAGAATTCAAAAATAAACAATAACAACATGTTTACAAGAAGGTATCTGTTGTCGTACATGCACACATTCATATTTTATTTTTCCTTTCTTTTTTTTTCATTACAAATTATGACATTAAAATGAAGTTCAATAAATCAAAAAACACTTTTCAGAAAATTTTATTTTTTTATTTTCTGTGTTTTTTTGTTTTTACTGAATTTTTTTAATAATTTAAGTAATTTTTTTTACTTTTTAGACATAGCTAACATAAATATACATAAAAAGTAAAAAAATTGTGAAAAAAATCCTTTACAAATTCACTAAATACCAAAAATATAAAAAAAAAATACGAGAATTCAGTACATTTTATGTATTTTTTAATTTTTTAAAATATTTTTTCACAAATTTTTTATTTTTTAGATACATTTAAGTAAAGTGCATTTAAAAAAATTAAAAAATATTTAAAATTTTAAAAACATTCACTAAAAACGAGAAAATATGAAAACAAAAAAACTCAGTTTTCAAAAAATTTAATCCAAAAAACTCAAACTAAACACACTGAGCCTTGGTTTGGTAAACACATTGGGACTAAATAAGCACATAAGGACAAAAAACAAACTACAAAATCACAAAATGATAAAATACTTGACTTTTGATACAAAATTATCAAATTGACCCGTATATAAACAAAAAGTCAAAAAAAATCATTTCCAAGTAGAGGATAATTTTGTCATTCCAATGCAAAAAAGCCAAACAAGAAATACAAACGAACAAAAAAAGTCTTAAGTTAAAAAAGTCAAAAAACCAAATTTACCAAACGACACCCAAATAATATTTAATATAACAAATCACTCTTACAAATAAACTTACAAAACGCAAAAAAACGAGAAAACCATACAAAAATAAGAAGAGCAAGGCCAAACAAACATATGAGAGAATCAACCATACCTAAAACATCAATGAATGAGTTAGTACACCAACCCATCATTTGCCCACATACTTAGTGGTATTTTAGGAAGATGGTAAAAAATAATTTTTTTGCTTTTAATCAAGTTTTTTGGAAGTGATTTAAAAAATTGGTAAAAAGTTACTTTTTTTTTTAAATTAATATTTATTTATAGTGTCACTAAAATGACTAAAATAAGCTCACCAAACTTTAAAAAATTACATTCTACCTAAACTCACAAGATATAAATATTGAGGATAGCTATGTAATTTTCCAATCTACTTTTGCCACGGTCCAAATGAGCAAAAAAACACAACTTTATGTTTTGCTCTAACCACAAAACGTGACGTTTTGCTCACACCCCCAAAAGATATGCTTATTTATAGCAAAGGCAAAATTCTCAAGAAAGCTTAAAATAAGAGTAATGTTATGTTCACCAAAAAAAAAAAAAATTTAACACGTAGGACAGAAGTTTAATTTTTAAAAAAAAAATTCGCCGCCGCGGGGGGTGCTCCAAACGCTTTGTTTGGTTATGTTTTTCAAAAAATACTTTTCAAATTATTTTCTTATTTTTTATGTTTTTTGTTTTTACTGAATTTTTTAAATATTTTAAGTAATTTTTTTTACTTTTTAGATATAGCTAACATAAATATACATTGTTGGAACAATCTTCTGTGTAAATAAAATAAATTAAAATTAATTCAAACAAAATAAAATAAAACTTACAGAAATTATTTTGTTGAACCAAACAAAAATTAAAAGACCAAGTCGAGTGTGTGACATTCTGTCCTTAAGACAGATTCGCCCCGCTATGGTGCTTACGGTTGAGTGGCGTCTATCTCCCAGGATACAATGATCTTTAATCAACTTGTAGTAGTACTCCAAAACAAATTGTTCGGCGAACCAAACTTGTGTTCTAACTCTCTGAATATTTATTCTTAAATCTAAAATGAAGAATAATGCACTAAAAGTAATTTGGACAGCAAAAAACAAAATATGAGACTGGTTTTTTTTTATCACCAAGACTGTTGGAAATACCATGTATTTATAGGCAACTACATAGCCCGAATAGGTGCAATATGGAAATGAACAGGTGTGAATTGAATTTTGAACATATGCTGTTTGATTTAACAGATTAACTGCTGGCAACCGTAGCAGTTAATTACCTTTCTCAAACTGCCCAAAAAACCGAATCTGTTAAGGCTTTCTTGAACCTGTTTAAGGTTGGGACTTTATTAATTAAACCATTGAAATATTATATAGTAAACTATTAGAATGAATATATATATATATATATTAAACTAATTGAATATATATTTAAAACTTATTTGAATAGTTTAATAAATAAATGAAAAGGTACAAACTTTAGAAATCATTTAGGAAATCAAAATTTAAATTTAGAATTAAATTAAATCCCACAATTACAAATTTTAGGAAACCACTCAGGAAACCAAAATTTGATTTAGAATTAAATTAAATTCCCACAATAATTTTTATTGAAAAAATTCAAATGAATTTTATCTAAAAAAATTAATGTTAAACCCGAAAACGACATCAACTTCCCATTCACTCAAAAATGGTTTTGACGTTCCGTCTTCACCGTGTGACTTGCCACGCGGCAAGGAACACGTCACCTCTTCGGACCCACCCAAAAAACGTTTGGGGCCCACTTAATTTTGGGCTAAAAAAATATGCCTATATTTAAACCATTTTTCCAACAATCCCCCACATGAATGGAATTTGACGGAGAGAAAATGCAACAACATGATCTAATTACAGAGAGTACAGAAAATGGTAATATTCTGTAAATGATAGGTAGCTTTTGGCTTTGAACCTTCCCTTGTGAGACACTATCGGATTTACTAGCTAACCAGTGAATATGATGTCTTGAACTGTTCAGCCGTTTGTGTAAACCAAGACAATAGAACTCACACAGTATATTCCCAAACACAGTTTAGTTCTCACTATTGTGTTCATTTTGGCCCTGAACAACCTGGTCTTTCATGAGTGCTCTAAAGAATTGTAGCCCTTCACAAATCTCATAGAACCGGCCCAGTTCACACTCACATAGGTGATTCTTATGAAGAGTATCCTGCCATACTCCACTAGGTTTACCTAGATATAAGAATCATTAAAATTTTACTTAACCTTTAACACTGCAGACATCACTATTTTCATCAAAGAAATGGGTAGGAGTTAGACTCCCTAGTGATCCTTCTGAGTCATTCACAACTCGGTTGTCCCTTTGAACCTAGATCTTGGGATCTCCAGTCAACTAGGTTGGGTTGCCGTTGTGGTAACTCTTATTTAATAGGCTTAAGTCCCATTCCCCTCGATGAATTCTCAACTACTCTCTTGCTAACCCTTTGGTTAGTGGATCCGCTATGTTGTCTTTAGACTTAACATATTCTATGGAAATAATTCCATTAGAGAGTAGTTGTCTCACGGTGTTATGTCGACGACGAATGTGTCGTGACTTACCGTTATATATATGACTCTGTGCTCTACCTATAGCTGATTGACTATCGCAATGTATGCATATAGCAGGCACCGGTTTTGGCCATATTAGAATATCTTCAAGGAAGTGGCGAAACCATTCTGCCTCTTCCCCTGCTTTGTCTAAAGCTATGAATTCTGATTCCATAGTAGACCTAGCAATGCAAGTCTGTTTGGAAGATTTCCAAAATACAGCCGCCCCACCAAGAGTAAAGACATACCCACTAGTGGACTTTGAGTCTCTTGTATCCGATATCCAATTTGCATCACAGTATCCTTCAAGTACTGCTGGATATCTAGTATAATTCAATCCAATATTACGAGTAAATCGGAGATACCTTAGAACCCTTATAATTGCTTTCCAGTGTTCTACTCCCGGATTACTTGTATATCTACTTAATTTACTTACTGCATAAGCTATATATGGGCAAGTGCAATTCATCAAGTACATTAAGCTTTCAATAATTTGGGCATACTCTAATTGAGAAATACTTTCTTGTACATTCTTAGAAAGATACATATTAACATCTACAGGTGTTCTAGCAAGATGATCATCATCTTTACTGAATTTGTCAAGTATTTTCTCAATGTAATGAGATTGTGACAAAGCATAACTTTTTGATGTTTTGGTAATTTTCATACCAAGAATTACATCAGCAATGCCCATGTTCTTCAAGTCAAAATGTTCATTCAACATTTTCTTAGTAGTTTTAATCATATCATTATTACTACCTATGATGAGCATATCATCTACATAAAGACATACAATGACATAACCTTTATCTGTGTTTTTAATATAAACACATTTGTCACACTCATTAATTTTAAATCTATTTGACATCATTGCCTTGTCAAATTTCTCATGCCATTGCTTTGGCGCTTGTTTTAAACCATATAATGATTTAACCAATTTACACACTTTCTTTTCTTTTCCAACAGAAAAACCTTCTGGTTGTTCCATATAAATTTCTTCATTTAACTCACCATTTAAGAAAGCGGTTTTCACATCCATTTGATGAATTTCTAGATTGTATAGAGATGCAATGGCAATTAGCATTCTAATGGATGTTATTCTAGTAACCGGTGAGTATGTGTCAAATAGTCTAGACCTTCTTTTTTCTAAATCCTTTGACCACAAGTCTTGCCTTGTATTTGTCAATTGATCCATCCGCTTTCATTTTCCTTTTGAAAATCCACTTATATCCAAGAGGTTTACAACCTGGTGGCAAGTCCACTAATTCCCAAGTGTGATTTTGCAAGATGGATTCAACTTCACTGTTGGCAGCTTCTTTCCATAAAGGAGCTTAAGGACTGGACATAGCCTCTTTAAAAGTTAAAGGCTCATTTTCCAACAAATATGTTAGAAAATCTGGACCAAATGATTTTGAGGTTCTAGCACGTTTACTACGCCTAGGTTCCTCTTCCTCATTTTGATCTAACTCTTGCTCTTGATCATGTTCATGATCATTACTAGTAACAGATATTTTCTTATTACTAGTCTCTTGTCCAGTCTTATTTGGAAATACATGTTCAAAGAAAGATGCATTCTGAGATTCAATAATAGTATTTACATGCATTTCGGAATGTTCTGATTTATGAATCAAAAACCGATATGCACTACTATTCTTGGCATAACCAATGAAAATGCAATCAATGGTCTTAGGACCTATCTTAGTCTTCTTAGGACTAGGAATAGCCACTTTAGCCAAACACCCCCACACTTTTAAGTATTTGTAGGATGGTATTCTTCCATGCCACAATTCACAAGGTGTTTGATTTATTTTCTTTCGGGGTACTTTATTTAAAATATAATTAGCAGAAAGTATTGCTTCCCCCCACAACTTCTGAGGTAATCCAGAACTGATCAACATGGCATTCATCATTTCTTTTAAAGTCCTATTTTTCCTTTCAGCAATTCCATTTTGCTGAGGTGAGTAAGGAGCGGTGGTTTGATGAATTATTCCATATTCTTTACAAAATTCACCAAAAGGTCATTCATATTCACCACCTCTATCACTTCTAAGTTTCTTGATTTTCTTACCAAGTTGATTTTCAACTTCATTCTTATATTGAATGAAAGTTTCCAAACCTTCATCCTTAGTTCAAATTAAATAAATATAACTATATCTAGTATAGTCATCTATAAAAGTGATTACATACTTTTTCCCACCTCTGGTTTGAATTGATTTAAAATCACAAATGTCACTATGAATTAATTCAAGTGGTTCCGTACTTCTTTCAATTGAATGAAAAGGAGTTTTAGATAATTTTGCCTCAACACAAATTTCACATTTATGATTTGAATCAATGTCAAATTTAGGTGAACATTCCATATTAATTAATCTACGCAAAGATCCATAATTAACATGTCATAGTCTACCATGCCATAAATTTGAAGACTCAAGCAAGTAAGAAGAAGATGTAGTATTATTAATAACTGAGGGTACAACGGTCATTACATTTAACTTGAAAAGGCCATCAGACATGTAACATTTTCCTACATACATCTCATTCTTAGTAAGTACAAATTTATCACTCTCAAATACTAGCCTAAACCCATTCTTACTCAACAAAGATCCGAAAACAAGATTCTTGCGAATGTCCGGTACATGTAGCACATTGTTAAGAGTGAGTTCATTTCCTGATGTCATCTTGAGAATAATCTTTCCTTGTCCTTCAACTTTGGAAGTTGAGGAGTTGCCCATAAAAAGTTGTTCACCATTGTCCAGTGTAGAGTAAGATGTGAACATCTTTTTGTCGGCACAAATATGGCGAGTAGCACCAGTGTCCACCCATCATTCTTTAGGGTTTCCGACAAGATTTGCCTTGGAAACAACAGCAGAAAGATTGATGTCATCTATACCATTGGAAATTTTGTCCACTTCGGTCATATGGGCTTGAGCAGGCTTCTTGCTTGTTCTTCTTTTGCTTTTGCTTTTGCTACGGCAATCTTTGGCCCGATGTCCCTCTTTGTCACAGATGTAACATTTGCCATTAAACTTGTACTTTTTATTATCCCCCATTTAGAGCCTTATGATGAACTTTCTCCAGAAGACTTTCGTTTCTTGGTTTTTGAAGCATGTTCCACCACATTTGCCTTAGACTCCATAGGAAGCTTACCAGCCCGCTTTTCATAATTGCGGTTGTCCTCCTCAATCCTCAAACGCACAATTAACTCGTCCATAGAAATTTCTTTGCACTTGTGTTTGAGGTAGTTCTTGAATTCCTTCCAGCCTTTTGGTAATTTTTCAATTAAGGTTGCAACTTGGAAGGATTCACTGAGAGACATACCTTTTGCGTGAATGTCATGCAGAATGAGTTGGAAATCTTGAGCTTGGCTGATCACAGTTTTTGAATCAACCATTACAAAATCCAAGAATCTGCCAACCACAAATTTCTTTGAGCCGGCATCTTCCGTTTTGTACTTTTTCTCCAACGATTCCCAAAGTTCCTTTGCTGTCTTGATTGGACTGTAGACGTTGTATAATGTGTTGTCAAGTCCGTTCAAAACGTAATTCCGGCAAAGGAAATCGGCATGTTTCCAGGCATCAACCGCAGCAACCACTTGCCGGTCAATTTCATCATCTTTCAGGATAGGAGCATCTTCACGGAGGAAACGAGCCAGGTTCAGAGTTGTAAAATAAAACAACATTTTCTATTGCCATCTTTTAAAGTCAGTTCCTGAGAACTTCTCCGGCTTCTCTCCATGATTTATTGGTACTGTCATCACAGGAGAGGGGGTTGGTGCAATCGCAGCCACCACAATAGTACTTGTTTGGGCATTAGTTTCAGTAGCCATCAATTCTAATATATAAAACAAAATTATAATTAGAATTTACACTACACAGAAAATTAAACCAAATTCACATAATTAAATTCTGTAAAATAAAAGAAACAAGAATATAACTTTTATTTTCTAATTAATTTGAAAATAAAATAAAATTTTATTTAAACAAATTTAATTCCACACAAAAAATAAAAGAAATAAAAACTATAACTTTTATTTTTCAATTAATTTGGAAATAAAATAAAATTTTATTTAACCAAAATAATTCCACACAGAAAATTAAATTCTGTAAAATAAAAGAAATAAGAATATAACTTTTATTTTTCAATTAATTTGGAAATAAAATAAAATTTTATTTAACCAAATTAATTCCACACAAGAAATTAAATTCTGTAAAATAAAAGAAATAAGAAAATAACTTTTATTTTTCAATTAATTTAGAAATAAAATAAAATTTATTTAACCAAATTAATTCCACACAGAAAATTAATTTCAGTAACACTTCAATAATTAAAATACTAAAAACAGAATTTTAATTAATGAAAACTTAGAAAATAATTTCTAAAAAACCAAAATTAATTTCCTGACAAAATGCCACAAAAATATATTCTGAATTGTTAATGACACCAGTATCGTACTACTAGTTATCAAAGAAAAGAGACAGTATATTACTAATATCTGTCAAATAGCATATAATCACTATTTGTTTTTCCAACCAGAATATTATTTTGTAAATTCACAGAAAATAATTTTCTTAAAAAGAAAAAAGAGAAAAGGAAACAAACGAAAAAATTTTGTAAACAGAATAAATTCGATCTATCTTAAGATTGTTGGAACAATCTTCTGTGTAAATAAAATAAACTGAAATTAATTCAAACAAAATAAAATAAAACTTACAGAAATTATTTTGTTGAACCAAACAAAAATTAAAAGACCAAGTCGAGTGTGTGACACTCTGTCCTTAAGACAGATTCGCCCCGCTATGGTGCTTACGGTTGAGTGGCGTCTATCTCCCAGGATACAATGATTTTTAATCAACTTGTAGTAGCACTCCAAAACAAATTGTTCGGCGACCCAAACTTGTGTTCTAACTCTCTGAATATTTATTCTTAAATCTAAAATGAAGAATAATGCACTAAAAGTAATTTGGACAGCAAAAAAACAAAATATGAGACTGGTTTTTTTTTTTTATCACCAAGACTGTTGGAAATACCATGTATTTATAGGCAACTACATAGACCCGAATAGGTGCAATATGGAAATGAGCAGGTGTGAATTGAATTTTGAACATATGCTGTTTGATTTAACAGATTAACTGCTGGCAACCGTAGCAGTTAATTACCTGTTCTCAAACTGCCCAAAAAGCCGAATCTGTTAAGGCCTTCTTGAACCTGTTTAAGGTTGGGACTTTATTAATTAAACCATTGAAATATATATATAGTAAACTATTAGAATGAATATATATATATATATATTAAACTAATTGAATATATATATTAAACTTATTTGAATAGTTTAATAAATAAATGAAAAGGTACAAACTTTAAGAAATCACTTAGGAAATCAAAATTTAAATTTAAAATTAAATTAAATACCCACAATTACAAATTTTAGGAAACCACTCAGGAAACCAAAATTTGAATTTAGAATTAAATTAAATTCCCACAATAATTTTTATTGAAAAAATTCAAATGAATTTTATCTAAAAAATTAATGTTAGATCCGAAAACGACGTCAACTTCTCATTCACTCAAAAATGGTTTTGACGTTCCGTCTTCATCGTGTGACTTGCCACGCGGCAAGGAACACGTCACCTCTTCGGACCCACCCCAAAAGACGTTTGGGGCCTACTTAATTTTGGGCTAGAAAAATATGCCTATATTTAAACCATTTTTCCAACAATAAAAAGTAAAAAATTTATAAAAAAAACCTTTTAAAAATTCACTAAATACTAAAAATACAAAAAAAAATACGAGAATTCAGTACATTTTTTGTATTTTTATGTATTTTTTAATTTTTAAAATATTTTTTCACAAACTTTTTACTTTTTAGATATATCTAAGTAAAAAAAAAATTAAAATTTTAAAATCAAAAAACAAAAAATATTCACTAAAAACAAAAAAACACGAAAATCAAAAAACTCAATTTTCAAAAAACTTAATCTAAAAAATTCAAACCAAACTAATGAATATTATATTACAATAATAATTTGAAAGATTATATTACCTATGATTGGGCAACAATTCATCCGATATATCAAAATTGAATGGCCGGAACTAATCCATTATAGAATAGACAATTTAAATAGTTCAAGCAGATTGGATGCAATATTTTTTTCAATCCACCTAAATTTAGATAGATAGCGGATGGAATGTCATCCAACTCGATTTTCCAATATTCCTAAGAAAATGATGATATACTTTTATGCTTTGTATGTTAAAAAATGACCTTTTATTTAGTAATTGTATTTGCTATTTATGAAATATGAAAATTCAACCTTTATTTTTATTATTATAAAAAATGAAGAAAAAAATTGGGCTCAAAATAATAAAGAATTACTAGAAAATAATTCGAAAAAATATCTAGAACACTAAAGCCCAAATTGCTAAACCGATTTGCATCCACCGCCAACTCATATGGCCCTCTTAATCTGCATTCACTAAATAAACGAACAGATATGGATTAATTTTGTTTCAATCCATCTAAATTTAAACAGATAGTGGATAAGAGGCCATCTCACATAATCCGATCAGTGAATATTATTACCTCCGCCTATTTCTCTATCTGCCCATCTATCTGTCTGTCAATCTATTTATCCATATTAGCATCTCCAGTCCGATGAATTTTCCAGCTAGTCTCCGGAAACTTGCCGGCGGCAGTAGTCAGCGGTCAACAATAGTAGATGATGATGGCAAACTGCGGTCTTTAGATAAATTGGATGATAGTTGGAATCTTTCAAATTGATCGGGAACAAAATTTTAGGTGATGAGTCTGATCCATTGAATAATTTTTTGAAATGTTGAGGACCAGTGGCACGGTGTTGGTGGAAAAAAGTTTTAATACAATGTTATCAATATCACTATTCAGTAACTCCTTTTTGGGTAAATTATCAATAGGGTCCTAATAGTTAGACTTAATTCCCATCAAGTCCTATTGAAAATAAGTTTTGGTAAAATCGTCACTTAAAATAATTTTTTTGTAACAAGTTTTTACATATGTCACTAAAAATTGACAATTAGTGACTTTTTGTTGTCATGATTTTTATAAATTGTCACAAAAACTTACAATTAGTGACAGTTTTCTGTGACAAAATTTTCAAATTGTCACTAAAAGTTGTAAATTAATGACACGTTTTTGTGACGATTTTTTTAAACTATCGCTAAAACTTATAATTAGTGACATTTTTTGTAACAAAATTTTCATATTGTCGCTAAAAATTAACAATTAGTGACATTTTTTTAATAGTGTTTAATAAAAAATGTCATTAATTATCATAGGACCTATTGGACTATAAATTCACTTATCAGGACCTACACATAAATCGGCCACATCTGTTTAGGTATATGTGACAAACTAGTTATATTGTTCACCTTCCACATATAGATTTATTATTTGTTGGTGATTCTAAGTGCTCTTTTGGGAAACTGGTAAAAAGTCAGCTTCCAGCTTTTTACCAATTTTGGGTCACATCACCTCTCACATAACTTACCCACAAAAAGACAAAATAAACTAAAAAAACCAAAAAATTAACTTTTTACTAACTTTTCAAAACACCCATGTTGGCTATATATTTTGTACAAGTCAATCACGATTTAACACGTGGCAGGATAAGGACAAAACGGAAAGACAATTTAAGTCTTCAATCATAATCATGCACGTGGCAGTTAGTATTGGTTTTTGTAAATCTGCGTAGCACTGGATCAGCAAAGAAATGCAAGTTGACGTGGCTTTAACGGTTATTAAATTCAAAATCGAGAGGGAGACCTAACTGCAGATATAGCATAGTGGAGCTAACTATAAGGCAACATGATCAACAATCATGGAAGCATGGTTCGACGGTTAGAAATGCAGTTCGACGGTTGCCATTGAGAAATACAAATAGTAGAAAGGCCCCAGAAAGAAAACCCCAGACTCAGATCCAGAAAATCAGTTTATATCTACTTTACTTTATTTCTAGTTTTTTACATTTCTCGTTCTTTACATTTCTGTACTTCAAATTCTTGCACTGCACTTCATTCATAGGAGTAGTTTCAAGTAGATTGTTGCTGTAAACCTCTACGAGGCTGATTCGGATTTTTGTAAGTTTTTCATTTTACTTAATGAAATATTACAATTGTCCTTCCTTTAATTGTTGTTTACTTAATTTTTCCTAAACAAAACCACCGGTAAAAGTCCTCTTCATTGAGACTGAAAGAACTAAAACACAATCGTCTGATAATTAGTTGGCAATTAACTTTCTTTAAGGTCTGATTGATCCTTACTGGCACGCTCATAATTACAAATATAACATTCGAAAGCCAAAAAACCAACAATCCATAAATCATCAGCATCACCACGATACTAAATTTTTACATGTGACAGTGGAGTATCGCAAGAGAATTTCCACCTTGGCATGTAGTTGTGGAGCTTTCTAGTTTTAAAAAAGTATTTTTACTTTTTTAAGTTTTCATATTTTTTATTTTTAGTAAATTTTTTTTATAATTTAATTTTTTTTAAGATACTCCTAATTTATATATACTTAAAAAGTAAAATATGTGTAAAGAAATTTAAAAATAAAAAATATATATGAAATACGAAAATGTACTTGTTTTTTGTTTTTTGCTTTTGTATTTTAGTATTTAAGTATTTTTTTTTTTTAAAGAAGTCTTTACAAATTTAAGTGCATTTATATTAAATAAATCTAAAAAATATAAAATGAATTAATTAAAATATAAAATAAATAGCAAAAAAACAAAAAACTCAAAAACAGAATCTTGAGTCTCAAAACTAAAGAGAATGAAAGTTTGGAGGATACAGGCCCTGAGGAATTTATTAGGAAGGGCATGTCAGTGGTTTAAATTGCATTTGTACCCTTGTCGTCATGTGTCTATGTATAGTTCCAGTCTAGGACTTATTCATTGCCCATGCGCGAGATCGATACATCATCAGATGCCGAGCAATGATGGGTTATTTTGGAAAAATAATTAAAAGTTATTCTTGGATTTTTTTTGATATTTTTTGAAGGGAGAGAAGTGGTTAAAAGTTGAAAAATGACTTTTAACCTACTTCTCAAAATAAGTCGATATGTAAATAAATATATATATATAATTTATATAAAATGATATGCCAAAATAATATTTATTTATTTTAAATCAAAAGACTTATTAAAATGATTTGTTATTTCAAAATTACCATTAATTAATACATCATTTTGATAAAAAAAATTTATACAAAAATTTTTTTTGTAAATCACTTTCCTCAATTGTCATAACCAATTTTAATATCCCATCTTGGACTTTTTTATGATGTGTGACTAGTTGTGCTCCCTGTCACATTATAATATTGATGTTTGTGACTTGTTTTCTTGTGTAAATCATTTAAAAAGCAATAAATAAATAAATAATAAATGCTTTGATTTGGTGTTGTGGTCCAATACTATTGATAGGGTAGGGAAGAAGGGAATGGGTATAGAGCACAAACAGATTCAGAATTATCATTATGGAGGTTTAAAAATATAATTGAGAGTGTAAATTTTTATAATTTTAAATTATTTAAAATTTTTCAGTATAGTATTTGATACTTTTTAAAATTTTAAGATGGAGTCACCTTTGCCGTACCCTAGATCCATCCTTACATATCCATCCTTATAGAGGATTTGCATTAGATAGACAATGTGCCTGTTTGGTGCAGCTTAAAAGCTGCTTATTTCAGCTTTCAGCTTAATTTAAGCTATTTTGATGTGCTTGGTTTAGCTTATAGCTTTTTGGAAGTCAAAAATCAGCTTATTCTTTGAGTGGGGCAGGAGATGCTTAATTTATAAATCAGAAATCAGCTTATGTTCATAGTTATAAGTTATAAGCTGTTTAGACATAAACTATAAGCACTTTCCCACAGCTCTACCAAATAGGGCCAATGCTCTACTAACTTTGATTTAACTGTTATATACATGACCTTTCAAAAATGAAACTTGTATGCCAGTTAAAAAAATAATAATTAAACTTGTAAATTAAGTGGGCTCGCTTTCTTAGTTCTTAATTATTATTTTTTTAAATACAAAAACAATATAAAACTTATATCTTGTGCCCAATAGTAATATGTGAGTTATTATGAAAGAACAATAGTATTTTAATCTCATCAACTATTATGCTGTGTTTGGTTGAGAGATTTGGGGAGGGATTTGGAAAGGGAAATTGAAAAGGTAAGTGAAATGTGAATAAAATATGTCTATATTTCACCTAGTTTCATACACCTTTTCCCTTTCTCTTTCCAAATCCCTCCCCAAATCTCCCAACCAAACACAGCATTAAAGTAAAATAAAATAAGAATAAATTGAAATGCATACTTAGAATAATATTTATGATTATATCATATTAAGCTACAACATAAGACTTGAAATCCCTTGTGCTCGCCGTGATCTTTCATTTGCATGTCGTATGTGATATTGATATTTGTCGCTAATTTTGTGTATATTAAGACGCAAGCAATAGCTAGACTAACTAAAGTGAGAATAAAGGAAGTGTGTCCGAAGGAGAGATGGAACATGGCGGAGCTCCAGCGCGGCGACCGGACGACATTGCAAGGATGAAGATCCATTCCATGGTAGCAGGCCCCAGCAAGACCAAGGCGGCGAGGACACTGACTCAGAACGCTCAGTAGAGGAGGCAGACTAGTTGGAGCGTCATCACCGAAAGTTGAAAGATCCGGTGGGCGATAACGAAGTCAAGCATCGCTCCTTTAAGGATGCCCTTACTCACCCTTTCTCCATGAAAGATGGCTTAGAACCACTAGATCTTGAGGCAGCAGCAACAGAGGTTTCAAATGCAGAGACCACAATACCTATCATTTCTCTCTCTAAAGACGAGATTGATAGGATCAGAGATCCCTGGCGAAGCACACTGATTGTTAAATTAGTGGGTCGGAATCTGGGATATAATTTCTTCATGTCTAAACTGAAAAGTATCTGGAAACCCACTAGCACCTTCTATGGTATTGACCTTGGGAATCACTTTTATCTCATTAAGTTCAATGAAGCATCAGATCTTAACAAAGTCCTCTCTGATGGTCCTTGGTTCGTAGGAAGCAATTTCCTCTCAGTTCGAAGGTGGGAGCTAGATTTTCAACCAACCAAGGCAAGTTTAACTACCATCATAGTTTGGGCTAGACTTCACAGTCTTCCTATTGAATACTATGATCATTCTATTCTCCGAAAAATTGGGAATACTCTGGGTAAGCTCCATAAAATGGACATCCATACAGTCAATGGAGATAGGGGTCGATTTGCGCGTTTGTGTATCCAAATTGATCTAGCCAAGCCCTTAATAGCTAAGATCACAGTGGGGTCTAGTTTAGTCAAGGTAGCCTATGAAGGTCTGAGCTCTGTTTGCTTCCATTGTGGTCTGGTTGGTCACAGAGTAGGGAAGTGCAATGATACTTCAAATAAGATTAATCCAGTGGAGAGCCAACCAAATACTCCTGTAGCAAATGGTGAGCCTTTTGGCCCTTGGATGTTAGTTCAGAAACGCTCCAAGAGCTTTAAGAAGCCGGAACCGGCAAGCCACTCCAACGTTCAATCACGGAAGGTCTGGGTGAAGAAGAAGACTGAAATTAAAATTTTCGCGCCTAATGGTCAGCCACAACCTCTCACTTCGTTGACCCCCTCCTCTGCCACCTTAATTGCTGATAATGACCCCACAATACCTGGGGTGTCCCTTAGCAACCCTTTTGCTTACCTCAGTGATAGCCCTGCCATCTCGTTACATCCTCCTAGTATTTCTAACATTGATTTAGGCCCCTGTCCTTTGTTGAACCCATCTCCCGAAATTCTCCAGTTTGCTAATAATATCTCTGACCCTGGTGCTCCTTCTACACCGTCTATGCTATCTTGTTGTACCATTAACCTACCTCCTATAGCCACTGCTTCTACAAACTCTTCAACCCCACAACCTCTTCAAAAAAACCAAGCTTCAGAACCCCATCCTCCTCCCATTCTCCACCTGACCATGCCGCACCAAAATTCCCGTTTTCACCACAACAACTTTCGCAACAACTCTAGCCATCCCTGAAGACCAGTGGCAGACCCAGCTCTCCCTTTTCGTCTGAACAATGTGGTAGAGCAGAACCAGCAAGGTTGGTTCATGGAGACTTCAAGCGGTCACTCCAGGATGGGCGATGGATTGATTGAGATGATTCAACGAGACCCAACTCACATCTTGGGCTGGTACGACAGCGAGATCATGAATATGTGGATGAACTTATCTCTGTTTTTACCGTTACCATCCCCATTGCCTCATCGATCGACGGTGGTTGTCAACTACCTGTCCACTCCATTTACTCATGCGACGGACTCTCCCCACCAGATCATACAGTTGAACCAAGTGATCATTCCCGCCTCAAACCTGCTTCCAAATTATCAACCGATGATCGAGGAAACTTTTCCCCCTGCCCCACCCCTTCCAATACCGGAGTTCATGCAAATGGATACGATACCCTGGGAGTTCACCCTCAGGGGACATCTCAATCAAGCAATAGTGGTAGAACAATCTCCGAAGCTCTAACGACTACGCGTTACCGCAGACTTTTGCACAATGCAAGGAAACAAAGCATTCGAACACATGATCCAACTGTATCCATACCTTCACTCAGACGAAGCCTTAGCTCTGGGGCCTGAATGGATCTCTCCAAAGGAGGAAGTGCTGAACAAAGAGGAGTTTGCACTCCCTCCACTACCACTGTTTAGAGCTCCAATGAAAGTGCTTTTGTGGAACTGCCGTGGGGCAGCCAACCCCCATTTCCGCAGGCATTTTTGAAATTTACTAGAAGAGCACCACCCATAGCTAGTTGTTATTACGGAAACTTGCATTGGTGGGGATAGGGGCATGACTATTTGCAAGAGTTTGGGTCTCCCAAATTTTCATATTTTGGAACCAATTGGTTTTGCTGAGGACATTTGGCTGCTTTTGAATGGTAAAGAGATCCATTGTGATGTCATTTCGGTCACGCGATAGGAAATCCATGCATGTATCTAGGTACTCTCCTCACCTACTTCATGGTTGTTTTCAGCTATTTATGCTAGCCTTTGTTTCAATACTAGAAAAATACTTTGGGATAACCTTAAAATTTTTGCTGATGCTCATAATTTGCCTTGGCTGTTAATGGGAGATTTCAATGAGATTTTGACTAGTACAGAGAAATTTGGAGGACAACCCATTAACCATCGAAGAGCAATGTTATTCAAGGACTGTCTGGACCATTGTGGGTTGATTAACATGGGTTTTTCTGGCCCACGCTTCACTTGGAATAACCGAAGACAAGTCAGCAGCTTTATCAGTGAAAGACTGGATCGATGTCTCTGCAATGGAGCTTGGCCCAACTCTTCCCAGATAACAAAGTTTTACACCTGTCCAAACTCCACTCAGATCATTGCCCCATCCTTTTGCATACCCACTCTATCCTTACCTGTAAGACTGCTCGTCCCTTTCGATTTGAAACCATCTGGTTGTCGGATCCATCTCTTTCTACCGTTGTGTCTAATAGTTGGTCCAACGCCAGTTTCACTCAAGGTGTTAATGTTTTTGTAGACAAAGTATCTGTTTGGAACAAAACTGTCTTTGGTAACATTTTCTTCCACAAAAAGAAACTTGCCAATAGGATCCTTGGTGTTCAAAAATCTCTTGATTCTGGACCATCTCCTTTTCTTCTACAACTAGAACAGTCCCTTATTGCTGACTATAACCACATTCTTAGTTTGGAGGAAGAGTTCTGGAGTCTCAAAAGCCGAGTGAACCGTATTTTAGATGGGGATAGAAGCACTAATTTTTTCCACCAAACGACCACCTCTCATCATAAACATAATAAAATTTTCGCTCTTAAAAATCCGGATAATACTTGGGTTTATGAAATTGATACCATCAAATCCAATGTTGTGGATCACTTTAGAAGGTTGTTTACCTGTTCACTTAGTATGTCCCATCGTGACAAACCCACCTTCTCTTTCTTACCCACCATTGATTCGTCTCTTCATCCCTCCCTCTCAGCCCCTCCCTCACTGGAAGAGATTCGACGAGTTTTGTGGACGTTCAAACCCTGGAAGGCCCCTGGGCCTGATGGACTCCACCCCATCTTTCTTCAAAAGTTTTGGCATTTACTTGCCCCCTCGATCTATGAAGTTATCTCATGTGCGTTTGTGACTAGCTATATCAATCTGGAGATCAATAAAACCTTAATCTGCCTCATCCCTAAAGTCCATAGTCCAGAATCCATAACCCAATTCCGTCGCATAGGGCTTTGTAACACCATTTATAAACTCATCACTAAGCTCCTTGTAGCTCGTATTCGACCTCTGTTAGAGTCTCTTATCAGTCCTCTTCAATCCAGCTTCATCCCAGCCAGAAGAGGTACCGATAATGTTATCATCATGCAAGAAATTGTTCATAGCTTTAAGGAGAAAAAAGGCAAGAAAGGCAGCATGCTGATTAAACTTGACTTGGACAAAGCTTATGACCGTTTAGAGTGGAGTTTCATCCGTACCATCATGCGATCCTTCAATTTCCCTTCGAGTTGGATAGAACTTGTTATGTCCTGTGTTTTCTCGAGTTCGCTTTCAGTGCTATTTAATGGTGAGAAAACTGAAGAATTTTTTCCATCTCGAGGCATACGGCAAGGTGATCCCATCTCTTCATATCTCTTTATCCTTTTCCTGGAATATCTCTCAGCTCGTATCACCGAAGCCTGCCAAAATCACGAGTGGTCTCTTATCCGTGTGTCTAGGGCGGGCCCCCTTTTATCACATCTATTTTTTGCTGATGATCTCATCTTACTTAGAGAAGCTTCGGAACCCAATTGTCTTATCATCTCGTCCATTTTGCAAGACTTTTGTTCCCTATCTGGCCAAAACATCAGTTTTAACAAGTCCAAAGTTTTCTTTTCGGCCAATGTACATGAAGACTTGCAACAACACCTTTCTCATACCTAAGGTATTCTTACTACTCGTAACCTTGGTAAGTATTTGGGTTGTCCGATCCACCACTCCCGGCCGAATAGAGAGTCCTTCCAATTTGTAATTGACAAGGTTCAAAGTAAGCTCGCAGGATGGAAAAGTAAAATGCTATCCTTTGCGGGTTGAGCTATGCTCATCAAGTCGGTTAATGCTGCCATTCCTGCATACACAATGCAATGTAATTTTATCCCCAAATCTGTTGCAAATACCCTTGGGGTCAGTGGACACTTTGTTTAATGAAGGCCATAGACACTAAACAAAGTTTATTAGCTTAATAAACAAAGTGTCTATGGCCAAGTTGAATTGGCGTATGATTCATGATGACAACGCATTGTGGTCTAAAACCCTTAAGTCCAAATACGGTCATGTGGGGGTGATCGAAATAGGACATCACCTGTTTGGAGGAGTATGAGGAAGGGTCTTAATATCCTTGAGAAAGGCTCTAAGGATTACACTTATTGGAAATTCATGTTAAATCAGATGCAAAAGAAATGATCAAGTTACTACTACATGAACCATCTAGTCGGCACCATTATAGTAATCTCCTCTGTGATTGCAGGTATCTCATGAAGCAGCTGAGAATCTCGACGGTTGAGCATATCTTTTGGGAAGCCAAAAAGTGTGCGGACATTTTAGCAAATCAAGGCAGCTTTGCTATAGATAGTTTTGTTGTTTTTAATTCCGCTCCTTCTTGTCTATCTCAACAATTACTTGATGATGGTGTAGGGGCTTCATACCCAGGACTGTTTCTGTTACTATTTCTTAATTTATGCTATCTCTATTTCACCCCAAAAAAAAAAAAAAAATCCCTTGTCTATGATGTACCCAAAAAAGAAATCCCTTGTCTAGGTTCTAAATTTCTGGTTCACCCTTCTAATACTGTCATGTCCTAGTTTGAATCCAAAATTAAATTATAAAACTTCCTTTATAATTAAGAAATAAACAAATTGCATTAAATTTAAATTATGACAGCTTAATGGTACTAAAAAATAAGATTTAGAATTCAGAGAGAATGATGACAAATGATCCGAAGTCATAAGAGACAATAATGTTGACATGAAATAATTAAGGCAATGACCAACAAAAGAAGAAAAACATTAATCAAAGTTAAGACATTCAGTGTCCATAGAACTTGCACAATAATACACTCAACACTTTCACTAGAACTTTCACAGGAAAAAGAGCAGAGCATTATGGCCAATTATGCAAAAGCAAAACCATAATTATAAAGTTACACAAATATATAAGTACAAATATATAAGTCTCATTTACTGCACCAATTAATATCATCAAATCAGGAACCTGTTAGGACTATCGGGGGTATTTGTTTGGATTTTTTTGAGCCAATTTATAGCTTTTAATTTTAAAAAAATTATTTTGGACTGTTCAGTTAAACTTATTTCAAACAATTTTTTATTCTAACAACTTATTTTAATTCAAAAAAACTGATTCTGAGAAGCTGTTCACCCCTTATTTCTGATTATCAGCTTCTGCTGTAAACATGTTAATTTACGATTATAATCTTAGATTTTTTTATTTTTTTATTTGTTTAAAAATAGAAAAAGATCCAAATAGACTATAAATTATTATTATTATTATTATTTTATGAGAAATGTAGACAAGTGGTAAATAACAAAACATAAAAGTTAATTGAAAAAAATTACTTCACAGCTTATTTAACAAACACTACTCAGTAACTTAAATCTATAATCCAACAGGTACACCAAACAGATTAACAGCTTCTGATTAAAGTCATAATTTATAATCTGTTAAGTTAAAATCTATAATCTATTTTAACAGTTACATCAAACGGGGTCGTCATCAATTTTAGGTCAGTTAAAGTTTGCCTACCACAACGCTTCCACACACATCATAAGAAATTATTAGGTGGTCTAAGAGCATAGTCAGTTAGTGTTCGATAACATCGTGATTAGTTAGTGAAGTAACAAATTGACAGTATTATTCAAACACGATCGAGCAATAAGAAATCTAACCAACAAGAATAATGTAAGCACATCACATAATGTTATTTCTGGACCAACTAATAATTTTCCCCACATCACCCTTGAATGTGACAGGGAGGTGCCTATGCAATCAACCATAGATGATTGGGGTCAGTGGAAAAACTAATCCTTCATTTCTTGAACATTTGGTTGTCAACAACAGACAACTAAGAAAAAAATATTGAGAAAAAATATTTTTTAAATATTATTTATAATTTAAAATGTATATTACTCACATCATATTAAGTTGAAATTTACATTCAACAAACTAAGACTATTCATATTAGGATTAATGTTTAATGAAAGTATACATATATATATATATATTCATATTACAAAGGAACACATTTGAGAATTGGCCTTTTTAATAATTTTTTAACTTTTTATAATAATAAAAAAAAGGTGCAAAAAATAAGGAGAATAAGTTGAGAAATGTAATAATTTTTTAACTTTTTGACAAAAAATCTTGTTCATGTTTAATGGAGAATTTCATGTGCTAACTGATTAAGTTACCTAACATACAATCCTTCTTCTTTATTTGGACTTATGACTAATTGTATAAAATATTAAACACTAAGCACAACACTGACTGAGCTAAGTTTAAATCTACACTATATATTCATGTTCGACTTGTTAAATATGAATCAAGCAAAATTTGAATAACTTATTACTTGGCTCAATGAGCATATATCCATTATTAAAAATTAAGCTATCGTATTTGGTTTCTTAAAAACTCGGTCAAGATCTGCTCGTTATGTAAATAAGTTAATCTTGAACTTATTTTGAAGCTTTTTAAATTTTCAAACGAAACTTAAACAACTTAATACTCAACTTATTTACAGTTTTAAGTCTAAGAACATGCAAATAAATTACCTTGTAGTAAATTATTATCTACTTGATAGCTTGTTAATTTTCTAGGTCTAGAAAGATCTGAAAAACAGAGACAACTCTTGGGGAGGATTACTAACCTCATGGATCCAACCATCAAAATTGGACAATATTGGTGGTGCCAAAAAGAAACGTCCCCTTTACCTTTTATAGGAAAAGGATGTGTGAGAATGACCCAATGTGGCAATTGATGGGGCACATATTGTCCAAAAGCAGTTGAATTGAGAACAATTTTGAACTTTGAAGTGAGGGGTGTTAATGTGTGTATTTGTCCTCACTTGCCTAATTTGTCCTTTTTATTGGATTATTGGATTCCCATCAAGGAGACACCCTTCAACATACCCACTTAGTCAATGACAAAAGGTCATCTCATCTTGATTGATTTACAACCGTTTAATTATATTTTAAAATTCTCATATAATTTAATAATTATAAATTATAAATAAATTGAAGTAAGGAGAGAAGAAATTTGAGACCAAAAATTTCTGACATAAAAATTTTATCTCAAATCCCTTGTCACTATCCAAAAATATTCATAATTGACAAATTATGTCTCGAAAAACTTCATGCAAATTCTTATCTAATCCAATAATTATATATATTTTGTTATAGAAAAGAGAACACATAATTTTCGGAACAGAAAGAATTGGCCCACCATGGGAGCTGCCATGACTACATTGCATGCCTGACCTGACCTGAGGGCTGAGTGTGTGGTGCCTAGTGCCACATGAGTAGTGTTACTCAAATGGATTTGTCAGTTGATATTAAAAAAATATAAAAAATTAAATAAATTAATAAGATAAAATATTATATCTAAACTATAATTATTTCATTTCTTTTTTTACAAAAATCATAAAAGTCAAAAAAAAATTACCAAATGAACTTTTTAATCCCAAATTAAAAAAAAAAAATCACAACTCCAAAAAACTAACTAAATTTTTTTTGCCAAATGACAACTTAAGAGTCCATAGCTTTGGAATAAGATCCCCTTCAATAATTATTCTTTTATTAATCTTACAATAGTTAAATTTATAAATATTTATTCATAAATCCCTCTTCACTTCCTTAAATATGTTTTAAGAGGTCTTAAACTACCGTCATCCAATCAGGATTTTCTAGTTTTCAATACTTTTGTGCCGCGCTTTGCTTCTTTAAAATGGCCATATATGTAATTAAAAAAACACTAACCACCCTTTTTCGGTTTACTTGTTAATTTTGCCACCAAAAAGAATAATAATGCTAAGGTAACCGAGCACTGTTATATAATAACCAAGGTTATGTTTGTTTAGGCAGATTAGAATTCTTAAGATTAAGTCCTAAGTCCTAGGATTATCAATCCTTTTGAATTGAATAACCTATCTCATGTTTAGATTAACTCCGGATCATAAGGTAAGATTGATAGTCCAAATCTCTCCTTAGCTCCTCATTTTATACCCCACCCCCTATTGGTCTTGTAACATCAACATGGCAAAATTACGAAGCAGCATCATTCATAAGAACCCAAACAATTTCCAAAAGCAAAGCTAATATATATTTATATGGTATTTAAATAACTGTACCATCGATCCCATCCAACCAACAAACTGTTAACCAAGTTATCTAAACAAAGTTGCCATCCAAAAAGTAACAAGACCAATCTCAGTCCAAAAGACGGGCAAAGGAGACACTCCATTCCATCTAAGACAAACATTACCGAAAAGCAGCAGGTTCTTGATGCCAAGGATTTTTAACATATTTTTGCCCCTCGGAAGTCCATCTCGGGATGCTGCATTAATCCCAAAAAGAAGTTTAGTTAACCAATCTTGAAGTGGTGAGAGAGAGAGAGAGAGAGAGAGAGAGGGAGCAATTTAAGTGCTCACCTCAGCCATAAACTTCTTGAGAAGCTCTTGTTTCTGCATCTCATCACTTGTTGGAAGGCCCATGGTCTTCTGTCGCTGGTCAAACTGCAAAGGAACACAAAGGCAACAAAATCGGAAATCAACGACAATGAAGTTGAAAACAACCCACCAATGATAGTCATAATCGTAAACAACAAGGGAAAATAGAATACATATATTGATAATACAGTTGTTTGACATGATAAGAATGGGTTCAAATGGTTTTCTTATAAAGAGAAAACATTGATCAGATCATATAACTAACAAACCATGCACTATTATATGTTTTCATACTGCACAAGTTTTTCCCATTCATAATAACCCCCGAGCAGAGGTGAAAGGCATTAGTGACCTACCATCATTTTTTCCACAGTGGACCGTGTTTCTGGGTCCAGATCAGACAGCTTGCTGCTTTCCGGTTCCACCTTTTGAGTATCAACTTCAGGATCACCTTTTACCAAACTTTTCCACCATTCCATTTGGTTCTGTTTCGTCAGAAGTATAGAGATGGATTTCTGATCCTCTGCATGAAAATATTGGTTTTCATTGGAAGGATAAAATAAAAGAAAAGTAAATATCAACAACAATCCTGACAGACTAGGAATCAACAAAAAAATGAGCATGCAAGCACATTATTTCGAGGAGAGAATCACTAGGTTCATAGCATTCCTCAGGAAACCACTGAACGTTCCTGTATGTTAGCAGCTAAAAACAGGCACTTATTAGCCTGTTTGACAATTGTGTCTGTGCACACACATTGCACATGCAATTTCTTGGTGAAAGTCTGTGTACGAACATACCTAAGCTCCAGAAGCAGTCTTCAACCTTGATAGACTGAAACAGTTCACCCTGCAAGCAAGCAAGATGATAAGTGGTCACTGGTAAGACAAATTTTCTCAAGCCAAATTCAGAGTACACAAATTTCAAAATGATGGTACTGCACAACTGCCAAACAAATATTTACGAATGAATCAAAAAACTTAAAACTTACATCAATTATTGGAGGTTGACCCTTAAGTCCAACTTTCAGATGGTTCTTCTTCATCTCACATGCAATCTCCCTTGATTTTGTTCCAGGAGGGACTGGAAT
Organism: Camellia japonica; assembly: GCA_030407325.1. Taxonomy (NCBI): domain Eukaryota; kingdom Viridiplantae; phylum Streptophyta; class Magnoliopsida; order Ericales; family Theaceae; genus Camellia; species Camellia japonica. The sequence goes on from JAPPVO010000032.1 coordinate 162,087,614, forward strand.
ATTAATGGTAACTTCTTGCAAGGTTTGAACCCAAGAGTAGTTATCCAGATCGAGACCATTGCCTTTATTGGGAGCTGGTAAGATATTTAAATTGAAATGTAGTACAAAATGTTAGTTAAACAAAAATATCATCTCATAAGATAAAAGTATAAGCAAGAGTCCACATATTGCCTGATGATGATCACACCATCTTCACAGAAATTAAACTCACAATTCTTACCAAATGAGATAAGTTACACGGTGAACAACGTAATCAGTTCAGGTATCTTATGGCCACCTGAAAGTCATTAGACTTTGCTATGATGTGACAAATAAGTAACTACAGGTTTAATGGAGATGAAAACACTTACTTGTCTTGTAAAGTTATCATAAGCAAACAGCTTTGGCCTAACATATAACTAATTTGACAACAATCTAAAATTCATTTAACCTTTTCAACTACTTTCAAAATAAATTTGGGTACAGAAGTAGTAGCAGGAGCAATATTTTACTTAAACCATGAATATAAAAACTCACACATCAAGAGTTCACTTCTTGTCAACTTCTTTGTACAACCCCTTGTCGCATGTATGAATAGGAAAAATAATGTGTTACTACATTTTTATTCAAAGCTATAGAGACAACTCATGCATTAGAAGTATGCAGAGTCCCTTTCACCAGGCTGCCACACTTTACACCATGTCTAGGAGTAAGAACCATTCCACACTGTGTCTGCCCTAGATCCAGATTGATCCATGCTCTAGATACAACTGATCTGAAACTCTCAGCCTCCTTATAAAATCTTTCATAGCCAGAATTTAAAGACTTGACGAAATTACCATTTCGTGTTAATTTCATGCCACCCCAAAATTTTTGGCATTTTAAACCCAGTTTAAAATTTTCTATGCAATGTTCCAGTACCTCATGCTACTATTTCATTGCTCTTATGATTGTTCAGATTGTCATCTCAATTATAACATTTTCTAAAGTTCATTTTGCTGATGAAACTCTATACTTGCAATAAGAGTACATTCACTTAAGCCTTTCTACTGATTTGTCAATGCATTCCTAAAATAGTAAAATATCATATTTGTCAATGCATTCCTCAAATAGTAAAAAATCATTCATCCATATAGCCTCAATGAATGATGCTTCGCAGAGGCTAAAATCTACAAAGAACCAAAAGAACAAAAATGTGTTCAACTAAGGTAGTTTTTTTATAAAAACAGAAACTAAAAATTACTGAAAACTAAAGTTCAAATTTTTCAATCCAAAATACAGTTTGGAATGTATTGAAACTTAAGCACTGATTTTAATTAAGTTATTTGATATGTACAAGAAGCTAAAATTTGAAATTGATTCATTTTCTAATTTTTCTATTCAACTCTTTATATTGGCCCTATTTGGTAGGGCTTATTTTCAGCTTTTAGCTTAATTTAAGCTATTTTGATGTGTTTGATTCAACTTAAAAATACAGCTTATAGCTTTTTGTAAGTCAAAAATCAACTTATTTTTTGAGTAGGGGAGGAGAAGCTTAATTTATAAGTCAAAAATCAGCTTATGTTCACAGCTATAAGCTATAAGCTGTTATGCTATAAATTATAATCACTTTTCCACAGCTCTACCAAACGGGCCTATTGTGGTGGTGGGTTGATTGTGAAGTGTGTCAGCGGTGGTGGTTGTGGGTGATATATTAGGAGTGGGAGTGGTAGTGGAGTGATAGAGACAACGAAGATGGTGTGGCAACGCTAGTGATGGTGGCAGCAGCAACGGTAGTTGTGTGGTGTTGTGATGGTACTAGCGGCACCACTAGCATGGTGGTGATAATGGCAGTGTTGTGGAAGTGTTGGTGGTGGCAAGGGTGGTGCAAGTAGCGACGACGATGGTGATTGTAGTGGGCAAGAGTGAAGGCAGTAATGGTTGTGTTGATGGTAGTAGGATGGGATTGTGGTGGTGACACTAACAAAATAGCATTACTTTACTAGTTGAACAACCAAGCAGGAAAAGCAAAGCATTGCTTTACTAGTTGAACAACCAAGCAGGAAAAGCTAGTATGGCTTGGGCCGATTGTGTAAAACTATCTTGTTGTAGAGGCGGAGAGGTAATGGTGGCAATGATGATGGTGGTCGGTGGTGGTGTGGTGTTGGTGGTGGGATGCTGGTGTGCAACTCAATGGTGTCATATGCATGAAAGCTTGGAAATTAGCATTCAACATTAATTAAGAAATCACTGAATACTTAGTTTTAAGTGCTGAAATTTGGTTTATTAAACACCGCGCTAGAACATTATTTATTTCTCTCAAACTTTTCCCAATGCATTTTTTTACATTTTTTTAAGTGAGAAGATAACGAAGTTTCCCATAAGAGACATTACACTAGTGATTGCAATTGATTCAAAGATTCTGGAGTGTAGCAGGAAGAGGGAACAACTAAGAAAATTTGCTCAATCCTCAATAAAATACACATAATTCCACTATTAATTTCTTCACATTAAATCACGCATTCTTATTCAACTAAAAAAAACAAGGTCATATATAATCCCTCCAATCTTCTTATCTACAGTTTCTGAAGTCAGAATTGAGAAGAATGACAGGGATATATTTATCATTAAAAAAAAATTAAGAACATTTGCTGTAGATGACATTAAATGTTCTTTCACCCACATCATAGTAAACAAAACACTTAGGCCACCTTTACAAATAAAAAGTGATGTGGCAAATTGAGGTATTTAATTATTGTAGTTGTCTTGCCCAAAGAAAGTAGGAGAAATACAAACAAATAGTCATGATGTACAAGCATAAATTTTTGTGTATGGGTTATTTTTTGTATTCCAAAAGTGTATATAAATACTAGTGGCCCGCACATGAGATGTGTGTGCAACTTGAAAAAAAGTAATATTACAAGAATAATGACAAAGAAGAATGCACACTTCGTATGTACTAGACTTATGGTTTCGGTTTCGAGTCTCATCCTCCTCTTTTTATAATTTTACACAAACACCGACTATAGGGGTAATTTGGAAAAACCCAAAACACGAGACATAAACACCATGAGAAGCTTCACTTTATAACAGTTTTTACACAAACACCAACTATATGAGTATTTTGGAAAAATCCAAAATATGAGACAAACACCATGAGAAATAATAGTATAGAAGATAGAAAATAGATACATACATACATACATACATACATATATATATATATATTTTTTGGTGTAGATAATGAAAGCTTCTCTCCCATCTATATACCTATTCTATTTCTATTAGCTCTATAAAAAAAATATATTATAAAACTTAAAAACAAAATCCTGTTTTATTGAGGATGTATAACTATCAAACGTATGCTTCAAAGAACTTACTTTCTTTACTTGCATTATCAACTTCTTTGGACATAACCATAATTTGACGCACATAGTAGATTAGATAAAACCAGGGCAACCAATTTTCTACCTTGTCTTGACAACCAAACAACATAAGTAAAATTTTGGGTAAACTACCAATAAGGCCTAATAGTTGAACTTAATTCTCATCAAATCCTATTGAGAATAATTCCTAGTAAAATCATCCTTAAAAATAATTTTTTGTAACGATTTTTTACATATTGATAAAAATTGACATCACTTTTTTTTGTTAAGGTTTTTATAAGATATCGTTAAAACTTACAATAGTCACATTTTTCTGTGACGAAAATTTTAAACCATCACTAAAAGTTAAAAATTAGAGACGCTTCTTTTTGTGACAATTTTTTTAATAAAAACTAATAATTAATGATATTTTTTGTGACAAAATTTTTAACTGTCGCCAAAAATTAACAATTAGTGACGTTTTTTTTAATAGTAATTGATGAAAATGTCACAGGCCCCCTAAAATTTTCTACTCTTTTCCCCACTATCTCAAGAAGCAAACAGACCAGACAAGCTACTTTAAACTAAACTCTATAAACCAAGAGCATATTCATATTCAAATTCAACTCAATTTCATCATTACGTAAACAAAAATGAAAAAATAAACAAATACAAATACACATAATATATATTAATGGGGCAAAATCCAAGATTCAAGAATACTACCTCGCTTGCCGTCAGTCTCCTTCCCATCCTCCGCCATCTCCTCCTTGTTCCCCTCCTTCCCTTTCACCGACCGTGACGGCGGCGTCTGAGTCTCCTCCTTGGCGATTTTCTCAGCCTTTACGCTAGCCTCAGCCTTCTCCATCTTCCTCTTCCTCTCCTCTGCATCAACTTTCTCTTTCACATTTCGAACCAACGCGTTGACATCTCTAACAACAGAGTCACTCTTGAACAGATCAGATTCCCGAGAAACAAACTCAAAAACGGTCCCGAGAAACCCTAGAGGGTTCGAAGGATCGAACTCAGCGTTGAATTTCTTTGCCGAAGACGATGGCTTTGGAGTATGCTTTTGATCGTCTTCGCATTCAGTGAGTATAGCCATGGATTCTCAGAGTGTAAGAGAGACTCGGAATTAGGGTTTATGCGAAGAAAAGGGGTTTCTTTTTTTTCTTCTTTTTTGGGTCTAAACTGGGAGAGCGGGTTTGTATATATATAGAGGACCAAAGTTGCAATTAAAGAAATATATAAGATACGGTAGATGGTTCTAGAAAAACATGTTTGATCAGAATTTGCATAATGGGGCTTGCGATTATTCATATTACCAAGTCATCAAAATGTCTCAAAACTATAGAATGATCGGGAAATTTTAGTGTAGTCTAGATTGTAAAAAATAATTATAAATAAATAATAAAATTTATAAATATTAATAATTATAATTACAAATTTTTTTTTTTATGAATTTATAATAATTTTTTGAAATAACTACTAAATAGTAATTTCTCTTAGAATAATTGAGGATTTGTTTAATTTAGATGTTTTAGCTATTTTTAACTTAAAAATAAAAACATGTTTCTTCTTGGCTAGAAAAAAAATATATGTAAAAAAAATTAGGACAATTATAATAAAAAAAAATCTCAGAGTTTAATCATTGTAACAAAATAAACCGTAACTTTTTAATTTTATCAATTTAAATTCTAATTTTTTATTTATTTTCAATTTAAATTATTCGCTTATTTTCAGTAAGCAAAATCAGTTTTACTTAATAAAAACAGATATACGGTTTACATTGAAAATAAATCAAAATATTGGGATTTAAATTGATAAAATTAAAAATTAAAATTTTATTTAATTGTAAGGGTCAAATCTTGAGTTATTTTTTTGTGTAAATTTTTGAAAATTTTGAAAACCTATTCAACTTTTTTACTGATAAAGAAAATATATTTTTTTAACATTTATTGTGCGATCATTAAGTAGAAATTTATAAATAAAGAGATAAAATGATATTCATTAATAATTGAAACAGTCTTAGTGTAATTAACTTTAACATATGTACAAAAACATGTAATTTTTTTACAAAGATGTGTGAAAATTTTATTGAGATTCTAATGACATTTTATTTTTACTTTAATGACAATTGTCATTAGTATAATCATTTTTTAGTTTTTTATTTTCACATCATTTTTTATTTTTCTTTATTTGTAATAAAAAAAATTCTTCAACTATTTGTAACTCGACTTTTTCGCGCCCACTTTCGGAGGTTTAAAGTAAGCCCTACAGTTCGGACTCCCGCAATTCTAAATCTAATCTCACAAGTGCAATGTGAAATCGATAAACACCAAAGAATCCAAATCGACAAATCTTTTTAAAAATCGATTTTGAATCAAATTGCCAAAAATGAACTGCTTTGCCAGATACAGAGTCGCCACCTAAACATTTTATTTTAGAGAAATTTAGAAAATCCATGACTCGTGCCAAAGGCCACGTGTCCATCATCACTAAGATTGTCTCGGCTCGGAAACTTAGGTACGAGAGGGGAAGGTCATGAATACATTTGAGTACCCCCGCTTGCCCGATCAAATATCGGCCTCTACTAATCATAATATGAGTTTTATCAACATTATATGCTCTTGTTCCGGTTTATTAGGCTAGCATTACTATGTGATGCGAACATACATAAGTATAGACTAACTTTGCAATAATTGAAACATTTCAAGTCATATTTGTTTTTTGAAAATTGTTTCGAATATATACCACTTGAAAAAGTGATAGTATATGAACATTGCCCAAATTATTCCAATTCAAGCAACAAGCCTTCATTCACAAGCATTCGAACAATTTATCACTTAAGCACTTAGCCTCATGGCAAGCATGCTAGATATGGCAACATCAACATTTCATGCAAGATGCTAAAGCGAGTAAAGGCTCACCTAATACTCCAAGCCAAAAAGATATGAGTTAGAAAAATGCAGGATTCCTACCTATGCGATATGACTAATGCAACACATGCAAAGAATGCAATTAATAGGCTCGGCTACTAAACATGGCATATGAAATAATTTGATAGCATGCGACCTAAGCACGTATTCAAAGAAGTATTGAAACGACAATGCAGTTAGAATGATGAACCGAGCCTCGATGCATACAATATAAATGGATGCAAACATGGAGAATGCTAATTGAAACACGATGTTCCTAAACTAACTATTATAAGCAGTTAAATAAAATGGAGAAATATGTGGGGTTGGAAGACATACACATTATTACATTGCGCTCTCATGAACGAGAGTCCGAATAAATAAACTAAGCTAATTAACTAACTAATTAAGCTAAGCTAAAGCTAATTAAGCCAATTATTACAAAACAAATGAAATTAGCTAAACTACTTAACTAATTATTATAATACTTGAATTAGCTAACTAGTTAACTAACTAATTAAATAATTACAACACAAGTGCAGTTAAATAAGTATTTAAACTAAACAGCTAACTACTACGCCTCAGGAAACGAGGAATGTTCATACGCATGCTCGGTTTCCACTAGAAAAGACCATCGTTTTGCTTCCGAGAGTCTCTGTTGCACAATAGAACACAACGCTGCTGCTCACTCTGCTCTGCCTTACAAACTCACTGCTCAACTTTGCATCAATGGCCGACCGACCAGTGATGTGGATTGCCGACCACCAGTGACGGCTGGCTGGCCATCAAAGGTGGTCTGTCGGCCACCTGCCGACCATGGAAAGTGGTCTGCCAACCACTGCTGTACAGGTTCATCTTGCTGCAATAGAGGACAAATAGAGCATATACATGGTATTTCAAGGGTTTGTTACTCATTTTAATTTACCAACCATTCTTTAATCCAATTAAGTCCAATGGTGAATTAAAGTCCTCTAATGGAAAGAGAGCTTAAAACATAAGTTACCTTGGGTATGAAAGAAGCATCATATCGTTGGTAATGAACCCCCTAAAGGATTAAACCATTAAGTATGAAACCTCAATTTCATACTTGGACAAGCAAGTGACTTGAACCACTTTCAAAACAAAATAAAAAGCCAAGAATAGAGGGAGATTGCAGAGATTATTTGTGCTAAAATGCAGTACGAAAAGCCCAAAATAAGTGCTATCAACTCAAATAAGTAATGTCTAAGACCTAAAACATCAAGCTTATGAAGATTATTACACTAGAAGTATGCAAAACAAAGCTCAAATGCAAATAATAGCCCAAAATAGTGCTAAAACAGGCCTAATACAATCCTAAAACATACTGGAATTGAGCTAAAAAAGGCTAGATTAACATGCTAAAATATGACACAAACTAGGCTAGTAAGCAAGACACAAGGAAGGAAGGCTAACCCCTCCAAATTTGGACTTTAAAATATGATTTTGGCCATTGAAAAAGCTTGAAAATTAGTGTTTGAAAACTTGAAAAAAGATTGTAAAATGGTGGAAAACATAAGGTAAAGGCCTCCAAAATAAGGTACAAAAAAGAGTGAACCACCCCTCAACCTTTATTGGCCTTAAACTCAAGCTTCAGCCCAAAAAACACAAAGTTTTGACAGTCCAAAACAATAGAAAAATAAAGAAAGTAGAGAAAGCAAATAAATAGGTAGAGCCTTATACCTCTTGAAGAAAATAAGCAATTCCAAGCAACAAAACAAGCAAACAACACCATCTAGAACTCAAACCAAGCTCAAAAGTACCTTAGCTCAAAGATGAGAAGATTTGGTTAAGGGTGTATAGGCAAAGGTTGAAGATTTGTAGGCAAAAGTGTAGAGATTTGGTAAAGAGAGAGAGAATTGTAGAGAGAGAGGAAAAATTTTAAACTCAAAATTTTCTAACCTTAAAACATAAGAGAGGGGCCTCATATATATAGAAAATATGAAATTCCTTCGAGGAGATCCAGCCCTACACGTGGGGATAGATGCATGCATCTGTGCAAATAGTTAGCACAGCTGGCATAAAATATCTGCAAAATACATTGGTGGTCGGCAGCCCAAAAGTAATTACCGGCAAGCCACCAGAGGCTGCAGGCTGGAAAAGCTAGGCTTAGTCCAAAATTGAGACAACAAAGGTACGGGATTTAAAAAGCTCAAAGTTGTGACATTCTATTGAGGATTTCGAGCACTTGGCGAGCAAATAAACTCATCATCGGGTGTGTATGCGAGGACGTCCAAGCCGTAAGGGCCGTAAAAAATGAGGTGTCTACACTATTGTTATTTTCTTTCAAACATTGCATACTTTAAATTAGTTTAGAATAATTATATTAGACTCTTTTAAAATTTTAGTTTATATAACATTCAACTTTTTTTTATCAAGACTTTATTAATTAATTATATGGATAAAAAATAATATTGTCATTTTTTTCACTGAAATTTATATTTTTATTTATTTATTTTTGTATCTCTATATCATTTGTATTAATTATGATCATTTAATTTTACCAAAAAAAAAAAGTCGATATAATTATAATAAAATTATGGATCTTACTATATTTTTTCTAAATTTTAGAGAAGGTCAGCATAATTTAGTCTTTTATGGGTAGAGTGTAAAGTTATCCCTATTTACCATTTTTTATATATAATAAATTTGTAGATCTTACTATATTTTTTCTAAATTTTAGAAAAGGTCAGTGTTATTTAGTCATTTATGGATAGAGGGTAATAATTCTCCTCGTTTACCCTTTTATATATATATATATACTAGCCTATCACCCGTGCTATACACGGGATAATTATAAATATTTATATGGGAGATAATTATAATTATAAATATTTATATTTGTTTTAAATTTTTTTTAATATATAAATTATGTTTTTTAAGATTTTTTTTCTTATCACTAACCATAGTGTATGAGGGAAGTTGAAAAGGGTACTGCAGTAACTATACACGAATTGTAACTATAATTATTTGTATAAAGGGATTTTAAATGCTGATCAGAGAATTTTGACCAAATCAATAATTGCAGACATGTGGAAAGATATGTGGATTGAAAAAAGTTAATAAATGCTAATAAGGGGATTTTGACCAAATCAATAAATGCTAAGTTTTTTTTTTTTAAATAAAAAATTTTAAAAATTCAATTGAGATATTGAAGCTTCCATAGGCCTTGGGGGTTAAAAACATCTTTTTGCTTAATATATAGTATAGATATAGATAAATAGATCGATAGATATATCTTTTTATTTTATTTTATTTTTTGTGTGATTTCTATTTGGGTATTTTTTTTCAATTTATTTAAGATGGAGTTGTGGGTATCTTTTTTTTTTTAAAATTTAATTTATCTGTGATTTCCATTTGTTTTTAATTATTATTATTTAGGTAAGTTATGATGTGAGTTAGATATGTAATAGACATGTGAGTTTTATTGATTTAAAGTTTATTTAGATAACTTTAAAGATTTTTTTTTAGTTTTTTAGTTTTTTTTTGTTATGTTATAATATAATATATAAAATATAGGTAGATATCTACAACTTTAATAGAAAATATTATCTGATTTTTTTGGGAAGAGAAAATGAATGCAAGTTTTAATATTTTTTTTTTGAAAATTTGTGAGAGAGATTAGGAGAGAGAGATTATGAAATATTTTTGTTATTAAATAAATAAATCAGTCAATAGTTTTTTTTAATCTATTTTGTAAATTAAAAATCAATAATTTTGGAAAATAGATTAATTTGTCCCATTAAATAATTTAAAATTTTGATAGATATACATAAAAAAAATACATAATTATATTATTAAATCACAATTCAAATTTAGATGTTATATCTTTTTGAGATCTATAACTAAATTCTTTTTTTTTTTTTTTAATTTTTGTGTGTAACCATAGTGTATGGGAGAAATTGAAAAGGGTGTTGCAATAATTATAAGAGAAGTCAAAAAGGACTGTGGGTTAAGAAAAGTCAATAAATACTGAGGTTGGGTTAGGAGAAGTCAATAAATGCTGAGGTTTTTTTTTTAAATCAAAAAATTAGAAAATTAGGATTAGGAGATTGGAGCTCCTATCTGATTTTTTGGGGAAGAGAAAATGAATGCAAGTTTTAATATTTTTTTTTTGAAAATTTGTGAGAGAGATTAGGAGAGAGAGATTATGAAATATTTTTATTATTAAATAAATAAACTAGTCAATAGTTTTTTTTAATCTATTTTGTAAATTAAAAATCAATAATTTTGAAAATTTGATTAATTTGTCCCATTAAGTGATTTAAAATTTTGATAGATATACATAAAAAAAATACATAATTATATTATTAAATCATAATTCAAATTTAGATGTTATATCTTTTTGAGATCTATAGCTAAATTCTTATCTTTTTTATTTTTTATTTTTGTGTGTAATCATAGTTTATGAGAGAAATTGAAAAGGATGTTGTAATAATTATGAGAGAAGTCAAAAGGGATTGTGGGTTGGAAAAAGTCAATAAATGCTGAGGTTGGGTTGGGAGAAGTCAATAAATGCTGAAAATTTTTTTTTTTAAATTAAAAAATTAAAAAATTAAGATTAGGAGATTGGAGCTCCCACAGATCTTGGGGTTAAAAACCTCCTTTTGCTATTAAATAAATAAACTAGTCTATCACCCGTGCTATGCACGGGGTAATTATAAATATTTATATTTGTTTTAGATTTTTTTTAATATATAAATTATGTTTTTTAAGATTTTTTATAAAAATAAATTAACAATCTTATCACTAACCATAGTGTATGAGATAAGTTAAAAAGGGTACTGCAGTAATTATGCACGGATTGTATCTATAATTATTTCTATGAGGTGATTTTAAATGCTGATTAGGAAATTTTGACCAAATCAATAAATACAAGCATGTGAAAAGAAATGTGGATTGGAAAAAGTTAATAAATGCTGATCAGGGGATTTTGACCAAATCAATAAATGCTGAGATTTTTTTTTTTTAAATAAAAAATTTAGAAAATTCATATTGGGATATTTAAATAAAAGTTAATAAATGCTGAAGTTAATAATGCTATCTAACTAACTACAATCACATTTTTCTCATAATAAAAAAAATAATTGAAAAAAAGAACCATTAAAATAGTAAATAAAAAGATTCTTTAGAACCATTGAACAAACTACAATCATATTTTTCTTTTTGTGAGTGTTTATGTTTATCTAACTTCAATCATATTAAAAAATCAAATTATAAACAAAAGGAGATAAATTCAATCATACAAATCATAATTTTTTTAATGCTATCTAACTACAATGACATTTTTCTCATAATAAAAAAAATAATTGAAAAAAATAACCATTAAAATAGTAAATAAAAAATATTATTTAGAACCATTGAACAAACTACAATCACATTTTTATTTTTGTGAGTGTTTATGTTTATCCAACTTCAATCATATTAAAAAATAAAATTATAAACAAAAGGAGATAACTTCAATCATACAAATCACAATTTTTTTAATGCTATCTAATCATCATCATTAATTAAAAAAATCAATCACAAATTAAGTCAATTGATAATTAAAAAACACAATAATTTATTTTTCAAAAAACATAGTGAGTTCAAAAGATCGATTATAATTTTTTGGGGGGTCAAAATACAATCTAATTATCATCAATAATTGGTACATTATGTGACCCTAATGAGTACAATTCATTTTGTTTTTCAAAAAACACAGTGAGTTAAAAATCAAATCACAAATTAAGTGAATTGATAGTTAAAAAACATAATAATTTTTTTTTTCAAAAAACACAGTGAGTTAAAAAAATCAATTACAATTTTTTTTCAAAATACAATCTAATCATTATCAATAATTGGTACTTTAAAAATCAAATCAGAAAAAAAAATCAAATCAAATCACAAATATTTTTATGCTATCTAACTACAATCATATGTTTTTCATAAATAATTGTAAAGAAAAACTATTAAAACAGTAAATAAAAGATTAAATCATATTAAAAAAAAGAACCATTGAACAAACTACAATCGCATCACATTTTTCCCATAATAAAAAAAATAAATAAATGAAAAAAAGAACCATTGACTAACTGCAATCACATTTTAAAAAAAAAGAACCATTGAATTAACTGCAATCACATTTTTTTCTTTGTGAGTGTTTATGTTTATCTAATTTTAATCATATTAAAAATAAAATTAAAATAGTAAATAAAAAGATTAAATAACATTTTTTAAAAAAAACCATTGAACTAACTACAATCACATCACATAATTTTAAATGAAAAAAAAAGAACTATTAAAAAAAAGAACTATTGAACTAATTACAGTCACATTAAAAAAAAAGAATCATTCAACTAATTATAATCACATTTTCTCTTTGTGAGGGTTTAAATTTATCTAACTTCAATCATATTAAAAAATCAAAAATAAAATTAAAATAGTAAATAAAAAGATTAAATAACATTAAAAAAAAAACCATTGAACTAACTCCAACAATCATATTAAAAAAAAGAGTCATTAAACAAACTACAATTACATCACATTTTTTCCATAATAAAATAAATAAATGAAAAAAAAGAACTATTAAACAAACTACAATCACATTAAAAAAAAAGAATCATTCAACTAATTATAATCGCATTTTTCTCTTTGTGAGGGTTTATATTTATCTAATTTCAATCATATTAAAAAATCAAATTATAATTTTTTATTCGCTAGACAAATCACAAATATTTTTATACACTATCTAACTATAATATTAAAACAGTAAACAAAAAGAAAAGTCAAGAAGGAGAAAACAAAAAGAAGATTTACTGTTTGCATACGTGATCACTGAAGTTGAAAGTGTAGAAGTGAGAAGTCAATAAAGAGAAAACAAAAAGGAGACTCACTGTTTGCAATATGTATATGAAAAGTTAAAAAGAGTGTGTGTATTGGAGAAGTTAAAAAGACTTGGAAGAATTTAATAAGTGCTAAGTTTTGTTTTTTTTAAAAAAAAATCAAAAAAATTAAGAAATTAAGGTTCAGATATTGGAACTCCCACAAAACTTGTGGGTTAGAGATAGATATAAATAAATTGATAGATATAGATATAGATATTTATATTTGTTTTAATTTTTTTTAATATACAAATTATTTGTTTTGGAAAAGATACTGCAGTAATTATGAGAGAAGTCAAAAAGTCTAGTGGGTTGAGAAAAATTAATAAATGCTAAGGTTAATTTTTTTTTTTTTAAAAAAATAAAAAATTAGAAAATTAAGATTAACTTATTGAAGCTCTCACAGGCCTTAGATGTTAAAAACCCCCTTTTGCTTAATATATAGTATAGATAAATGTCTTTTTTTTTTATCTACTATTTATATTATATTAAAATTTAATATTTTGATAATAATCATATGTTTTGGACTTTTCAAGAATTTTTTTTTATACTTGTTCTTAATACATTAAAGTTTTATTATGAGGGATAATAATCATATGTGTTGGGACTTTTAAAGAATTCATATGTGTTGGATTTAAAAGAATTTTTTTTATACTTGTTCTTAATGCATTAAAGTGTTATTATGAGGGTAAGACTTGGAAGTTGGGAGAAGTTAATAAATGCTAAGATTTTATTTTTTTTAAAATCAAAAAATCAGGAAATTTAGATTGGGAGATTGGAGCTCCCACCAGGTTTGGGGTTAAAAACCCCGTTTTGCTTAATATATAGTATAGATTAAAGTTTAATATTTCGATAATAATGATATGTGCTAGACTTTTCAAGATATTTTTTTATGCTTGTTCTTAATGTATTAAAGTGTTATTATGAGAGATAATAATCATATGTGTTGAAACTTTTTAAGGAATTCATATGTGTTGGATTTCAAAGATTTTTTTTTATGTTTGTTCTTAATGTATTAAAGTGTTATTATGAGGGTAAGACTTGGGGGTTGGGAGAAATTAATAAATGTTAAGGTTTTTTTTTTAAAAAATCAAAAAATCAGAAAATTTAGATTGAGAGATTGGAGCTCCCACAAGACTTGAGGTTAAAAATTCCCTTTTGCTTAATATATAGTATAGATTAGTCAATAGTTTTTTTTAATCTATTTTGTAAATTAAAAATCAATAATTTTGAAAAATTGATTAATTTGTCCCATTAAGTGATTTAAAATTTTGATAGATATACATAAAAAAAAAATACATAATTATATTATTAAATCATAATTCAAATTTAGATGTTATATCTTTTTGAGATCTATAGCTAAATTGTTATCTTTTTTATTTTTTATTTTTGTGTGTAATCATAGTTTATGAGAGAAATTGAAAAGGATGTTGTAATAATTATGAGAGAAGTCAAAAGGGATTGTGGGTTGGGAAAAGTCAATAAATGTTGAGGTTGGGTTGGGAGAAGTCAATAAATGCTGAGATTTTTTTTTTTAAATCAAAAAATTAAAAAATTAGGATTAGGAGATTGGAGTTCCCACAGACTTTGGGGTTAAAAACCACCTTTTGCTTAATATATAGTACTAGCATATCACCCGTGCTATGCACGGATTGTGTTTACAATTATCTATATATGTGAATTGTGATTTTTAAATATATATATTTTTTAAATGTCTTCTTTTTTTCATTTTCTTATATTATATTAAAGTTTAAGGCTGTGTTTGGTTATGTTCTGAAATCATGATTCAGCAGCATCACTCACATATGATGTTGGTAGGTGTTTTGTAATCACCTTTCGAAAACTCTGCAGAGTGTTCTGTCTTAGCCGCTGTTTTCAGAATTTTTTTTTTTTGAAAATTTTGCCTGACGGGTCGTCCAGCCGGTTGACCGGAATAATGATTTCTTTTTTTTTTCTTTTTTTTTTGCAATTTGTATGTCAATTTTTATATAATCGAAAAAAATATTTTCTGAATTTTTTATGTGCTTTAAAATAATTTTGAGTTGTATGTTTAGTTATGAATTGTAAATTTTTATATCAAATATCAAATGTCACATCAATAATTTCCCACTCAAATCAAAACTCTTTTCAAAACTCTTTACCAAACAAATTTTCTACACTCAAATCATAATTCCAAACCCCACAAACTCAAAATACAACTCATACTTTCAAATTATAATTACAAAACACAACCAAACGCATGCTAATATTTTGATAATAATCATATGTGTTGGACTTTTCAAAGAATTAAATGTCTTTTTTTTATTATATTATATTAAAGTTTAATGTTTTGATAATAATCATATGTGTTGGACTTTTCAAGAATTTTTTTTTATACTTGTTCTTAATGTATTAAAGTGTTATTATGAGGGGATAATAATTATATGTGTTGGAACTTTTCAAGGAATTCATGTGTGTTGGATTTCAAATAATTTTTTTTATGCTTGTTCTTAATGCATTAAAGTGTTATTATGAGGGTAAGACTTGAGAGTTGGGAGAAGTTAATAAATGCTAAGATTTTTTTTTTTTAAAATCAAAAAATCAGGAAATTTAGATTGGGAGATTGGAGCTCCCACAAGGCTTGGGGTTAAAAACCCCCCTTTTGCTTAATATATAGTATAGATAATTGAAAAAAATAACCATTAAAATAGTAAATAAAAAAGATTATTTAAAACCATTGAACAAACTACAATCGTATTTTTCTTTTTGTGAGTGTTTATGTTTATCTAATTTCAATCATATTAAAAAATAAAATTATAAACAAAAGGAGATAACTTCAATCATACAAATCACAATTTTTTTAATGTTATCTAATCATCATCAATAATTAAAAAAATCAATCACAAATTAAGTCAATTGATAATTAAAAAAACAATAATTTATTTTTCAAAAAACATAGTGAGTTAAAAAGATCAATTACAATTTTTTTTGGTCAAAATACAATCTAATCATCATTAATAATTGGTACATTATGTGACTCTAATGAGTACAATCCATTTTGTTTTTCAAAAAACACAGTGAGTTAAAAATCAAATCACAAATTAAGTGAATTGATAGTTAAAAAACACAATAATTTTTTTTCAAAAAACACAGTGAGTTAAAAAAATCAATTACAATTTTTTTTTTCAAAATGCAATCTAATCATTATCAATAATTGGTATTTTAAAAATCAAATCAGAAAAAAATCAAATCAAATCACAAATATTTTTATGCTATCTAACTACAATCATATTTTTTTCATAAATAATTGTAAAGAAAAACCATTAAAATAGTAAATAAAAGATTAAATCACATTAAAAAAAAAAAACATTGAACAAACTACAATCACATCACATTTTTACCATAATAAAATAAATAAATAAATGAAAAAAAGAACCATTGACTAACTACAATCACATAAAAAAAAAAGAACTATTGAACTAATTACAATCACATTTTTTTCTTTGTGAGTATTTATATTCATCTAACTTCAATCATATTAAAAATAAAATTAAAATTGTAAATAAAAGATTAAATAACATTAAAAAAAAAAACCCATTGAACTAACTACAATCACATCACATTAAACACATTAAAAAAAAAAAACTATTGAACAAACTAAAATCACATCACATTTTTCCCATAATAAAATAAATAAATGAAAAAAAAGAATTATTAAACTAACTACAGTCACATTAAAAAAAAAGAATCATTCAACTAATTATAATCACATTTTTCTCTTTGTGAGGGTTTATATTTATCTAACTTCAATCATATTAAAAAATCAAATTATAATTTTTTATTTGCTAGACAAATCACAAATATTTTTATGCGCTATCTAACTACAATATTAAAACAATAAACAAAAGGAAAAGTCAAGAAGGAGAAAACAAAAAGAAGACTTACTGTTTGCATACATGGTCACTGAAGTTGAAAGTGTAGAAGTGAGAAGTCAAGAAGGAGAAAACAAAAAAGAGACTCACTGTTTGCAATAGGTATGTGAAAAGTTAAAAAGAGTGTGTATATTGGAGAAGTTAAAAAGACTTGGAAGAATTTAATAAGTGCTAAGTTTTTTTTTTCAAAAAAAATCAAAAAAAATTAAGAAATTAAGGTTTAGATATTAAAACTCCCACAAAACTTGTGGGTTAGAGATAGATATAAATAAATAGATAGATATAGATATAGATATTTATATTTGTTTTAAATTTTTTAATAAATAGATAGATATAGATATAGATATTTATATTTGTTTTCAAAAAATTTAATATACAAATTATTTGTTTTGGAAAAGATACTGCAGTAATTATGAGAGAAGTCAAAAAGTCTTGTGGGTTGAGAGAAGTTAATAAATGCTGAGGTTAATTTTCTTTTTTTAAAAACTAAATTATTTGTTTTGGAAAAGGTACTGCAGTAATTATGAGAGAAGTCAAAAAGTCTTGTGGGTTGAGAGGTTAATTTTCTTTTTTTTAAAAACAAAAAATTAGAAAATTAGGATTGACATATTGAAGCTCCCACAAGCCTTGAGGTTAAAAACCCCCTTTTGCTTAATATATAGTACTAGCCTATCATCCGTGCTATGCACGGAATAATTATAGATATTTATATTTATTTTAGATTTTTTTTATATAAATTTTTTTTTAAAATTTTTATAAAATAATTTAACAATCTTATCGCTACCCATAGTATATGGGAGAAGTTGAAAAGGGTACTGCAGTAAATATACACAGATTGTATCTATAATTATGCACGGATTGTGTTTATAATTATCTATATATGTGAATTGCGATTTTTAAATGTCTTTTTCTTTTCTTTTTTTAAATGTCTTCTTTTTTTCCTTTTTTATATTATATTAAAGTTTAATATTTTGATAATAATCATATGTGTTAGACTTTTCAATGAATTAAATGTCTTTTTTTTAATTATATTATATTAAAGTTTAATATTTTGATAATAATCATATGTGTTGGATTTTTCAAGAATTTTTTTTTATTCTTGTTCTTAATGCATTAAAGTGTTATTATGAGGGATAATAATCATATGTGTTGGGACTTTCAATGAATTCATATGTGTTGGATTTCAAAGAATTTTTTTTATACTTGTTCTTAATACATTAAAGTGTTATTATGAGGGTAAGACTTGGAGGTTGGGAGAAGTTAATAAATGCTAAATTTTTTTTTTTAAAATCAAAAAATTAAGAAATTTAGATTGAGAGATTGAAGTTCCCATAAAACTTGGAGTTAAAAATTCTCTTTTGTTTAATATATAGTACTAGCATATCACCCGTGCTATGCACGGGATTAAATTTAAACAAAAAAAAAATCATTCATAGTTATGTTAAACATATTTTTAAATTGTTAGCATAAAATATATGTAATTTTAAAAGAAAATATTGACATTGCATAATTAAAGTAATAAAAATAAGAATTTATTACATTTGTTCGAAATTCACTGAATAAATAAAACAAAAAATAACTAAAATCTAAATTGTGGGCCTTCCATCAGCATTCCTGCATTGTCAACATGATAGTTAGTATCATAATTAATGAACAATACATATATTATGTATTTATAAAATGTTATAAAGTAAAAAAGTTATACTTACATTTTTTTTTTACTTTCTGAAAGATATAGACATTCTTCAGACCAATCTATATTTAAAACAAAGGTGACGCACGGTGCACAATCTAGTTGACGTGACATTGTTGGTACAGGTATGATAAATGCACGGTGCACAATTTGTGAGACTTTATATTTATCTAACTTTAATCATATTAAAAAATTGAAAAATTAAAAATAAAATTAAAATAGTAAATAAAAAGATTAAATAACATTAAAAATTAGTTAATCACATTTTTTTAACTATTAAACTAACTACAATCACATTAAAAAAAAGAAATTCAACTAATTACAATCACATTTTTCTTTTTGTGAGAGTTTATCATATTAAAAAATTAAAAATAAAATTAAAATAGTAAATAAAAAGATTAAATAACATTAAAAATTAGTTAATCACATTTTTTTTAACTATTAAACTAACTACAATCACATTAAAAAAAAGAATCATTCAACTAATTATAATCACATTTTTCTTTTTGTGAGAGTTTATATTTATCTAACTTTAATCATATTAAAAAATTGAAAATAAAATTAAAATAGTAAATAAAAAGATTAAATAACATTAAAAATTAGTTGATCACATTTCTTTTAACTATTAAACTAACTACAATCACATTAAAAAAAAGAATCATTCAACTAATTATAATCACATTTTTCTTTTTGTGAGGGTTTATATTTATCTAACTTTAATCATTAAGAAATCAAAAATAAAATTAAAATAGTAAATAAAAAGATTTTACATTAAAAAAAAAATCATTGAACTAATTTTTGATTAATTACAATATTAAAACAGTAAACAAAAGAAAAAGTTAAGAAGGAGAAATTATAATCACATTTTTCTTTTGTAAGTGTTTATATTTATCTAACTTTAATCATGTTAAAAAATTAAAAATAAAATTAAAATAGTAAACAAAAAGATTAAATAACATTAAAAATTAGTTAATCACATTTTTTTTAACTATTAAACTAATTACAATCACATTAAAAAAAGAATCATTCAACTAATTACAATCACATTTTTCTTTTTGTGAGAGTTTATATTTATCTAACTTTAATCATATTAAAAAATTAAAAAATTAAAAATAAAATTAAAATAGTAAATAAAAAGATTAAATAACATTAAAAATTAGTTAATCACATTTTTTTTAACTATTAAACTAACTACAATCACATTAAAAAAAGAATCATTCAACTAATTACAATCACATTTTTATTTTTGTGAGAGTTTATATTTATCTAACTTTAATCATATTAAAAAATTGAAAAATTAAAAATAAAATTAAAATAGTAAATAAAAAGATTAAATAACATTAAAAATTAGTTAATCACATTTTTTTAACTATTAAACTAACTACAATCACATTAAAAAAAGAATCATTCAACTAATTATAATCATATTTTTTTTTTGTGAGAGTTTATCATATTAAAAAATTAAAAATAAAATTAAAACAGTAAATAAAAAGATTAAATAACATTAAAAATTAGTTAATCACATTTTTTTAACTATTAAACTAACTACAATCACATTAAAAAAAAGAATCATTCAACTAATTATAATCACATTTTTCTTTTTGTGAGAGTTTAAAACATTATTTATCTAACTTTAATCATATTAAAAAATTAAATAAAAAGATTAAATAACATTAAAAATTAGTTAATCACATTTTTTTAACTACTAAACTAACTACAATCACATTAAAAAAAAGAATCATTCAACTAACATTAAAAATTAGTTAATCACATTTTTTTAACTATTAAACTAACTACAATCATATTAAAAAAAAAGAATCATTCAACTAATTATAATCACATTTTTCTTTTTGTGAGAGTTTATATTTATCTAACTTTAATGATATTAAAACATTATTTATCTAACTTTAATCATATTAAAAAATTAAATAACATTAAAAATTAGTTAATCACATTTTTTTAACTACTAAACTAACTACAATCACATTAAAAAAAAGAATCACATTAAAAAAAGAATCATTTTTCTTTTTGTGAGAGTTTATATTTATCCAACTTTAATCATATTAAAAAATTAAAAATAAAATTAAAATAATAAATAAAAAGATTCAAAAATAAAATCACAAAAACCATTGAACAATATTAAAGCAGTAAACAAAAGAAAAAGTTAAGAAGTAGAAATTATAATCACATTTTTCTTTTTGTGAGGGTTTATAAAATGATTAAATAACATTAAAAGTTAAGGAGAAAACAAAAATAACACTTACTGTTTGCATACGTAGTCACTGAAGTTGGAAGTGTAGAAGTGAGAACTAAAGAAGGAGAAAGCAAAAAGGAAAATCACTGTTAATATTAAAACAGTAAACAAAATAAAAAGTTAAGAAGGAAAAAATAAAAATAACACTTACTGTTTGCATACGTAGTCACTGAAGTTGAAAGTATGAAAGTGATAACTCAAGAAGAGAAAGCAAAAAGGAAAATCACTGTTTACAATAGGTATGTGAAAAGTTAAGAAAAATATGTGTATTGGAGAAGTTATAAAGGTTTGAAAGAATTTAATAAGTGTTTATTTATTTATTTTTCAAAAAACAAAACAAAAAATTAAGAGGGAAAAAAATTAAGAGCCATTTACACAATAGTTACATGGGTCTCTTGGAGATGCAAAAAAATTTATATCTATTTCTAACCCATAAATTTTTGTGGAGTCCCAATATAATATTGGGGTTGCTTGGTGATTGGTTCAAAATTATAATTACACTATTGATAAATATGGCTCTTAATTTTTTTCTCTCTTAATTTTTTTGTTTTGTTTTTTTGAAAAAAAAAACACTTATTAATTTTTTCAATATAATTTTTTTCTCTATTAATTTTTTTGTTATTTTTTTTTGAAAAAAAAAATAAAATTGGGGTTGCTTGGTGATTGGTTCAAAGATTATAATTACACTATTGATAAATATGACTCTTAATTTTTTTCTCTCTTAATTTTTTTGTTTTTTTTTGAAAAAAAAAATAACACTTATTAAATTCTTTCAATATAATATTGGGATTGCTTGGTGATTGATTCAAAGATTATAATTACACTATTGATAAATGAAGGAGATAGAGGGTGGGGAAATAAAACAATAAATGAAATGTGAGAGAGAGAGAGAGAGAGAGAGAGACTATGGCTTACACAATAGTTACATGGGTCTCTTGGAGATGCAAAAAAATTTATATTTATTTCTAACCCATAAATTTTTGTGGAGTCCCAATATAATATTGGGGTTGCTTGGTGATTGATTCAAAGATTATAATTACACTATTGATAAATATGGCTCTTAATTTTTTTCTCTCTTAATTTTTTTGTTTTGTTTTTTTGAAAAAAAAAACACTTATTAAATTCTTTCAATATAATTTTTTTCTCTATTAATTTTTTTGTTTTTTTTTTTGAAAAAAAAAATAATATTGGGGTTGCTTGGTGATTGGTTCAAAGATTATAATTACACTATTGATAAATATGGCTCTTAATATTTTTCTCTCTTAATTTTTTTGTTTTGTTTTTTGGAAAAAAAAAACACTTATTAAATTCTTTCAATATAATTTTTTCTCTCTTAATTTTTTTGTTTTTTTTTTGAAAAAAAAAATAACACTTATTAAATTCTTTCAATATAATATTGGATTGCTTGGTGATTGGTTCAAAGATTATAATTACACTATTGATAAATGAAGGAGATAGAGGGTGGGGAAATAAAACAATAAATGAAATGTGAGAGAGAGAGAGAGAGAGAAGAGAGAGAGAAGAGAGAGAGGCTATGGCTCTTAATTTACACACCACCACTTTTGCTTCCCCAAGAGACCCATGTAATGATGGTGTCAATGTAATTATTATAATCTTTGAACCAATCACCAAGTCAATTTTTTAAAAAAAAAAAAATAAAATATCAAGAAATTAGGATTGACATATTGGAGCTTCCACAGGCCTTGAGGGTTAAAACACCCTTTTGCTTAATATATAGTATAGATAGATAGATAGATAGATTAGTCAATAGTTTTTTTTAATCTATTTTGTAAATTAAAAATCAATAATTTTAGAAAATTAATTAAAATTTTGATAGATATACATAAAAAAATACATAATTATATTATTAAATCATAATTCAAATTTAGATGTTATATCTTTTGGAGATCTATAGCTAAATTCTTATCTTTTTTATTTTTATTTTTGTGTGTAACCATAGTGTATGGGAGAAATTGAAAAAGGTGTTACAATAATTATGAGAGAAGTCAAAAGGGATTGTGGGTTGGGAGAAGTCAATAAATGCTGAGGTTGGGTTGGAGAAGTCAATAAATGCTAATATTTTTTTTTTTTAAAATCAAAAAATTAGAAAATTAGGATTAGGAGATTGGAGCTCCCACAGGCCTTGGGGTTAAAAACCCCCTTTTACTTAATATATAGTATAGATAGATATAGATTAGCCTATTATCCGTGCTATGCACGGGATAATTATAGATATTTATATTTGTTTTAATTTTTTTTAATATATAAATTATGTTTTTTAAGATTTTTTATAAAAATAATTTAATAATCTTATCACTAATTATAGTGTACAGGAAAAATTAAAAAGGAACTGCAGTAATTATGCACGGGCTGTATTTATAATTATTTGTATGAGGGGATTTTAAATGCTAATCAGGAATTTTGACCAAATCAATAAATGTAGGCATGTGAATTGAAAAAAGTTAATAAATACTGATCAGGGGATTTTGACCAAATCAATAAATGCTGAGTTTTTTTTTTTTAAATAAAAAATTTAGAAAATTAAGATTGAGAGATTGGAGCTCCCACAAGGCTTGAGGTTTAGAAACCACATTTTTCTTAATATATTTATAATTATCTATATATGTGAATTGCGATTTTTAATTTTTTTTTTTTAAATGTCTTCTTTTCTTCCTTTTTTATATTATATTAAAGTTTAATATTTTGATAATAATCATTTGTGTTGGACTTTTCAAGGAATTAAATGTCTTCTTTTTTTTATTATATTATATTAAAGTTTAATATTTTGATAATAGTCATATGTGTTGGACTTTTCAAGAATTTTTTTTATACTTGTTCATAATACATTTAAAAACAAAAAATTAGAAAATTAGGATTGACATATTGAAGCTCCCACAAGCCTTGAGGTTAAAAACCCCCTTTTGCTTAATATATAGTATAGATATAGATTAGCCTATTATCCGTGCTATGCACGGGATAATTATAGATATTTATATTTGTTTTAATTTTTTTTAATATATAAATTATGTTTTTTAAGATTTTTTATAAAAATAATTTAATAATCTTATCACTAATTATAGTGTACAGGAAAAATTAAAAAGGAACTGCAGTAATTATGCACGGGCTGTATTTATAATTATTTGTATGAGGGGATTTTAAATGCTAATCAGGAATTTTGACCAAATCAATAAATGTAGGCATGTGAATTGAAAAAAGTTAATAAATACTGATCAGGGGATTTTGACCAAATCAATAAATGCTGAGTTTTTTTTTTTTAAATCAAAAATTTAGAAAATTAAGATTGAGAGATTGGAGCTCCCACAAGGCTTGAGGTTTAGAAACCACATTTTTCTTAATATATTTATAATTATCTATATATGTGAATTGCGATTTTTAATTTTTTTTTTTTTAAATGTCTTCTTTTCTTCCTTTTTTATATTATATTAAAGTTTAATATTTTGATAATAATCATTTGTGTTGGACTTTTCAAGGAATTAAATGTCTTCTTTTTTTTTATATATTATATTAAAGTTTAATATTTTGATAATAGTCATATGTGTTGGACTTTTCAAGAATTTTTTTTATACTTGTTCATAATACATTAAAGTGTTATTATGAGGGATACGAATCATATGTGTTGGGACTTTTCAAGGAATTCATGTGTTGGATTTCAAAGAATTTTTTTTATGCTTGTTCTTAATGCATTAAAGTGTTATTATGAGGGTAAGACTTGGGGATTGGGAGAAGTTAATAAATACTAAGTTTTTTTTTTTTTTAAATCAAAAAATCAGAAAATTTAGATTAGGAGATTGGAGCTCCCACAAGGTTTGGGGTTAAAAATCCCATTTTGCTTAATATATAGTATAGATAGATATATAATTAATTCATTGAAATACATGTTTTTGAGCAACTAAAATAAATAAAAACTAAATGATGAGTAAATAAAGTAGACGATAGTTACAATGAAACATGGTTCGTGTGAGCAACACGGTTGATTGCATTATAAAAATGTTGTTTATTTTCAAATCTCAACATTATTATAAATGCATGGTAGAATCAAGAAAATTAATTATTGGGTTAATTACATTTTATACTCATACATTTTTTTATCATAATTTTTTTTGGTTCTTTCAATTTTAATTGTGACAATTAATTTCTATACTTTAAGGTAAGTTGCAATATCGTCCTTCCGTTCATCTATCGTTAATAAGATTAATGAACTTATCATGCGAGCTAAACATAACATTTTTTCATCTCATTAGCGCCCCACACATTTTTCAAAATCTCATTTTAGTTCATGCATTTCACTAAAATCTCATTTTGGTCCATTACTTTTAATTTTTGCTAATCTCATTAACAATAGGTGAACGGAATGGTTGTAAGATTAACTTAACAATGACAATTGATCGAAATACCCGTAAGGGTATTTATCACGCGAGAATATCGATTATCCGAAAGTTAGAAAGTAGAAAATCTTCTAGTTCGTTCAATCATTTCCAATCCTACTGTTATGTATTTATATACACAAATAAGTGACCTTTGGGAATAGGCATACTATTTGAATTTGTTTCATATAGCAACAGTCACCATGGTTCACTAAAAGATGTGTCTATAGATGTTTGAATTCAAACCATCAACTAACTAGCAGATAGCTTCAATATTCTTGTGGAAGGTTCTTTACAATTTAAGAGAGAAAAGATTAAGTGAAGTGAGTCACACCAAATTATGGTGTGGTCACTCTTTATTCCATCATCTCCCACTTGAACACACCATAATAAGATGATAAACCTAAGTTGAGCATTTTTAACCTTGGTACCAAAATTTTGCCTCATGCCAACTTTCATCTATGAAATTACCTCATAGATCGACGTCTGATCGTGACTTGGCCATATGTGCGCACGTTTTTGCCACCAATCTGACCGCACCCATACAAATGTGTTCTCCCACTGACAACACACTCTAGTTGACTTCAATTCACTATATTTCAATGGGTTCATAGTCCATACCTAATCACCATTGACGACTTCAGCCACACATATTTTTCATGTGTCGACCTGCGTTGAAATTATTGTTAAGTACTTCCTTTAAGACCGATTCCTGAAGGTTTTCCTTAACACACTTTATCAACGACTTTTTGCTGATCAAGTAGACAATATCATCTAGTCAGTACGTTGCATATTATGGACTTTACATCTCATGTTAACTATGATGTACGTACCTTATCAGTTCTTCTATCTTATTACTTGACCAAACACATGTTTCCATGCAAGATAGAGTCGCAAAACATCGGTTATCTAGGCGTCCCCAGAGTCATCCGACTATGCTCTTATATAAGTAGTTAAACCATCTAGCTAGGCATTTTTCAGTCCTATATGCTACATGTTCTTTGAATTTTTCCAGAGACAACCCTTTGGTCATAGGGTCAGCCACCATCTCTTCCGAGGGTATATAATTGACTTTAATTTCATCTCTCTCCACTATATCCTGAATATAGTGGTAACTTACATCAATATGTTTTCCCTTAGAGCTATTTGCTCCACTTTTTATTAATGAGATGGTAGACTGATTGTCACAAAGCATATTGACCGGTCTGGCAAGTATACCTAATTGTAAACTGTCAACAAATCATTTTATCCAGACCGCATTACTCACGACTGTGCTGCAAGCTATGTATTCAGCTTCTATAGTATACTTTGCAACACAACTCTGTTTCTCACTTAACCAAGAAACTGTTGTTCCACCAAACAAGAACACATGACCTCTAGTAGATTTTCTATCATCTATATCTCCTACAAAATCCGCGTCAGTGTATCCTTTTATGTCTAGATCACACAAACCAAAACATAACTTCAAATTTTAAGTGCCTTTTAAATATTTGAATATTCTTTTGACTGCTTGCCAATGTTCCTTACCTGGATTAGATTAAAACCTATTTACCAATCCAACTACATCACAGATGTCAGGTCTTGTACTTGTCATAGCATACATTAGACTGCCTACTGCCTCAGCATACGGGACATTTCTCATTTCCTTAACGTCAGACTTAGTTTGAGGACTCATACTTTTACTAAGACTTTGTCCCTTGCAAACAAGCGTGCTTAAAGAATTACAGTTATCCATATTAAATCTTTTGAGTACTTTATCTAGATATTTCTCTTGATCTAGATATAATAATTTTGAATTTCTATCTCTTGAAATTCTAATTCCTAGAACATAGGTTGCAAGACCCATGTCTTTTATTTCAAATCTAGATGGCAAGAAAGTTTTGGTTTTTATAATCATATCTGGACAATTTCCTGCTAACAATATGTCATCCACTTATAAAGACAATATTGCTAACTTGTCATCATTGTTCCATATATAAACATAGTGATCTAATGGACTCACAACATAGTCCATTTCTAAAATGGCTTGGTGGAATTTCAAGTACCATTGTCTTGAAGATTATTTAAGTCCATATAGAGATTTCTTTAACTTGTAGACTTTATCCTCGTTGCCTTGGTTCTGGAAACCATCAGGTTGTATCATATAAATTTCCTCTTTTAATTCTCTATTAAGAAAAGTTGTTTTAACATCTAATTGATGCAATTCCAAATCCATCCTGGCTATTACCGTCATCAGAATCATTATTGAGGAAAATTTTGCAATAGGAGAATATGTATCTACGAAGTCTATTCCAAGTTGTTGAGTGAATCCCTTAGCTATTAACCTGGCCTTGTATTTCTCCAAACTTCCATCTACTTTGAATTTCTTTCTAAGAACCCATTTGCAACCAATGGCTTTTCTTCCATTCGGGAGATCGGTTAATTCCCAAACATCATTTTTCTTGATCGAGTCAAGTTCCTCATTCATTGCCTTAAGCCATTGTATAGCATCACTGCTACTCATTGCTTCATTATAACTAGTAGGATCATCTACTAAGTTATTAAGTTCTTCAACTTGAAAAACATAATGATCTTTCAAAAACGTAGATGGACGTCTTGCTCTCTTACTCCCACTTATCTCAGGATTCGAGGCAAGTAACACAACATAATGTAGTTGTCGTTTCCTCCCACTATTTGGTGGTTCTAGGAGAACTGGTGGTGCTGGTGACAAAAAAGGAAGAGAAGAATCCGGCGATACTTCGGAGAGCAATTCAAATTGTTCAATAGGAGTAAGAAGATCAGCGGATTCAAGAAAAATAGCATCTCTACTTTCTATTAATCTACGTTCGGGATGGTAAAAACGATAACCACTCTCATTTTCAACATAGCTAATAAACTTGCATTCCCAAGTTTTACTTTCCAACTTATCCCTTAAAGGTTTGGGAATAAGTACATATGCTTTACATCCCCAAACTTTGAGATTTTGAACATTAGGTTTAGTACCATGCCAGCATTTGTAAGGAGTTAGAGGTTTTGCTTTTGTTTCAACTCTATTTAATAAGTACACAGCGGTGGACAAAACTTCCCCCAAAAAATGAATAGGAAGATCAGCATGAGCCATCATAGACCTTGTCATTTCCATTAGAGTACGATTTCGTCTTTCTGCGACTCCATTTTGTTATGGTGTGTATGGCATTGTAAACAAATGTTTAATGCCATTGTCCTTGCAGAAAGAATCCATAGCTTCATATTCGCCACCTCTATCATTATTCAAGTGTTTAATGGACTGGCCAAGTTGCTTTTCTACCTCTAATTTATATTCCTTAAACTTGTCAATTGCCTCTAATTTGTGTTTAAGAAGGTAGATATGTCTATATCTTGAATAATCATTAGTGAAAGTAATAGAGTATTCCATGCCTTGATAAGTTTTAATTCTTAAAGGGCCACAAATGTCCGAATGAATTATTTCGAGTAATTCCGATGATTTCAATGTTTGACAAATGGCTTACTAGTCATTTTTCCTTTGATATATGGTTCACATATATCAAAATCATCAGAATAGACTTTAGGCAATAAGCCACTTGTAAACATTCGAGACATTTTATTTTTACTAATGTGACATAATCTTAAATGCCACAGATAAGAACTATTACTAGTAGAAACATGCAAATATCATAAATACATATTTTATTATTATCAATAGGAAAAAAGTACATGTCATTCACTAATACACTTCCTTTCTTAACCAATACTGTGTTAAACCTAAAATTAATCTCAAAACCCTTTTGAGTTAACACCGGAACCGAAATTAAATTTCGGCGTATGTTGGGTACATAAAGCACATCATGAAGCACAATGGAAGTTCCATTAATAGAGAATTGATAGTTGTCGATGCCCAAAACATCACTATAGGAGTTGTTGCCCATGTAGATCTATGTTCACCAATCTTCTTATCAGTAAATTCCACGAACATATCTTTATTAATATGCCTAGTTGCAGCAAAATCAATCCACCAGGAATTTGATGAAGGTTCAAACACCATTGCTTCAAAAACTATCATGGCAACAGGGTTATGATCCTTTTTTGCTTGTTCTGAGGACAAGTAGCTTTGATATGACCTTTTTGACCACATTTGTAACATGGACCAATCTGATGCTTATGATGTTGTTGTTTTTGCTATTCTTACTGTTTCTTCCATCCTTTCTGAAAACCCCTTCTTCCATTTTCTCTTGAATGAAGTCGTCTTTTTCTTGTTGAATAGTGTGTGGAAATTATTTTATGGTTGTGACGAAGACTGTGCCATCAACAAGTTAGAAGACAAACCTTCTTTACGCTTTCGCTTCATTCTTTCTTCTTCCAACACTAATAGTACAGGCAATGTTACCATTGAAATCTCTCGACCGCTATGAGTTAAACATGTAACAACATGATCCCAAGATAATGAAAGATTATTAAGTATGGTAGTTACTTGTATCTTGTCCGACAAAGGGTGATCAGTGTTGGATAATTCTTTAGCAATTAATTCCATTTGATTAACATGATCACCAATGCTATCATTATCACTCATATGAGTGTTATTATATTTGTCTAAGATTAATTGAATTTGAGTATCCAATCGAACTCCATATTTACTTTCTAGTGCTTCCATTAATTGTTTTTGCAGTTTCATGTTCTTCAAAAAGCGGAATAATGTTTTCTTTCATATTATGTAACATAGTGGCCTTTGCCATTGCATCATCTTCTATCAATTTATTCTAAAATCAATTAGAATCATCATCTGGTTTAGAAGTGGATAAAGTGTGCAATGTTTTCTCATGTGTAAGAAGATAAGAAATGTGGCGTTTCCATACTGGAAATTATTTCCATTAAGCATCTCAATTTTTGAAGAATCCATAGCATTTTTAATAGCCATACTAAAACAAAAATGTGTTTCAATAAAAATTAAAATGTGGATATTACAAACTAAAATAAACAAATAAGCAAAATTAAATACAACAACAAGTTTTAATAAGGATAAGCCTTGTAATTGTTGTGTCGGTTCCTGTGATAAGCAAAAACTCGGTCATCTTGCCTTGGGTAAGAAGAATGATGAAAACCCAATGGCCTATTAAACCCAATACTTTGCTTATGATTATTGTAAAAATAGTTACGAGCCCAAGGGATACAACGGTGCTTATTAAATATTTTTTCTTTGGATGTTTTACTATGAAACACCCTTGGATAGCCTTCTTGCCTAATTATTTCTTCCGAAAATTTAGTACAATTACCCACAGAAAAATTCTTAAAAGAATTCTAGAAATTTTGGCTTTTGAATGACTGAAAACGGCCTTGAAATGAGTGAGAACGAGCCAAAAAATTGTTTGGACCATGCTGCTGCCGGTCCAAAATTTGGCTTAAACCGGTCTGAACCGGCTAAGACCGAACCGGCGTGACACGGGGGTCAACGCGCGGGTCAGCGCGTTGGTCAAGCGGAGCGGACAGACGCGGGTCCTGGCGCGGAGCACAGGGTGCTGGGTCGACGCTCGGACCTGGGCTAGCATGCAGGTCAGCGTGTTGGGCCGATTGCGTCTTTGGGCCGCTGGGTTGTTGGGCCACGCCTGTGGCTATGGGCTGCGCCTGGTTTGCTTTGGGCTTCACCTGGTTTGGTCCAATAAAATTCTTTTTAATCTTTAGGCCCAAAGCAACTGATTTCCTTGTTGTTCTTCTTATTTTTGGCCCAATCTTTTGTGGTTCCTTCTTTGGCCCAAATATTTAAATTTCCTAAACTGAGGCTTCAACAGTATTGTTGCACAGGTTGTCTTCTTCGGTGATAGGAGTCGGTGACCACACATTGAAACTTTGTGGGTCAAATTTTCACCATTTTTCACAACGAATGTCACCGTTGTGATCAAAATTCTGAGAAGAACAAGATGGGGCTAATTTGGAAACATGATTTGAACCGAAAAATATTTTATAAAATTGCTTCAAACGGTATAATTCGGTCTCACTTTCG
This sequence comes from Camellia japonica, assembly GCA_030407325.1. Classification (NCBI taxonomy): domain Eukaryota; kingdom Viridiplantae; phylum Streptophyta; class Magnoliopsida; order Ericales; family Theaceae; genus Camellia; species Camellia japonica. Next base: position 162,118,950 of record JAPPVO010000032.1, read on the forward strand.
GCAAGATTCGGAACAATTGCACCACCAACGGTTATTTTCTTTAGATAGTTTTCTGGGAATGCAACACGTTGGTGATGATTAAATAAACAAACGGAATTCACTAGTGCCGAAGAATGTCGGTCAATTATTTTCTGAATTTTTGGTAAAAAGAGTTTGGAAACTTTTCGTTCTTCCGGACTATATTTCGACATTTGCGATAATATGTAAACCTGCTTTGATACCACTGTAAGATTAAGCCTCCGTTTGGGAAGTGGGTTGGCTTTTTGGCTTTTTGGCTTTTTTAGCCTGGAGCTAAAAAGCCTGGTTTGGGAAGGGCTTTTTGGCTTTTTGGTTTTTTTACTTTTTTTGTGAGAGAGGAGTGTAATGATTATGGATTGGATTTGATGTTTTGTTTTTTGTGGCTAAAATAGCCTATTTTGTTTTTTGTGGCTATTTTAGCCCCTAACCCACCAAAACCAACTTCCCAAACTATGCCTTAACTTAACAATGACAATTGATCGAAATACCCATGAGGGTGTTTATCATGCGAGAATATCGATTATCCGAAAGTTAGAAAATAGAAAATCTTCTAGTTCGTTCAGTCATTTCCAATCCTGCTGTTATGTATTTATATACACAAATAAGTGACCTTTGGAAATAGGCATACTATTTGAATTTGTTTCATATAGCAACAGTCACCATGGTTCACTAAAAGATGTGTTTATAGATGTTTGAATTCAAACCATTAAAACAGATAGCTTCAATATTCTTGCGGGAAGAGTCTTTACAATTCAAGAGAGAAAAGATTGAGTGAAGTGAGTCACACCAAATTATGGTGTGGTCACTCTTTATTCCATCAATGGTGATATTGCAACTTGACATAAAAATGTAGCGAATCTATTGTCACATTTGAAAGTGAAGGACCCAAAATTACATTACGGTGAAAGTACAACAGTACTAAATGTAATTAACCTCGTCAATTTTTTAAATGATATTTTTCGACTGAACTCAATTATAACTTAAATCGAAGTATAAGATGTTGACTGAGACAATTAAAAAGTCAATGAACAATATAAGATTCGGTGTAAAGTATAAGAGGGCAAAGTATAATTTATCCAAAATTAAATTATTAATAATGAATAGTAATTTTATTATTTATATTACAGTACATAGCAAATAAGTGATGACATTTAAAATTGAAAAGGAAAGCAAGTAGATATTTTGAATAGATTACAAATATTTAAGGACAACCCTTCTTCACAATACAATAATACCACATCCCCTAATTTATTATCCAAATCTCTTTAATCAAGGATGATTTTTAAGAGTGGAAAAAGTTAAAAACAATAAAAAGTGAAAGTGAGGCAAAATGTTTGTAGGGTTAATTGCACTTTTTATCTTTATAAACCGACCCAAATTTCATTTTAGTTCTTATATTTTTAATTTGAATAATTTGATCTTACACTTTATGTCCAGTTTTAATTTGGTCCTTTCATTCAAATTAGAGATTAAAATTAATAATTTTGAGATACTTGCCAATTTTTAAGGTGTACACATAGACAAATTAACAGAAATTTAGATTCAAGATTAAAATTAATAATTTTAGAACACTTCTCAAATTTTTACGGTGCACATAGATAAAATTAACAAAATTAGATAGAAGGACCAAATTGGAACTGGACTTAAAGTGTAAAAATTAAATTATTCAAATTAAAATTATATGGACTAAAGTAAAATTTTGATCAAACTATAGATGAAAAGTGTAATTAACCCATGTTTCTCTATGCAGGCAATAAATTAAGTAAATGGCAAATTACATCATTAATCTTTATAGTTGAAGTGAAGTGTTATTTTAGTCCATATAGTTTTAATTTGAATAATTTAATTCTTACATTTTTAATTTTGTTATAATGTGAACCCTTTATTACTTGCTGTTAAAATTTCAAATTAAAAAAGATTATATAAAATTATAGGAATTAAAGTAAAATTCAAAACAATTTATAATAGCATCAACTACTTACGTGTGCATTCCCACAAACAGTAGGAGCAATGTAACAATTGGATGGCCACAAAAATTAATCTCTTCTTGTGGACCAACCACATTTGATAAGGACATTGTGTTGTTCAAAAGCACCCTTTTAATTAGACAACCAGCTGCCCGTTAACCATGTCCCAAAAAAAAAAAAAAAAAAACTATTAAGTTGGACTTTAGTAAACCAAACTGATTCAAACCAAACATATGCCTACTTGTGATCTAAAGTGATTTTTTATGAATCAAAGTGCTGGGTTATGACTTGAAGTGGTAGTGGGATTAGCCTATTCAGATGAAGGTGAGGAGCCACCAGTCCTATTTGGGGTTTGGTTAGACATATCAGTTAGGATTTGACTTGTGTTTAGTTGAAATTTTAACTGGATTGAATAGTCTCTTACATGTCTCTTACCTGTAAGAGTCATTAAATGGAGGTCTCTTACCTGTAAGAATTTATAAAAAGATTCAATTGGACCAAAAGTTAGAATAATGGGTTAGAGTATTCCATAAACTCTTACCGGTAAGATATCTCTATTTAATGACTCTTACCGATAAAACACCTCATCTGTCTGATATAGTTGAACTTTCAACAGGAGATAAGTCATTTAATAAAAAATGAGAAATACATCTAAAAGTCTCAAAAAAATTTCATTAACAAAACAAAGGACAAATAAGTTAAACAAATAGAGACTACAATTGTGAAATCATTTTTCTTTATAATAAAAAATTGATTGTGTAATAGAATATGTGATGATGAGATGAGTATTTTTTTGGCTATATATTATTTTTTTAAAAAAAATCATAACATAAGAAATGAGATTATCATGTAACAATTTCAAAAAATAAAAAATTATTGTGAACACTTATAAAAGTGTAGATCATTGCTTAATTTTTGTTAAAATAATAGTATTAAAGCTTTTTTTGTTACATGTAGTCTGAGAATTTTAAATTACTTATGTTGATATTATTGAGAATATATAAAATTGCAGTATCATATGCTGTTGACGGAAACGTAACAACTGTTAATTAATAGAATCATAATATAAAGAATGTAAGACAGGAAGGGGGTGTAGCTCATATGGTAGAGCGCTCGCTTCGCATGCGAGAGGCACGGGGTTCGATTCCCCGCACCTCCATTTCTGAAGTTGGTTTTTTACTCTTTTTTTTTTTTTTTTTTTTTTTTTTTTTGAACAGCTTGGTTTTTTACTCCTTTAATATCTTATTTTCATCTAAATTTCAATTTGATCACTCTATTTAAATTTTTATTAATTTTTGATGCTTTATCAATTTGAATATTTATCTATCTTACTTTTTTTTTTGGTAGGTAAGTTATAAATCTTATATTAAAAATTTAGATATTCCAATAAAACTCATTACATACTTAAAAGGCAACACACACTTTGAGAGAGAGAGACAACACTCCTACTTACTAACACACAACATAATCTATTGAGTAGATAGATCTAAATAAGTTCAGAGTTGGACTAAGAATACAACACTTGGACGACAAAATAAATTTTATATAATGTACTGTCCAATCACTCATTTACTTCAATAAAACCAGCCTATGGTATGTTCTATTAAATATCTTTTAAAATATGAACAATTCGAATTATCAAAATAAATCCAATAAAATGCACAACAATTGCTAAAATATGAAAGTTTCACATTATCAAAATAGGCTTAATTAGGTGCACAATAGTTGTTGTTCCAAACTTGATATGTTTCATTTAATATTTTTTAAAAACATGAACAATTTAAATTATTGAAATAAGTCTTGGTGTCTACTATTGCTGCCAAACCCACATTTAGGAGGATGGAGAAAATGATCTTTGAGGAATTGATCTGGACCCAATATGTTGAGTTGAGTCTGGTGCTTTTCGACTACATCACACTTCCACAATCTGCTAATCAGCCAACATCAAATAAGATCAGTAGGTTATTAATTACAAAAGCTATAAAGTCAATGGGCACCATCGAAGAAAGCCCAACCCAATCCAAAAAAATGGGCCAAGGTCCGATTATAAACATAAAATAAATTTAATACACTCCTTCAAAAAGATTTGTAGTTTTTTTTTTTGGTTTATATCTTCAACTTCTCCTATTCTATTCTATTCTCTTGTCCCAAGTCAATTCTCCACAAAATTGGGTTTATGTTTTGAGAGTATTGTGTTTCAGAATTCACAAATGATTTTATGACTGACAATTGAGACAAAAGAATTCCAGGATAAACAATCTTTGACTAGCAAATTTGATGACAAAATTTTTTAAAGAAATGAAAATGTGATTTCAAGTCTCTCTACTATTATAGCCTTTAGAATGGATAAAATAGGAAAATAATTTTTGATTATCTATTTGAGTAGAAATCATATTCTCAAACTAACTATGAATTTGATTCCCCCCATTTTCAATGGGAATTTCGCATTCCTAAATGTTAACAATTTAAGAGTAAAAAATAATAATTACACCCACAATATTTAAAAATCTATCAATTTTTCATTTACTAGCAAAGCCAAATGCTTAAACTGTGTTTGGTTCATGAATTTTTTAGTAAGAATTTAAAAAGGAAAAAAGGAAAAAAAAATAGATGAAATGTGAATGAAATATAATTACATTTCACATAACTCTCACACATTTTTTTCTTTTTCCTTTCTAAATTTCATTAATTCACGTTCTTATCAAAATTAATGTCATCCAAACATAATTTCAAGCTTTCTAAATCTCATTTATTCACGTTCTTATCAAAATTAATGTCATCTAAACATAATTTCAAGATACAAACCCAACCTTCAAAAAAAAATTATATTCCTTTTGACGTGGATATCAAATACTGCGAATGTTGGATTTGAAGGGACCAAAGGTTTAATGGGCAAACAACATCAAGTATTATAAAGGTGGTCAAATAAGTTAATTTCTTGTGAGTTGATTTCATGTACCTGCTTAATGTGTTATTGGGGCCCATCTATCATTTACCTGCCCATTTCCACATTTTCGGTTGTTAAACAAATCAAACTATTTGACTATTTTATTTGTTATAAATTAATTTGAAATTTACTAGCTATATAAACAAATTAAATTTAAAAATATTTTAGAATTTGATAAATTTTCAAAAAATTATTACTTAACTTAATAAAGTGTATATGTAAAATGAAAAATAAAGTTACCCGTGTTTCACTCGTTAAAATTTCATTAGAAATCTATGTAAATAAGTCAAATTTAAACCTATTTTAAAACTTGTTTAAGCTGTGTTTGAGAAGAAATTTAGAAAAAGAAAGAAAAATGTGCTAAAATATAAACTAAATTTTGTAACATCCCTATACTTTAAGCTAAATTAATATAAAATAGTTAAATTGATACCTGGAAAAGAATATTTTTAAGTGTAGGTGTTAAAATATAATTTAATTTATAATTAGGGATCATTAATAATAATAATAATATAAATAAATAAATATATGAATGATATATCTAATTATATAATTATACGTGCTAAGGATGTAATTGAATTTGGCATTAAGTTATCAAAAATATGATTAATATATGATTTGAAGCCAATAAAATACTATTATAAAATTATGATAAAAATGGAACCACAAAGGAAATATGAGAAAGGCGAACTATTTGTTGGCACACTACGGTGACTATTCGTTGGCACACTAAGGGAAGAGCCACCTGTTATGCCTATTAGATAGGGGGAGTGAATTATCCATGACATTGATTATTAAGGGGTGAGTCACTGTGTAGGGGGAGCGAGTCATTCTCATTAAGGGGTCTAAGGCTTAAGTACATAAAGAGGGGAAAGGTGAAAAACGGAGGAGAGAAACGGTAAAAACAAAATAGAAGAAAAGAAAGTAAAAGCAAGGGGGGACTTGGAGGGATCAGGAAGAAGAAACTAATAAGGTTAAAATTAAGGTGAATTATATTAGTCTTGTTTGGTATAATTTAATTTTAGTTTATTTCAGATTTCAGTTTAATTTAAGTTATTTTGATATGTTTGGTTTAACTTAACAATATAGCTTATAGCTTTTTGTAAGTCAGAAATCAACTTATTCTTTGAGTGGGGTAGGAGAAGCTTAATTTATAAGTCAGAAATCAGCTTATATTTATAGTTATAAGTTATAAGCTGTTAAGGTATAAGCTATAAGCACTTTCCTACAGGTCTACCAAACAGGGCCATTATATTTTGAGTCATCATAATATATTTTATGTATATTTTGAGTTATCATAATTTATTTTACACAAATTATGTTTTATAGATTATGTTAGCATTTTTAACTATGTTATTTATTTTATGAACCTTATTTATATACTAAAGAAAACCTATGGATATAACTGTTTATTAAAATGTGTTTTGAGTAATTATTTTATAAGCATCACCACGGAGGTCTCACGTCTTGGAGGACTTAAATAACCATTGGTTTCTGATTAGTCACCTTGTGGCCCTCTGTTTGTCATGGATCTATTGACTTCTGTTTTGTGCGGAACAAAGTGCTGTGCAGAGTTAAGTGCTACACTATTGTAAAAGCCACTTCTAGAATCCGTACGAGCCACCTTTTGAGTCCGTACCTCTGTATTATCATGAATCCATTGACCTTTGTTCTGATTGTCACTTCAGTGACCTCTATTCTATTCTGTTTTGTTCTGTACCGTGGCCATGATTATTTTGTTTATATGATTTCTGTATTATATGTCAAATGATTTCTGTATGATATACTGTATTTTAATATCAAACTCTGTTTAGTCTAACAATTATCCATAGTAATTTTTATACCCTCATGCTCTTAATATAATATTTCTCATTCTACCATGTGCTTATAGTTATTTATCACTTTCAGGTAACGTGTCAGGACCAGTGCGTGGGTAGGTACAAGGCACTTTATAGTCATGATCTAAGCTCTAACAATGTAATTAAATAGAAGCTCCAATGTATATATTTTGTTATTATTAAATAAAGTTTTGTGTACCATTTTATTTTACTTTGCTGCCCCATCAATTTGGTATGACTTCAGTTATTATCTTGTCACGACGCCGAATCTCTAGGTACCGGGTTTGGGTCGTGACAAATTTTATTTCTATTTTCCTTTATCTTCTTTTTAATTTTTTATCAAAATATATGATCCAAATATGACCTAAATTTTCAAATTAAATTTAAACAATCTATTACTTGATTCAACTCCCTTAAAAGCATCAGCCCAGATAAATTTTTCTTTTCTTGGTCCTGCTTGATATGTGATTGGGCTCCATCTATCATTCATCAATCCAATACCAAGTTGGACTCATATCTGATTCGATAAAAATTTATTCAACGTCGATTTGCTATGGAAAGAGTTAAGTTTGAACACATTCAAAAATTTATTAAATTTTTAAGTTAAATTTAAACAACTTATTACTTGACTCCATAATTATATATATATATATATATTATTAAAAATACAACCAAACAAACAATGAATTGTGCTATACCCAGTGCTAAAAATGCAGTTATAAGACTGGTCAACTCACGTGACAGTATCACTATACAATGAATAATTTTATTTCTCAATAGAAATCACAATATTATTGATCGATGACATTATGTAAGATGGTGTTACCGTTACACTAAATTCCCAATTGGATATTAAGCTACGATTTTTTGTTTTATCAAAAAATGATTTTTGAAATTGTTTATTGTATTTTTTAAGAATTTGACAACCCAGAAAAACAAAAATCTGGAGTGTACATAAAGCAAATGTATTAGTAGTCTTCTTAACCCACATAATGTTGACAACACAACTCATTCGAGTGACATAATGTTCAACTCAATCACTCTCAACTAGCCTGGCCTAAAGAATTTTAAATAATTTTGGACCTACATATTTATATAGATTATTGAATGATTATGAGATTGATATAGATAAGGATTTTTATAAAATTTTAATTGTACACGCGTTGTCGCAAGTGCTAGCATAAACTAAAATTATCTCCCTCACTTTCAAATAATTATTAGGTCAAATTGGACATTCAATTCTTTAAAAAAATTAAATAACACAACAAATCTAACAATCAAAACATTATTCACTTAGGAGAGTTTCAACTAGCATTGAATCTTCTATTTCACTTCTTGTATCATTTCATGTCCCATATATTTTTAATATTTAATTTTGACAATGTGACAATATCAAATAGGTACTTAGATAGAAGATGGACAAACATACAACTCAGAATAACTTTTTTGAAATAAACCATCCAACAAATCAATCACACAACTCATAATTACTTTTTGATTCTAAAATATACCTATAGACATGTTAACTAAATGAATAAACATGTCACAATAACTGTTTATCAATTTTTAAAATAAATTCATATTTTTCATTCAACAAACTGTTAAAAAAATATATATAGATTTAAAATTGTATAAGTGCCACTAGTGGGTGATTGGATATTCATGAATCATGTTCTAGAGAAAAATAATATATTGGCTTTTTCTCAATTTATTGCTTGAAAAGAAAAAGAAAAGAGGCAGTTAGAGAGAAGACTCCCTGATTTAAACATACCCCCCAAATATAAGATGACAAAACATAATAGAAAAAGGGAAAATGGCATTTCAGTGGTGTAGTGACAAAAAAAAAATTAATTTTTATAGTGGTATAATTTTTCTGTATATTTGGTGTAAATTTATTGTTATATTTGATATAATTCTTTTTATGTATCAAAATTATACTAAAAAATATTTTTAATTATAAAATAATTAATTTGTGACGGTCTCATTTATGTCCAATTTGCCAATAGAAAAAAGATTCTATAAGTGGAGTGCCATATATCATAGGAAAGAAACCATGTGACCATGACCCCTTGAAAGGGATGTGAAAAACTTTTTTATGGTCAAATATTAGCCAGGTGTGCATCATCTACCAATGATGTAATTTAATCAATGTCTTTGCTAATGCTCATTAGATGATGACATCTCTGCAAAGCAGAAATTTCACGCATTAAAAAGAGCAAGATGCCAATGCTCAGTAGATGATGACATCTGTGCGAGACATAAGTTTCACGCATTAAAAAGAGCAAGATGATTTCCGTAGTAGAAGGGTGTGGCTTCCCATCCGATCTGTGATTAGATTAAAGGGTGTTATTAGATTTATGGGATTTATTATGATTTTTATTTCTATAATTTAAATTGTTCTATATATAGAACTTATTGAGTACTATATACATGTAAAAAATCACGTTGATCGAATATTGATTACTACATGATCAAATCAGTTTTGTATTAAAAAAAAATAGACGGTGAAAAAATAAAGGGTTGACAGAAATATATTCCGATGAGATAGTTATTGATGTCCGATCAACATAATTTTGTACAGGCGTATAGTACTTGACGAGTTCTACACAGTAAACGGTCCAGATCATCAAAAAGAGACTTGTGGTAGGCCCTCTTAAGTCCAAAACACCTTTCAATCCGATCACAGACGGAAGAGAAGCTAAACCTTTTGTATAAATCTAAATATTCTTATAAAAGTACAATTCGTTGGAGCTGTTCGGTTGTGATTTTCGACTGGACAAAATTTTGATGATTTACCGTGGTGTGTTATATCATTTGGATCACGTCTTCCGTGAGATATCTTCTTTTGGTTTAATTGTTATTCTGATATTTGTAAATCTGTGAACGTTATTTTGATGTTTATAAATCTCTGAACAACTTTACATGTCCTTAAATGTCAATCATACATGTTTAATTAGCCAAATGACGAAATGACTACTTCTCTTGCTGATCTAATCTTATCCCCAATATTAAGATTTCTATTATTCTCATCTCAATAAATTTAGTCAGCACAACTTTCATGACTCCTATTTTATTCGGTTGAGCCTCCTTATTTTTTTAGCTTGGGCCATTATCCTGGTTTAGCCTACTACATTTTTATGGCTTGATCTTATTGTATTTATCCTTGCCACAAGATCAATTGATTATATTTGTAAATATCATAATATCATACAGAAGTAATTGAGACCCCCTCCAATCACCATCCCCACCATCCCCACACACGTGGGGTTGGTGATTGGAGAAGAAAAAAAAAAAAAAAATTGGTCAATCACAACCAGAGGGGGTCGTGGGGGTGCCCCTATGAGGGTCCAAATGATTTTTTTCCTCAAAATAAAGACTCACAAATACATATACAAAAGAAAGAATTGGATATAAATAAGAGAATCAAACTCTTGACATCTTAGTGAGTTGCAAGGTCTCTTTGTCAATGAATTAGTATAATGCTTTAATAATTTTACTTAAGGTACAAAACATATCTTTGGAAATATTTCAATTTTAAAATGTATAAATTGTAGAGTGTCATTTAAAATATTAGATGGAGGAGGCTTTACATGCATATCTATCAACATCACATTTGTGATTTGTGGAACATACTTTAAAGGAGAAGCCACATAATAAGTCATATTATTGAAAAATTATAATTCAAGACATTGATTGAAAGGACATTTAAAATAATAAAAGTATTGTATTAACTATTTTGCTTATTAAAATTAAAAACATGTAAGTTAAAAAATATTTTTAAAATAAATAAAAATGTTAAAAAATATATTAATTTTAATAAAAAAATATTAAATTCAGTAAAAAAATCTCACATTTTAAAATTTTTATATTTTAGGGACACCTGTTGGCCAGATTTTTAATTTAAAACCAAACCAAACAGTCTGCTAGAGCCAACCCATGCCATGCATAATTTTCCAACACAAATGTTATTCCTAAATTAGCAAATTTTATTTTATTTGTTGTAAATTTAGGGGAAAAATTAGTCAAAAATAAATAAATAAAACCAACTAACCATCCATGTGATCCAGCTATGGTAGATAGTAATGTGTCCCCCATCACCCTAGAAGGTGTGCACATGCCCTATTAATGTGCTCATTAAATATATATATATACCAAAATAATATTAACTTTAAAAAAAAAGTGTCTAAAATTTGATATATAATATAGATTTAAATTTGGTATGTCTTGTGTTTGAAAATATTTGTAAAAGTGTCTAGAATTTGGATGTATAAAGATTTAAATTTGGTGTGATGTGAATCATATTCAAAATAAATTTGAGTATTTAATTTCAATTTCTAGTCATTGTTAAGTTAATCCCAACACATTTAAAAATAAAATAAAATAAAATGAACCATGTATTATTCATTCACATTATGTGAAAATAGAATTTTGGAGTCAATTTAGGGTGTTTGTTACCAATTGAGGTTAATCTCTTTAAGTTTAATTTTATTTTTTTGTATGTACTACTCTGAAGTCAATCTATTAAAAAAAAAAACTTAAATTGTGTTGAAATTAAATATTTTTTATGAATGATTTCATTTAGTTTGATATAATTCAGCTTAGTGGGAAAAAAAAATTTTAAATGACCCTTGGGGTCAAATTCCTAGACCATAACTAATAACAACAACGATCGCGCTAGGTAGCTCGAAAATGGGGAGCCCGAATGGCTCGATTTTTTTTTTTTCTTCTTTTTCCTTCTTCATTCTTTCTCTTCTTCAGTCCTCCTCCTCAACATTTTTTTTTTGCAGAAGAAGAACGAAGAGGAGAAAGGAGGGAGGAGGAGGAGGAGGAGGAGGAGGACTGGAGGGGGCATATTATTCGGGAGAGGAGGAGGAGGAGGCGGAGGCGGGGCGACGGCGGTCGGAGGCTGTGGTGGGGCTGGACTGGGCGACGATCAGCGGATCGACAGCTGGGCGGGGTGACGATCGGCGGCTGGGCAGGTCGACCATCATCCTCTTTCTCTTCTCTTCTCTTCTTCCTCTCTTCTCTCTTCCTCTTTTCTCCTTTCTCTCTGTTTGTCTTCGAATTCGAGCCATTTTTGAGCCACAAATTCGAGCTACCAATCTTTTTCCTAACAACAATGCTAGGTAGTTCAAAATTTTGTGGCTCAAATGGCTCAAATCACTCAAAACGATGTCGTTTTGAGTATAAATGAGTGTAAAATGACGTCGTTTTGACAGATTTGAGCCATTTGAGCCACAAAATTTTGAGTTACTAAACATTTTTTAACTAATAATTTATTGAAGTAAAATATATATAAATATTATTGAAGTTGCATTTTACATATCACAATTGGTGCCTTTGGTATATTGAATTATCAGAAATCTTACAAAAACGAAAACAAAAATTCACAAAAAATTATAGGAGATATTTTGAGGGATAATTTTATTAATTTATGAATAAATTTGGGGCCTTTTTTTTTTTTTTCCTTTCTATTTTATATATACACCAAATTTCTTGATAATGAAACAAGAAAGCTCTCTCTGTGCAAAGGTCTCTTATGTTATTATTTACTTATTTAATATTTTTATTTTATTTTTCAGTTAATGAATCCACCTGGTGTACAAGTTTCATAAACTATGTAGTAATTGTCTGGCAATTTCATGCATGTTGACTTGCAGGGATATATAAAAAAAAAATTCTAATTTATTAGTACTTTCAAAAAAATAATTATAAATTTTTAAAATTTTTAAAACTTTAAATATTAAAGTTTGTAAAGTTTGCATTGATCTTAATTTTTTTGTTTGGATTAATTATACTTTTCACTTTTATAGTTTGATTCTAAATTTTAAATCCTATAGTTTCAAATTGAACATTTTAACCCCTACACTATAAGCATGGTTTCAATTTAGTCATTCTGTCAAAATTGAAGGTTAAATTTAACAATTTTGGGACCCCTGTCAATTTTCTAAAGTGTACATGTAGATAAAATTAACAAAAATTTAGACAAAAGGACCTAATTGAAACTGGATTTAAAGTATATGACCAAATTGTTTAAATTAAAATAATAAGAACTAAAATTAAATTTAAGTTAAATTATAAGGATGAAAAGTGTAATTAACCCATTTTTTCTAAAAATGTACACTGAATTGATATTTTCTCGGTATATAAATGTTACACATTATTATGTATACTGTGGGTGCTGATTTCCGACCTTACTGTCAAACAGGGAACTCAGCTGTAGAGCACAGGTAGAATAGATTACGCCCGAACAACCTGTCACAGAAAGATAAGACTCTGGCGGTGGTACTTCCACCCGGGGGCACTCCGACGATCAAGTCAGTACTCAGTTATCTCTCAAAGATAGCAATAAGTGCTTAACTCACTAGCCAGAATACAAAAAGTGTACCTTAGACCCACGAGGGTGCCTTACTTTTATAGCCAACACTGACATGATCCCTGTAGAAGCCTAGCTTCAATGGACTCTGGCTCAATGCTTACCCTAGACTTCCAGCCAGATAGAGATAAACTCCTTAAGAGCATTATCTTTATCTAGACTGAAGTCCTCCCCCATTCTAGGACTTTTGTCCCTTATCCGTTCATCTCGGTTTCTGGTATCTCTGCAAATAACCTCGGCCTAGCTGAGATCACCTCGGCGCCATGACCAAGACACGTGGCACCACGTGTTGTCATTCACAAAATATGCCCCCACAACTGCCCCCTAGGTTCTATTACCTCGGCATCCTGAGGTGATGGAACCTATACCGTTTGCCCGTATAGCACATCGGCTAGGACTTACTCCATCTTTCATGACCAAGATCATCATACGTCGGTTTCACATGACCAAGACTTTGTAGTCTACTTTTTTAATGACCAAGAACCAAGTTCTTCAAGTTCCTTAACCAGGATCGTTCCCCGAGCCGAGGTCCTTACTTCTTTAAATCAAGAACTTCAAGAGTTTCATCTGTGTATGAGCTGTCACGCATGGTTTTCTCAATCGTTTTATCCATGCGTCATTTTCTCATTGATCCGTACCTGACACGCGCCATCAGGCCACGTCGCTTCTGCGTGCATTGCCTGACAGGCACGTCGTCCAAGGCACATTCATTGTGATTTTGCCGCCTTTTCGTGTTTTAACAAAAATACTTTCTCTTCTTCCGTCCTTTCACTTTATATCTTCGATTTTGCTCAAGCTTTCTCTCTCTAAAGCTTCGCTATTCCAAACCGCCATTGTCCAAGTTTTCAAGCTCTGCAATTCGCTCCGTTCATCTTCTTCGGCGAAGCACTCACCGTTCTGCTCCATTTATCGTCACTGTCTGACTCCGGCGTACCTCATACCGACGTCATTCTCTTCGGTAAGTCACTGTTTTCCCTCTTTTTAGTTTTTGATTTATTTCAAACTCCATTGCGTTTGTTTGTTGCCATTATGAATCCGTTCGTGTTCTTCAATCTTTGCCTGTGTTTTAAATTTCATCATTCGCGTGTTAAGCATGTTTGTTCTACAATTTTGTGTTTGTCCATCCTGTCTCTGGTTCCACACATATACACACGAACTGCTCATACACTTGATGTTTTTGTAATCCGCCAGTGTCCTTATCTTTTGCACATCTGCACACACTTTATTCCGTGTTCTTGAATTTATGTTTATTTTTTTGAGTCTGAATCATTGTTCTTTTCTGTTTTTCTTGCTTTATTTCTAGATTCTTGCCTTTGATTCATGTATTTGCGTAGATTTAGGTTTGGGACTTGATCTAAAACTCTGGTCTTTAGGAAAACCGAACCAGAACCCCCTTAGATTCTCAGAAATCTTTACTCCAGTGCTCTCTAGGGTTTAGCTGAGATAATTTGCCATTTTCCAAACCTCTTACCAAAAAACCTGAAAGTTGGACCCATTTTGGCCAAGATAATGGGCATCTTCAGGTGGAAAGTCGACACCCCTTCCAAACTAGAGTACTTTAGGAAAAAGTTCTCCATCCCAACCGATGTTCACCTTAGGCTGGCAGGGGAGGAGGACTCCATTATGCCTAATAGGGACTCCATGCCTTTCCCCGTAGTCGCTTTCATAAAGTGTGGACTTAGGTTTCCTCTAAACATCCTCTTCCAACAAGTCCTTCATTATTACAAGCTCAACCCGATGCAACTGGCTATTAACTCCTATAGAGTCATTAATGGTATCATTGTTCTAGCTAGCCGAGAAAACACTAGGATAACACTAGCCGATATCTAATACTGTTATACCATGTATGGCTTGAAATTCAAAAAAGGTTACGTCTATTACCTCAAGCCGAGATCCACTGAGTACAAACTCATAGTCGTTCTCCCAGACACCAACAAAGGTGCTGGAGATGATTATTTCATCGTCTTAGGTAATTGGGAGTTCCCACCTGATGACGACCTCCATCTCTATCTTTTGAGCCGAACAGTGTTTAAATAGGGTAATGGTAAGAACCAAGTGTCACTTTACATGCTTTTAAGTCTTTATCACTTTATTCCATTTATATGTTCTAATGTTTGATTTTTGTACTTGCAGCTCTTCCTCAGCCATCAAAAGATTTCCGAAAAACCTTCTTCCCCAGCAAAGACTTTAAGAAGCTGCTGGGTTTGCCAGCCGACCAGCGGAAAACCCCCCTACTGCTCAACTACATTCCGACGTACAAATTCGCATTGCCTGACGTCCCCAAGAAAAACAAGTCTCCACCTTTAGCAACAACTCCCCCTACCATTTCATCACCACGGCCTGACCAAGCTTCAACTTCTAATCCAGCGAAGTAGCCATCAACATCTGCTCCACAACTGATTCCTCTTGCCCAGCGCCAACGCCGATACCGAGCTCCACTCTTCGCTCTAGCAGGTAGAGCCGAAAACGTCAAAGCATTGAGGCGTCGGCTTACGACCCAGCAAAGCCACTTACTGCACTTCCAGCAATCTGCTTCAGTACCAAGGTTACTGTTGCCGCCACCGCCGAAGAAATAGGTCGCACAAAGATCATTCCGGACGACCTCCTAGCCGACATCCCGGGAGTGGTGTCAGTCCACTCCTCCAGTCCTTCCTAATCGCAGTCAAAACCCAAGGCAAAAAGGGTAAAATGGGCAAAGGCCAAACCTAGTGCCATCGAGGTGGAGTCTGAAGACATAGTGCCAATCTCAAAATTGACAGAAGCTGAGAAGTTTGCCGAAAAGAGGCTTGCCGAGGCCGAGGCGTCTCACCCTTCGCCATCCAAAAAGCTGAGGTCCGGCAGTTCTTCTGTGCCCTCCGGCTTTTGCGCCGACACTCCATGGACTCTAACTGTCACGGTTGGAGACCGAATTTTTCTAGCCGGGGACAGTGCGCTCAACAGCCTAGAGGTCGGTGCTGCCATATCCACTACTGTCCTACTCCCAGCCGACATTAACCGGATGGCCAAGCTCTCGGAGTATGAAAATTACGCTATGATGATGTAGCACTGTGTCTTGGTAAGCCTCAACACTTGTAATTTTTAATTTAACTTCAACTCCGGTTTCATACTTAACGAATTTTCTTTGCACTCTTGTAAGCTATCCAACAGGGTCACTCTCTTACAGTCAAGGCTGATGACTTCAAGAAAGAGTTGACCCAAAAGACAAAGAAGGCAGCCAAGTTCCTATCTGCACTAAATAAATTCGAGACTCGCATCTGAGGTTTATTGGATCAGGCCAAGGTTACTGAGCTGGCCTAAAAAATGCCGAGGACCGTGCTGAGGCTGCACAAAATGTGGCCGAGGTCGCCAAGGCTAAGGCAAAAGAGGCCAAAGAGAATGAGGTCGAAGCCCAAATCGAGCTTCGAAGGGCACTGGCCACGAAGGAGGCCGAAGTCAAGGTGGTCGACGAAAAGGCCTACGCCAAGGGGGCGGCCAATGTACGTAACGGGTACAAAAGGCAAGTGAAGCAGGCATGCAATAAGGGTTACACCCTTGGTTGGATGGCTGCCTTGAAGGAGTTGGCAATCCCTGAAGGTTCACCACTGTATGATGCCAGCCAACTTGTTTTACCACTTCCCCCTATTTCCAGCCAATCCGAGGATGAGGCTAAGACAGAGGAGGATGTCGAAGCCGATAAGTCTGGTGGAGTTAGTGCCGCTGGGGCCAAGTTCCCAACTTTGAATGAGCAAGTCCTAGACTTGACTCAGGACAAGGAGGACGAGGTCTCAAAAAGTGCCTCCCTCAAGAAGACTATGTCCGAGGTGTATATCGCCGAGAAGAGCCTCGATCAAACTCTCCAAGAAATTGACGCCGAGCTCAAGGCTGAGAAGGCTGCCAAGAAGATTTCCCAATTGTCTTCTGAGGCCGAAACACAGCCAGCCATTGACATTGAGTAGTTTAACTAGAAGCTTTTATTTCTGTACTTTGTACTTTTTGTTTTTGAACAATGTTAGCTTTAGTTTGGCCGATGTGTCCTTTTTGTACTCCGAACAAGTTTGTCTTTTGAATGCAAGCCTTTTCATTTCTTTTAAGTGTTGAATGTCTTCTTTTCTCTTATGTATGCTTTCCACTTTCATACTTAGAACAATTTTGCATGTCTTCAAAGTATACCTTTATCTGTATAACCTCTTCAGAGTAAAATACCTCGGACATAACTTCTAATTGTTTATCTCAGCCTTGGCTTAACACTTGAAAACATTGTAAAAATATTTTCACAATTGTTGTTTTAAACTTGCCACTTCACTCTCACTTATCAAGATTTCTGTCTTCTATACTTCCCAAGTTTGGCAACCTGGTCATCTCCGCAAGTACGTATGTACTGCTTGCAATATTACCTGGGCTTAACTTCAACTTATAAATTTTTCTGAAAATTTCAACAAGTGTTAAGCCAACTCTAGCTTGTAAATTTTTCTATAAAATTCCAACTCCCAAGCACTTTAAACTTTTACTTATCATTCTCCAGCTCTTTACCCCATAATGTGAACTTAAGTTTCACTTATGTCCATATTAAGTAGGTATAGTTTTTGCCGAAGTCAGATTCAAATAAAGACTTGCTGAGGTTCTCAACCTTGGTTTCTTTGTTAATCTAACTAAAATGCACTTAGTTTCATTCTAAGCTTAATTCTGTCGACATGGTAAGGCTATGCCAAACCAACTTAGTTCAACTCCATTATATGCAAGTCTAATTTCATCTCTGCTATATAATGAGTCTAAGTTATTCGTCATGTTTCAATCAGAAACATCGCCAACCCAGTTCAACTTTATTATATGCAAGTATAATTCAACTCTGTCATATAATAAGTCTAATTTATTCGTCATGTTTCAATCAGAAACATCGCCAACTTAGTTTAACTCTATTATATGCAAGTATAATTCAACTCTGCCATATAATAAGTCTAAGTTATTCATCATGTTTCAATCAGAAACATCACCAAAGGACTGGACAGTCCAATCACACAAATTTTCAAATTCTTAAAAAATCAGGCTAAAAAATTTTATTACTACTTCGGCTAAGAAAATTATGACATAAATTTCGAAAAAACAAAAAAAGTCTAATGATAGAAAAACTTTAAGTTGCAAGTGTTCTAGGGTCTTGGCAACTCTTTGCCTTCGCTGTCTTCAAGTCGATATGCCTCATTGCCGGCAACCGAGATGATTCTATAAGGCCCCTTCCAATTTGGGCCTAGCTTTCCTTCTCTGGGATCCTTTTTGTTGCCGACAACCTTTCTTAGGATGAGGTCCTCAACTTGAAATTCTCTTGGGCTGACCTTCTTATTGTAAGCCCTAGTAAGCCGCTACTGATATGTTCCTAGCCGAATTACTGCTCTCTCCATTCTTTCTTCCAATAAGTCCAGATCTCGAGCTAGGAATGCCTCATTAGTCCCATTCTCTACTCCCTAGGTTCTGATCCCAGGGATGCCGACTTCTAGTGGGATGACTGCTTCTGTGTCATAAGCCATGGCAAATGGGGATTCCCCAGTTGATTTTCTCGGGGTAGTCTGATATGCCCAGAGTACATTGGGAAATTTTTCCACCCATTTTCCTTTAGCTGCTTCCAGCCTATTCTTGATCCCATCCAAGATAGTCTTGTTGGATGTTTCTGCCTGACCATTACTTTGAGGGAAACATGGAGTGGAGTAATAGTTCTTGATATTGTACTTTGCACAGAAGCATTTGATTAGTTTACTGTCGAATTGTGTATCATTGTCTGCTACTATTGCCTTTGGGATCCCAAACTTGGTGATGATGTTCTTCCATATAAAGTTCTTCACATCAATATCCGAATCTTCGCGAGGGGTTTAGCTTCTACCCATTTTGTGAAATAGTCAGTTGCTACCAGCAGGAACGTCCTTTGTCCAGTTGCTTGGGGTAGTTGTCCAACAAGATCCATGCCCCATTGGGCAAATGGCTAAGGGCTGGACACTAGTTTAAATCTACTGCTGGTTGATGTATCAAAGGTGCAAACCTCTGACACTTCTCACACTTTCTGACATAAGCTTCAGCATCTTTCTACATGTAGAGCCACCAGTACCCCTGAGTAATGGCCCTATGAACAAGTGACTTGCCCCAGTTTGGCTTCCACATACTCCTTTGTGTATTTTATACAAGATGTATTCAACTTATGAAGGATGCACACATCTCGAAAGGGGACCAGTAAAAGACCTTCTGTAGAGATGTCCTTCTACTGTTAGACTGAACCTCGCCGACTTCAGTCTGGTCTTGTGTACTTCTTTGCGATCATCTAGCAGCTTCCCATCTCTAAGGAATATCACTATTGCATCCATCCAACTTGGTCCCATCTCTACGCACATTGCTTCGTACTCTATGATCAGTGGTTCCATACTTGGGCTTGACAAATAGTCAACCATTATTGTTCTTGCCTCCCCTGATTTCATTGCACTAGCCAGGTTAGCCAAGGCATTAGCATGGTTGTTGTCATCTCAGCTAACCTGCTGTAGTCGGCAATCTTGAAACAAGGCTAGTAGTCTAACAACCTCCTTAACATAGGCTATCATTCTTTCATCTCGGGCTGCATACTCGCCTGTTGCTTGGTTCACAATAAGCTGGGAGTCACAGAAGACCACTACTGTGACAACCCCGACTCATGATTAACGGTAATTCATGATTAAGCATGCTAAGTAAATGGTTAAGACGAAATCCTAAATTAATTACATGAGTGTGTTGCTTTAAATACATTTTTATCTGTTTGATATAGAAAAATCTGTTCATGTTTTAATTTCGATTTACGAATTGAAAGCCTTATCGGTAACCAATTCAGAAATTAATTTGCTTTATATGCTAATTAGGATTTATAGAATTTTATGGTAGGTTTAATTGAAATTTGATTCGGAACGATTAAATTGGATTAATTTAATGCCATTTGATTAACCTTGTTATCTACCACTTAGTGAGTCATTTTATTAACCCCACTAGTTTAACTTTATGCCTATTTTCTCCCTAATTTGATGAGCAAACATGAGAGAGGGAGAGAGTAGGAAGATTTGGGTCCTAGGCTAAAGAATTGAACTCAAACAAGAGAAATTGCTAGGCGAAAAGAAGAAACTTGGGAGATTTGATCATCTAGCTCAAGAATTTAGCACCTAAAGCCCAATTGAACATCTAAGGTAAGAAGTCAAGTCTCTAGTCTTAAAATTAAGTTGATTCATCTATGAATTCAAATGAATCGAGCTATGAGATGTAAGAATTAAGCTTAAGATGTAGGAAGGAAGATTAATCCATACATGCATGTTCATTTCATTACATTTGGAGCATGTTTGCTAGGAATTCCCTTATGCATGTCATAGATTGAGCTTGATTGTAGGAAATCATCATGTTTTCTATTAATTTGCCAAGTTTGATCATGTTTTAAAGAAGTGGGGTTCAAGCAAATTCATACATGTTACATTCTTGAAACACTCATAAAGTTTAAGTTGAATTTGTGTATAATTGGCATGCTTTTAGGCTTTGATTTTATGAAATGATCTTTAAATCATGATGTTTTATGAGTTTCTAAGTGTTTTCCAGAATTTCGGCCCAAAAGGATGAGTTTTGGAATGTTGAATTCATGGTTTGAACTTTGGGAGCAAATCTGGAAAACCCAGAATTTTGCTTCCACGCTCGAGCGAAGGATTCCACGCTCGAGCAACCACCTTTATTTTCACACTTTCGTTTGAGAGACAAAAGGTTAGCTCGAGCGTAAATTGCATGCTCTCAGAAGTTACGTGTTTGGAAGCACGCTCGAGCGACAAGACTTACGCTCGAGCGAGGACCTGTGTCTCACGCTCGAGCGACCATTGAGCAGAGATTGCACACAACCAGAACTTTTTCACATTTTGTAGACTACTCGAGCGAAGGAGTGTGCGCTCGAGCAACCACTCACATTCAGTATGTCTATTTGAGCGAAGAAAGCTACGCTTGAGCGAGACCCCTGTTTTCAGCAAGTTTTGAAAAACATTTTCAAGAATACTTTTGCATCCTCTTTCCATCCTAGGCATTCCTAGGCCATGATTAAGACATCATAATGAGGAATGATGAAGTAGAACCACACCAAAACAAGGAAAAAAAAATGACTAAGTTACCAATTCCAGGTGTGTAATTTAGTGTGCGTTCGTTCTGTAACCGTGTAGGTTTCGCACCTAAGGAAGCTGAATAGCCTGCTCACAGCCCTGTTATCTGTGAGTAACAATGTTGTAAAGCTATGTTCAATTATAATTATTTTTTGAATGATTGACTGTACTGTTTTCAAAAATGACATTGTTTACCGAATGAATGTTTGTTCTATTTTATGAACTGTACTCGTGGCATCCATAACAACTGACTATTACTGTTACTGTTACTGTTACTGCTACTGTTACAGAGATCTCTGTCAGTTCCTATCCTTGGAACTACTGTTACTGTATTGATGGCCATCAACTGACTGTTCGGTCTATTATGACCTACTGTACTGTTCTGCTATTGGATGTACCACGTATGATTGCTATGATTTCTAACTGAATGATATGACTTGAAATATGAGACATTGAATGAATAACTGATCTACAGATACAAATGACTGTTTTAATTACTGAAAGGACATTCATTCTTAACCCCTTTACACATTCGTTATTCATTGGACTTTAGCTCACAGTTTATTATATATATGTAGGTGGCCAGGCACCGGATCAAAGCTAGAGGTGTCGACCCGAGTTCACGTTTTGTCAAGCTAGCCGTTGCGTCTCATAGTGAGGTTTCGAACATGCACGAGTCAAGGCTTTTTGGATGACTCAAGTTCGCCTTTTGTCTTTGCTAATGTTAAGAATGTTTAAGACTCTTGGTTATACATCTTTTGATGAGGGGATCACGTCCCTAACTTGCATATTGTCTTACGTATGTAAATTTTTGGTATAAGTGATTGTGAATACGGCTGTGTGCATAAAACTTTATTTCCATTCAAGTCCCCACAGCTCATTGGACATCATCTTATTATTGATTGGCTTCCGCCAGCCCCCATTATACTGTATTATTATCATTATTGCTAAGTAGGCCTTTGGTAATCACGGATTACTGGCCGGTTACGATGCTAAACTCTTAGGGGCGGGTTTGGGTCGTGACAACTACCTCGTCAGCTTCCATTGCTGCTGCCAACTTCAATCCCGTGATCAGTGCTTTATATTCTGCTTCATTGTTTGAGGCTTTAAACCCTAGTCGAATAGATTGTTCTAGTATCCGTCCATTTGGCGATACTAGCACTACTCCTGCCCCGCTCCTTGTCGGTTTGAACTCCCATCAACAAACAGGCGAAAAGAGTCACCAATGTAAATATCGCAGGGCCTGAGTTTCTCTTCTTTCTTCTTCTCTACCGTCGGGTTTTTCATCCCCAGCTGGGTCTCTTCTTGTTCACCTGGACATCCTAAGCCGTGGCTTACCGAAGCCCGATGTGGGATGGTACTAGGTGTGAACTCGGCCACGAAGTCGGCCAGAACCTGGCCTTTGATTGCTGTTCTGGGTCTAAACTCTAAATCGTATTGGCCCAATACCACTGCCCATCTGGCCATCCTACCTATTAGATCTCCTTACTGTAGCAGGGACTTCAAAGGGTGCTCAGTCAATACCACAATCTTGTGGGCTTGGAAATAGTGGTTCAACTTCTTAGAGGCCATCATTAAGGCCAATGTTAATTTCTCCAGGGGTAAATACTTGGTCTCTGCGCCCGCTAGGGTTTTACTTACATAGTATACTGCCCTTTGTTCTCTCTTTTCTTCTCTAATTATTATTACACTCACTGCGTGCTCTGAAACCGCCAAGTACAAGAACAACTTCTCTCCAGGTACTGGATTTGAGAGAACTGGGGCAGTGGTCAGGTATCTTTTCAACTCGGCTAAGGAAACTTCACATTCCTCTGTCCATAAGAAGTCGGTGGCCTTTTTCAACAGATTGAAAAACAGTTTACACTTATCCGAACTTCTGCTTATGAATCTATTCAGGGCTGCGGCCCTTCCAGTCAATATTTGTACTTGTTTTGCTGACTCTGGGCTTTTCAAATCCAGGATGGCCTTGATTTGATCTGGGCTTGCCTCAATGCCTTTTTTGGTAACCAAGTACCCCAAGAACTTACCAGACCCATCTCTAAATGCACATTTTGAAGCATTGAGTCGAAACCGATAAGTTTTTAGGATGTCAAAGATTGCCTTCAAGTCGACTAGATAATCCTCAGGTTCCTTGGTCTTCACGACCATGTCATCGATGTATACTTTTATTGTTTTGCCAATCTGATGCCCAAACACCTTGGTCACTAACCTTTAGTACGTTGCTCCTGCATTTTTCAATCCGAAAGGCATAACTCTGTAGCAATACAACCCTTTTGGGGTGATAAATGCAGTATTCTCTTCGTCAGGGGGATACATTGTTATCTGATGGTACCCGCTATAAGCGTTTAGGAAGCTTATCCTTCCATGTCCTGAAGTGGCATCTACTAATTGATCAATCTTGGGCAGTGAGAAACTGTCTTTGGAACAAGCCTTATTCAGGTTAGTAAAGTCCACGCAGACGCTCTACTTTCCATTCTTATTTTTTACAACCACAACGTTGGACAGTCAGGTTGGGTAGTTTACCTGTCGGATGGCTTTGGCCTCTAATAGTTTGTTCACTTCCTCCTCTACTGCCTCCACATGAACCAACGTCGGCCTCCTTGCTCACTGAATGACGGGTTTTGACGACCTGTCTACGTTCAGTTTGTGGCATGTGATATCGGGGTCAATGCCAGGCATCTCGTATGGTGTCCAGGCGAACACCTCTATGTTTGCTTACAAGAATGCTTCTAACTCCCTTTCCTCTTTCTCGGCCAAGCCTGAGCTGAGGAGGAAGAAACGCTCTTCATCCCTTTACTGGACCATAATTTCTTCAAAGCTTCCTCGCTTTTGTCGGCAGGCTCTTTGCCGACATTATCCAGGACCTCCATGTTTTCGTCCTTAATCTCTACTGTCTCTGCCTCTTGCACGTTGCAGGTGGATTTCATTGCTGCCATAGAGCAATTCTTTGCCTGCACCTGATCCCCTCTGACCTCCTCAATTCCATGCCCTGTTGGGAACCACAACAGCTGGTGTAGTGTTGAGGGAATAGCCCTCATTGGGTACAACCATGGCTTTCCCAAGATAACATTATAAGGGGAGAGGGTGTCAATCACTGTGAACTCCGTGCTTACCTTCTTGGTGCCTGCCTGCACCTCTAAACTTATTACTCCCAAGAGCTATGTCGACGTTCCATTGAACCTGACCATTGGACTGTCGGACTGCTCCAGATCGTCTTGGTGAAGGCCGAGTTCCTTGTAACATCTGACATACATAATGTCACAAGAGCTGCCTTGGTCAACCAGAATGCACCTTACCTGGCACTCTCTAATCTTGAGGGATATTACCAGAGCATCGTTATGTGGGTGTTGCACCATGTCTAGGTCGGCTTCAGTAAAGGACACCATTGGTCCCTGATACTCGTCTACCCTAGGCCTCTTTTACTAGACCTGATACACATGTTGTAAGTGTTTTACCCTCTGAGTCTCCCCATGTTCCTCGTTCTCATTGACCTTCGAGTGAATCACATTGATCACTCGAGGTCCGTCTGCTTGCGGTTGTGGTGCTGATGGAGGTTGTGCTGCTGGCGCTTGGGGTAGCCTTGCTTGTTCTTCCCTTGTCCTGGCCTCATCTACTAGGTCCCTTAAGTAACCTTGTCTTACTAGATCTTCCAAATGTGTCTTTAGGGCTCTGCACCCATGAGTCAGATACCCGTCCTCATTGTGGTAGGCATAGTGCTTCCCAAGGCTTTTTCCCATAAATTCGCCAAGAATCTTCTTTGGTGCTCTATAGTAAGGTTGGTTCTTGATTCTTTTCAAGACTTTGTAAACCGGGATCCGGAACACTGTGGTGACTGCCTGTGTAGCCCTCAATCCCGTTTCTTGTCTGTTAAAGTTTGTATTACCTTGGTCTCGTTTCGGAGAGCCGTTCCTCTTTTCTTATTTTGACGCCTCTGTTCCTGGTGTGTCTTCCTCTACTTTCGCATATTTCTCGATCCTGGTCGTAAGTTCCTTCATACTTTTTGGCAATTTCTTTGCCAGTGACTTTCGAAGCAGACAGTCATTGTTCAGGCCATTCTTAAAAGATACGACCGCCACCTCTTGGTTGCACCCTAGTATTCGGTTAAACACCTCATAGTACCTTTTGGCATAAGCCCTGAGGTTTTCGTCCTTGCCAATTCTCAAAGCCATCAAGGAGTTTACCCTCAACGGTTGCTGTCTGTTTGTAACAAACCTGGCTACAAACATCTCGGTCAGGCCTTCCCAACTTTTCACAGTTCTTTTCGGCAACTTGTGAAACCAGTTTGATGCGATTTCCCCAAAGGATGAGGGGAACACCTTACAGAGCAACGACTCGTTCCCAGTATACAGTGCCATTGAGTTCAAATACAAGCCGACATGAAAATTAGGATCAGACTTACCGTTGTATATCTAGAATCTCGATATGTGGAACCTTTTCGGGGCCTCAAACTTGTCCAATTCTACTGAGAACGGCGTTCTCGGTTTAACCGGGGACGTGACCTCGGCATCTTGTCACTTCCTCTGGAGGTAGTCCCTCAAATCCTCCTTGGTCCGTCGAGGAGCTCGGCTATCAACGAATTTAAGCCTTTTTGGTGCACTACTCCCGGTGTCGTTATGAGTCCTATTGGACCTCCCTCTATTCGTCGTGTCAAAACAAAGCTCCTTCACTTGAAAATGTCGATATTCTTTGACGTGGGTTTCTTTGGCACGATGTATCTTCTGGGACTCTCCTCTCATCGATTCTCCTCGCCTGACCTCCCATGAAGGCCGATGCGAATGCTCCATCGCCCTGTCATGTTGAGGGACTGCGGGGATTGCTTTATGTCCCCCTTTCTAGGCATTGTTCTTAGCCGCTGGAATCAGCATGTCCTCTAATGGGAACGGTGGCAGCATGACATTGTTCTGCATCATGAAATTGACAACCGATTGTAGGTCTGCCAATTTCTTTTCCATCCCCTTCATCTTGCCGTCCCTTCTCAGGTATCTATTTTTCCATAACTGGAGGTCGCTTTCGTTGTAATACCCGTCCTGACATGCTTTCCTCAGTACGTCTCCCTTTTGGCCGACGTCTTTTTCCTCGGGATTCTTATCCCGAGGTTCTTCGTTACAGTTGTCCTCATTTACGTTAGGTTCGACATTTTTACCACTCTCACTAGGGATGTCGCCCTAAAGTCTTTCTTTCTGCCCGTCGTTAGCCATCTATTCTTCTTACGCTTCTCACAGACGACGCCAAATTGTGGGTGCTGATTTCCGACCTCACTGCCAAACAGGGAACTCAGTTGGAGAGCACAGGCAGAACATATTACGCCCAAACAACCTGTCACAGAAAGATAAGACTTCGGCGGTGATTCGTCCACCCGGGGGCACTCCGACGATCAAATCAGTACTCAGTTCTCTCTTAAAGATAGCAATAAGTACTTAACTCATTAGTCAGAATACAAAAAGCGTACCTTAGACCCACAAGGGTGCCTTATTTTTATAGCCAGCACCGACTTTATCCTTATAGAAGCCTAGCTTTAATGGACTCTGGCTCAATGTTTACCCTAGACTTCCTGCCAGATAGAGATAAACTCCCTAAGAGCCTTATCTTTATCCAGACTGAGGTCCTCTCCTATTCTAGGACTCTTGTCCCTCATTCGTTCATCTTAGATTTCGATATTTCTGCAGATAACCTCGGCGCCATGACCAAGACACGTGGCACCAAGATTGACACTTCGGTATCACCTTAGTCACGTGTTGTCATTCACAAAATATGTCCCCACATATACATGTATCAATAACTAAGGCCTCATTTGGCAACAGGCCAGTTTAGCCAAAAAGTTAAAATGTTATTTAAAAAGCCAAAAAGTCAAAAAGCCAATAACCCATACAAAAAAGTTAAAATTTCTCTTTTCTCTTTACTTTTTGCACATCTTTTCATAAAAAGCCAAAAAGTCATCCCAAACATACTAGTTTTTTTTTAACTCATATTTTAGCTAAATAACCAAAAAGTTACTAAATTAACCTGTTCCGAAACGAGGTCTAAGTGTCATCCTAAATGTAGGGTATTTATAATATTACATTTAATTTTTGAATAATTTGATTGAGAAAGATGTTATAAATTTGAACCGAGTTATTTAGAAACATGTAAGTAATTAATAATTTTATGGGCATTCGTGGAAGAAAACAGAAAATATGACGAAACTTCACAAAATAATCTAATTAATTTTAAATTTAAGATAAATACATAATAAAGTGATTACTTCACCACTATCAATAATAATAAATAAAATAAATAATTGAATAGAAAGATTTTGGTTTTGAATGGTACGCAAAACATTGAATTCAACATGGAAGAAAAGAACATGGCACATTCAATGTTGACCATGGTGTGGCTTAATAACAAACACCCCATGTAATGTAATTCATCAAACTTGTAGTCTGTCGGTCGGTGGAAACATATTGCTTTGATATTTATAAAGGAAAAAGATTGAGGCCTCGAATGGGAGGCCTCCAATGTGGCTCGAATTCGATTTTTTATTTTATTTTATTTTAAACTGTGTTGATTTATTTGTTATTATTATTATTTTTTATTTATTTGTTGGGTTGTGTTAGTTTGATTGTTTTTATTTATTTATTTATTTGTTGGGCTGTTGTAATTTATTTATTTATTTTTTTTAAGGATGGTTATGTGTAGGGGTGGGTTTAGAGTTTAGGATTTTAGGTTTAGGTTTTTATTTCTTCCGAGTCTTTCTGATTTAAAATAAAAATATAGTAAAGACTCATACAAAACTATATGGAATTAACAAATTTTAATCAACAGTCTAACTGATCAGTCAATTTTATCACCCAATCAGTCTAACTCAACTCACTCATCTTATCAAACCACATAGGCTAAATTGTTCTTATTGTTGTTGTTGTTTTTTTTTTTAAAATTTATTTTATTTTATTTTATTTGTTGGGCTATGTTGGTTTGTTTTATTTTATTTTATTTTATTTATTGGGTTGTGTTGGTTTGATTTTTATTTTATTTTATTAGGGTTTAGGTTTTAAGGTACACATAAGAACCCTTCCAAAAAAAAAAAAAAAATGAAAAAAAAAATCAAAACCAAACCAACATAGCAAAAAAAAAAAAAAAAAAAAAAAAAAACTTTTCGAGGCAAATTCGCGCCTCTCTTTTCGAGGCCTTTAGCACGGTTGATTTATAAATTGAGCTGTCCCAAACGCCTCGAAAAGAGAGGCACGAATTTGCCTCGAATGGGAATTTTTTTTTTTTTTTTCTATGTTGATTTGGTTTGGTTTTTTTTTTTTTTGAAAGAAGGATTATGTATACCTTAAAATCTAAACCCTAATAAAAAAAAAATCAAACCAACACAGCTCAACAAATAAAATAAAATTAAATTAAAAAAAAAAACAAACCAACACAGCCAAACAAAAAAAAAAAACAAGAACAACAACAACAACTTAGTCTATGTGGTTTGATAAGGTGAGTGAGTTGGGTTGGACTGAATGGGTGATAAAATTGACTGATCAGTTGCACTGCTGGTTAAAATTTGTTAATTCTATATTAGTGATAAAATTGACTGATTAGTTAGACTTCTGGTTAAAATTTGATAATTCTATGTAATTTTATACGAGTTCCTATTATATTTTTATTTCAAATCAGGAAGATAAAAATAAAATAACAACAGTCTAACAAATAAATAAATAAAACTAAACTAACACAACCTAACAAATAAATAAAAAAAAATAATAAAAACAACCAAACCAACACACTCTCAAAAAAAAATAAAAAATCGAGCCACATTCGAGGCCTCAATCTTTTTCCTTATAAATTATGGGTTTGGCTTCTGTCCAGTCCTTAATCGGACTGGACCGTGTTGTTGGGCCCATGGAGGCCCACCACGGGTTCCGTTTTGATAATCTGAACCGTTCAATGTGTAGAACTCGTCGAGTACTATAAGCCTGAAAAAAATCACGTTAATCGGATATCGGTAGCTATGTGATCAAATCAGTTTTGTATAAAAAAAAATGGACGGTGAATAAATTAACGGTTGACAAAAATCTGATTTGATTACATAACTACCGATATCCGATTAACGTGATTTTTTACAAGCTTATAGTACTCGACGAATTCTACACATTGAACGGTTCAGATTATCGAAACGAGACCCGTGGTGGGCCCCCACGAGTCCAACAGCACGGTCCAGTTCAATTAAGGACTGGATAGAAGCCAACGCCATAAATTATATATGCATGTAAGATTTACAACTTCTAAATAGGAGTGCAATTAAAACAAAATAATAACAGAGGTTGATTTAGTAGTAAAAGTTTTGTATTTTTCATTCAAAATTTGAGTTTGAGTTTTTATAGCCCTTTATTAGAGTTAAATATATTTTTTAGCGCCTAGAGTGCGTGGCGGACTTAGTTTCGACCCCGACGTAAGTGTGGTGAAATTCGTGTGTTAAGGGGTAATACTTGATAGGTATGTGGTGTAGTCTATCTATATATTTATTTTTTTATTGAATAAAAAAAATTAAAATAAAATAAAAAGGGGTGCAATTTGGTAGGTCAATTCAATTTATTTATTTATTTTTGAATATGATGAGCTTCTTAAAAAAAATAAAAATAAATAACTGTCTAAAAATATTATTAAAGGGTTGTTTGAAATGATGTAAGTATATTTTTTTGACTTTTTTTTATTAAAATAATAAGTAAAAAAAGATATATATTTAAAATAAACTTTTTATTTTTGATAAAAAAACGTGATATAAAATAATAAATAGGTAAATTGATAATTTTACCCATAGTGTCATCTCCTTCCAAATCGGCACTTTTTCACTGGTATACAATGACAAATTTATTTATTTATTTTTGGTTGAATTATATTCACGGTCCTCATAGTTTGGGATTTGTGTTGCTTTAATTTTTGATCTTTTAATTGTAATATATTTAATTCTAAATTTTGAATTTTGTTCCGAATAAGAATAATTAAAGATACTATTGCTTAATTTTAAAGGTAAAATCGTCAATTTAATAAAATATAAACTAATTTGATAAAAATAAATGTCAAAAAACATATTTTTGAATTTTTAAAAATTATTTTACCCGCTAAGATAAAATTATGAAAAATTGATAAATCTTTTAGACATTTATTTATTTTTTTTATCAAATTAATTTTTATTATGTGTTTGAGTGGTTATTTTTATTTTCATTAAATTAGTTTTTGTTTTTTTAAAAGTCAAATATGGCGACAATTTTGATATCATTATTAAACCAATTCATTAAATAAAAAAAAACTAAAATTAAAAACATTTCATATATGATCATCAAATTGATTATGTATTAAAATTTTAACAATCATCCATTACATGATTATCATCCAAATACATAATAAAAATTAATTTAGTAAAAATAAATAAATAGATATCTAAAAAATTTATCAATTTTACATAATTTTATCTTTAGTAGGTAGAGATAATTTTTAAAAATTTAAAAATATTTTTTTGATATTTATTTTTGCCAAAGTAGTTTATATTTTATTAAATTGATGACTTTGTCCTTAAAATTAAGTGATGATATCTTTAACGGAAATATTTGAGAGCTCGACACATTTGGCTCGAAAACTGGCTCGAAGAGAAGAGAGGAGAAGAGGAGGAGAGAGGGAGAAAGAGAGAGGAGAGGTCGGTGTCGCAGCTCCCCGCCCCGGCATCGTCGCAGCTCCCTGGCGTCGCAGCTCCCCGCCCCGGCGTTGTCGCAGCTCCCTGCCCCGGCCTCCGCCTCTGCTTCCTCCTCCGTCGCAGTCCCACCGCAGCTTACCGCAGTCGCCTCCGGCCCGCCACCGCCTCCTCCTCCCCCTGTGATTTGCCCCTCCAGTCCTCCTTCCACCTCCCTCCTCCTCTTCCTCCCCCTCCTCTTCCTTCCTTCCTTCCTTCTCTGCTTCTTCTGAAACACAGGAAAAAAGAAAAAAAAAAAAAAATCGACACCAAAACGACGTCGTTTTGGTGTCGAGCCAAATTCGAGCCAGAGATTTTCGAGCTACGTAGCGGGGTCGTATATTTAATTATCATTATTTTGAATAAGATTTAAAATATAGAATCAAATATATCACAATTAAAAATTCAAAAATCATAATAATACAAGACCAAAATTATAAAGACTCTTTGTATAATCCACCCTTTATTTTTATTTAGGCTTTCTCAGCCACGCCACTGCGTTCGAAACCAAAAAAGTATGCTCTATTTTGTTTAGTTTTTGAAATGAAAAGTTTTGAATTATATTATAAATGATAAGTTTTTAAAATAAGTTTTGAGAAGAAATAATTTGTTTGGTTATAAATTTTAAAATTAGTTTTTAAGTTATATATTTTGAAAATTTATTTAATTATGTGTTTTGAGAAGAGTTTTGAATTTTTTTATTTAATTTATTTTTTTGATTTTTTTTTGATTTTTGTAAAAAAAATATATATTTATTTATTTTTACTTTTCGAACAAAATAAATTTCTTATTTTTTTAAATTATTTAAAAATTTTAGACAAAAGTTATTTAAAAAAAATTTTAAATAATTTTCAATTTTTTTAAAAAATATTTTATAAATATATATATATTTTTTAAATTTTAAAATTTTTTAGATCGTCCATATATATTTAAATCATAACAAATTATTTGGCCAATACCTAAAAAAATATGTTCATGAGATTTGCTTAAAGTACAGATTGTCCCCTGTAGTTTGAAAAAAAACAAATACCTTTTTGTTAGAATTTTTTATTTAAGAGAATTAACTAAAAAATGAAATTCATAATTACTCTACTATATAATAATAAAATTAACTAAATTATTAATTGAAACATATTTATAATATTATTAAAAACTGTTAATTGATTTGATAATTTATTAACAAAATGGGTGATTTATTATGAAATTAGAAACCTCAATGGGTGGAATGTAATTTTCAAAACTACAAGGTGCGATTCATATTTTAATCAAATCTCAGGAGGTATATTTGTAATTTATTCTTAAAAAAATAAAAAAAAATATTATTTTCAAAAAAATAAAAAAATAAAAAAACAATTTTAAAGAACAAAAGAAAAAAAATATTTTTTGAATTTTTTTTTTAAATAAAGTTTTGAAAACTTGTTTGGTTATGAGTTGTTTTTAGATAAGTTTTTAAAAGAGTTTTGAAAATTTTAGATAAATTTTTGAAAAGAATTTTGAAAACTTTGTTTAGTTATGAGTTTTAAACATATATATTTTTTATTATCTAAATCATGATTTGAAAATAAAACCAAATGCTGCCTATGGCTTTTTGACATTTTTTTTTTTGTGGGTAACTTTTTGACTTTTTGTCTTATACTAGATCATGCCAAACAAGCTCTAAAACTAGGGTAAATTATACTTTGCCCCTTTTGTTTGGCCATTTTCCCACTTTGATTCTTAAATTTTTTTTTTTTTTTCTTTTCTACTTTGTCCCTTCATGTTTGAAGTTTTTTTCACTTTAGTACTAAAATTATCTTTTGTTCAAAATTAGACAAAAAATACCACAATAACTGACATATAATATAAAAAAATATATTATTATATCAATGTTTAGGTTTATGTTAGATGTGCGAGCCATATATAATAAATTTTTTTTGTGTCACGTAACTACCATTGTGTCATTTTTTGATTAATTTTTAACAAAAAATAGCTTTAAGAGTAAAGTGGAAAAAAATTTGAAACATAAATGGCCAAACTAGAAAAAAACAAATTTGAAAAGTGACCAAATACGAAGGATGTTGGAAATTGGGCTGGGTATTGGACCCGGATTTGGGTGCCCACGTGGCATGACCCATGTCCCATTTATGTTATCCATGTAATTTGAATTTGAATTATTATCTATCCTATTTGGATAATCCACTATCAATATCTATATCTATCATATCTTATCAACTGATATGAATAAAATCATTAGATTGTAAGCCTATATATCTAATACGGTATATGGGATGTGGGATGAATCCAATAACGAATGATTTTTCCCATACTCTCTCTCTAACTCTCTCCTATTAGAATAACGATCAAGTTTTTGCACTGTGACTAGTGTGGGTGATACTCAGATTGTGGTATCACTCCATTGCTGGTGTTCTTAGTTCGTGGTTTGTGAAACACATGATTTACTCACAAGATTTTTCATTTCGGATTCTATCACTTAAGATATAGTTTGAATCTTTTTCCCACTGCGTTTTTTGTATCTTACAAAGGAGGTAAAGTGTAATTTACCCATAAAACATTACATGCAATACTAACTCACGTTTTAACAAATGAGAGTATTACAAAAAGGGAATGACTTCTCTCTAGTGGAATTTCAACAGGCCTAAACAGTTAAGATCTTTAACCGGTAAGAATCTGTCAATGATCGGTAAGAATCATTAAACAGAAGACTTTTACTAGTAAGAGTCTTTGAAAAAATTCAACTGGACTATGTCTTAATAAACTCACATCGGTAAGAGTCTTCTGTTTAATGATTCTTACCAATCAGAGATAGATTTTTACTAGTTAGATACCTTAACTGCCTAGTCCAGTTCAACTATAAACTGGAGACAAGCCAAATCATTACAAATGGTTCATAAAACTTATAGTTCATTTGGGAAGTGATCTTTTGACTAAATATGAGTTGAAAAAAAATATATATATTTGAGAATAATTTTTAGTTTTTTTACAAAAAAAAAAATATGTAAAAAATAAAATGAATAGGTATGAATTTTTCACTTTTTAAAAAAAATGAACTAAAAACTTTTTATTTTTTTAACTTTTTATAACTTTTTAGCTACTTGTCAGATAATATGCAAGGAATCTTTTGTAAGATTTAGAATACTATAAACTTTGTAAAAATTTCTCATTTCACATTGGCCCTTTTTTCGTTCTTTTTTTTCTCCTCTTAAAACTCCATTTCACGTTGATCCTTCACAAACTCCGCCTAGTTTAGTTTTTGAAATGAGTTTTGAATTTTGAATTATATTTTGAAAGGTAAGTGTAAAAAATTTTAAAAGTTAAAAATTTATTTAATTATGAGTTTTGAAAATAGTTTTGAGATAATTTGTAATTTTTTTTTAATTGACTAGATGAGTGTGAGAGAAAATTTAATTAATTGATGTGTAAAATATGAGAGAATGAAAGAAGAGAGATGAGAGAGAAAATGTGATTGATTGATTTATTAACAATAATTAAAAAAATAGAGAATGAGAGAGAAAATTGAATTTTGAGTTATATTTTAAAAATTAGGCAAATTACAAAAAAAGATCCTAGGATTTCGCATATTTTTCAAATTAAACTTCAGGATTTCAATTACATCAATTTAAATCTTGAATTTTAAATTTTAATACAATCTGAACCCTCCGTCTATATTAGTTATCTATTTCCGTTAATAAATTTAACAAATAAATTATTCTACAATAATATGACACTATTTCATTAGTTTTTTTTAAATTTTTTTTTATATTAATATTAACTTTCAACTTGACCACACTATATATCACAACTATTTTTTATCAGCTATCCATTACATAATGACACCATAATAACAGTCCATCATTAACGCAATTATGATCCTAAACTACACAGGATCATAGTTGTTGAATGCCCGGCCCAACACCGACAATCCTCATAGGGTGCGTTTGTTTGGACGGACTGGATAAGGGGGGATTGTAATCCATCGAACTGTTAGTCCCGGGATACATTGTCCCGGGACTATTTGGTTGGATTGGATTTGTATCCTATGTTTATTTAGTCATGAGATTAGATGTCTGGATTGGACTATTTTTAGTAAATTCAATGTTTGGTTAGACGGACTGGATAAGGATAAATGTTCAAAAGACTATTTTACCCTTATAATCTATAATTTATAATTTAACAACACTAAAAAAATTTAATTTATAAGGCCACAATTTTTAATTTATTATTTTCAATTAAATTAAATTATAATTTATAATTTATATTTTTATTTAATATATAATTTTAAATAAAGACAATAAAAAAATAATTTTATTTAATATATAAATTAAATTTTCAACAACACTAAAAAAATTTAATTTATAAGGCCATAATTTATAATTTATTATTTTTAAATAAATTTAATTTATAATTTATATTTTTTATTTAATATATAATTTTAACTTAACAATACTAAAAAAAAAATTTATTTAATATGTAAATTTAATTTTTTAACAACACTAAAAAAATTTAATTTATAAGGCCATAATTTATAATTTATTATTTTTAATTAAATTAAATTTATAATTTATAATTTATAATTTAAATTTTTTATTTAATATATAGTTTTAAATTAACAACACTAAAAAAATAATTTATAAATGTTCAAAAGACTATTTTACCCTTTTCTAATTGTTTACTAAGTAATAGCATGGAGGGTAAAACGGACATTTCACAAAATAATCCCATGGGATACCAATCCCATGGTTTCTATCCCACACCCCCCATGGGATAGGATAGTCCCATGTTTGTGGGACTAATAGTCCGGGGGGACTATTAGTCCGGAGCAAAATTTTTCAAACAAACAATGGACTATTAGTCCGGTGGGACTAATAGTCCAATCCCACCCTCTTATCCCTCAAAACAAACATGCTCGTGTGGTTGATTGGGGGATAAGGGGGAGATTATTTACTGTGCAGATTGTAATTCGGAGGAAGCATTCAATCCGCCGTTTGTTTTTTTTTTAGTTTGCCGGACATGGAGTCCGGCCGGACTCCTTATTCCCCATATGGGGGACTATTGTGTCCTGGGGGGTGTGGGACAATTTTGGGGGGACAATCTACTATTGGGATTAGGTGGTAAAATGACCATTTTGACCCTTTACTATTTAATTATGTATTATATTTAGTAAAATTCAATAAAATTTAAATGTCTCAATTTAAAAATAAAATAATTTTATTTAACTTTTTACTGATGTTTTATTTATTTAATTTTTTAAAAATAATTTTTTATAGATATTTTGTTGATGTTTTATTTTAAAATTTTGTTTATATTTTATTTAATTTCATTATTTAAATTTTAATAGATGTTTTATTTAATTTCATTGTTTAATTATTATTATTTAAAAAAAATTATTTAAAATTTTAATTAAAAAATAACATATATTTTTATTGATATTTTATTTATTTAATTTTTAAAAAATAAATTTATTTAATTGTGTAAAAAATAAAATAAAATAAATTTTTATTTAATCTAGATAAAAATAATTAAAATATTAAAGATATGTTTAATATTGCTATTATTTAATAAACAATTAAAAAAGGGTAAAATAGTCTTTTGGTCATTTATCCTATCCAGTCCGTCCAACCAAACGTTGGATTCACTAAAAATAGTCCTTTCCAAACATCTAATCCCATGAAAAAACAAACACAGGATACATATCCAATCCAACCAAATAGTCCGGGGGATTCATAGTCCCAGGACTCAAGTCCGATGGATTCTAATCCTCCCTTATCCAGTCCGTCCAATCAAACACACCCATATTGTTTATCTGGTAAATCTTTCAAATTTCTTGGTCTAATCAATGGCCAAAGCAACACACAAAGTCTTCAACAACTCCAATCTTGTAGTCTGAACAGCATCAATACAGTTATCACTTGTATGGACATCTTTGCATCATGTCTAGGTTTTCAATCGCTGATTAATGCTGGTGATGGCTGAAGGTGAGAGGGTTTCGGTACAATGTGTTGAAGTTCATAATAAGTATATGATGAATTATGGCTGTGATATAATGGATGATAAATATATGGTGGTATTGATATGATGTGATCATATTCAACTATAAGATTAAATTATTTTTTTTATTTTTTAAAAGAGCGAATGAGAATGTGTTATGTGTGCATTAATTTTTTTTTTTTTTTTGAACAAGTTAACAGAAATGAACGGATAGGTAACATTGATACGAAATAAGAAATTCAAGGTTTAAATTAATGCAATTGAAACCCTAGAATTTAATTTGAAAAACATACAAAATTTTGAAAATTTTTTTTCTTCTATAATTTGTCCTTAAAAATTTGTTAACTAAACAATTTTTTATTTTTATTTTTGGATCCAAATCATATTTTAAAAACTAAACCAACTAAACCAAACGTAGGTAAAGATTTTTGTTCCAGTAATTATTTCTTTTTTCTCAGAAAAGGGTATGGGGATATGCTTTTCACAGTTTTTTTTAATTAATTTTAACTTTAATTTTTCATTATTGGACCGACTTTGCTAATTTTCTACTTTTCTATTTTGGTTTTGGCAGTCTCATACTTCTCCTTCCTTTTAAACTCTGTCCAAATCATAGGTAAAGATTCTTGTTTCAGTAATTATTTCTTTTTCTCAGAAAACAGTGGGTATGCATTTCACAGTTTTTTAGGCCTCGTTTGACAAATGACTTTTTTAGTTAAAAAGTCAAAAAGTTATTAAAAAAATCAAAAAGTCAATAATCTATACCAAAAAGTCAAAGATTCTATTTTCTCTCTACTTTTTGCACATCTTTTCGTAAAAAGTCAAAAAATATCCCAAACATACTAGTTTTTTTTAGCTCATATTTTAGTCAAATAGCCAAAAAGTTACTAAATTAACCTGTTTCCAAACGAAAAATTAATTTTAACTTTAATTTTTTTATTATTGGACAACTTTGCTAGTAATTTTTTACTTTTCTTTTTCGGTTTTGGCAATCACACACTTCTCTTTCCTTTTTAAACTTTTTAGGTCAATTACAAAACTATCGCTCTCTTTCTCTTTCTCTTTCTCTTTCTCTTTCTCTTTTTTCTTTTTCCTTTTTTAATAGGGGTTTTTGACTTTCATAAAGGAAGATGCTTAAAGATGACTACAAGTTGAATGAGAAATTTAAAAACTAGACAAAATAATTAAGTGAAAAAGAAACATCAAAAAACAGTTTCAGAAAAATGAGAGAATACCTCACCAGCATGCGTGCATAATTGAGTACAACATGATATTTTGTATATAATATCAATATTAATTAATTACCAAAAAAAGTAGAGGTAAATTTTCAAAATAAATTTGTAGTAGTAAATTACCAAGGGTTTTGCTAACAAATGGCTGAGGTACAACAAAAATACAAATATTTTTAAAACATAGGACACTATTTATTTATTTCATAGTACTTTTTATTGATTTCAAGACACTTTTTACTCTTACCTTCTATTAATTGATATTTTAGGGCACTCGCTAGCATTTGCTAATAACAGAAAGAATGATATACAACAAAAA
Organism: Camellia japonica; assembly: GCA_030407325.1. Taxonomy (NCBI): domain Eukaryota; kingdom Viridiplantae; phylum Streptophyta; class Magnoliopsida; order Ericales; family Theaceae; genus Camellia; species Camellia japonica. The sequence continues at coordinate 162,157,425 of JAPPVO010000032.1, forward strand.
AAATTATTAAATTTTGGGGTAAAATTCACTTTAGCCCCTTGCGATTGTAATTTTGTCTCATAGTACTTTACCCCTCTAGGGCATGCTTGTTTAGATGGATTGGATAAGGAGGGATTGTAGTCTACCGAACTATTAGTCTTAGGATACATTGTCCCTGGACTATTTGGTTAGACTGAATTTGTATCTTTTGTTTATTTAGTCATATGATTAGATATCTGGATTGGACTATTCTATTGAATCCTATGTTTGTTTGGGATATTATAGAAAATGATAAATGCTCAAAAAATTATTTTGCCCTTTTAAATTATTTACTAAATAATAGGAATATTAAATATGAATTATAAATTTTATTTTATTTTTTTACTAGAACTTTTAAAAAATTAAATAAATAGAATATTAATAAAAATTACATAAATTATTTTAATTTGTAGTTGAGATTTTTAAATTTTATTTTACTTTACTAAGTATAATTAATTAAAATAAATAATTTAATAAACTATAAATAATTTCATAAATAAAATTTATTAAGTATAAATAATTTACTAAATAAATTAAGTATAAATAATTTAATAAATAAATTTTATTTTTAAAAAGATATTAAATAGTACAGGGTCAAAAATATAATTTCATTATCTAATCTCATGGGATTGAGTTATCCTATGGATTGTGTTCCAAATACATAATAAAAATTAATTTAGTAAAATAAATAAATAAATGCGTAAAAGATTTATTAATTTTACATAATTTTAGTTTGGGTCAATAGAAATAATTTTTAAAATTAATTTTTTTTTTTGACATTTATTTTTGTCAAATTAGTTTATATTTTATCAAATTGACGACTTTACCCTTGAAATTGAGTAATGATATCTTCAATTGTCTTTTTTTGAAACAAGATTCAAAATTTAGAGTCAAATGTGTCACAATTAAAAAGTCAAGAAATAAAGAGACACGAGTCTCAAACTATAGGGACTGTTAGTTTAATTCGCCCATTCAAAAACAAAACCTATCAAAAACTTTTACTTGAATTAGAAAACACTTTCTCTCTTCTTTTCCTTTTTGTTTTTTTAATAGGAGCTTTCTACTTTCATGAAGAAATTAAGGGTGCTTTAAGGTGACTTCAATTTGTTGGGAAAACTAAAAACTATCTAAAGGCAAAATAAATAATACAAAAAGAAACACCAAAAGACAGTTACAGAATAATTCCACATCATCATTCATTTTCATGCATAATTGACAAAATGATGTTCTGTACAATATCAGTTTTAAGGGATAATTACATTTTATCGTCTGTGATTTTGCGCGTTTACATGTTATCTCCCTAATTTTTATAAATGTACTCATAAACTCCTATGATTTTGAGTAATGTGCAAAAGTGATGAGACGTGACAGAATTAATGAAAAGACTAGAATATTCTTAGATATTTATAGTGATTACATGCTACAGTCTTGATTACGATTTTCAAAGTGTGAGTGTGAGAGAGAGAGAGAGACACACACACACACACAAACATGGGTATAAGAAACAATCCATGGGTGTTTCTCTATGTTGTTCTCTTCCTCTGCTTCTCTTTTAACACCCATCGCTGTTTCGGAGCTAGCACCATCACTGCAAACCAATCTCTGTCTGGAGATCAAACCATCGTCTCCAATGGTAGAATCTTCAAATTATGAATCATTAGATCTTTTTTTGAAATCTGTGTGTATAAAGCGAGGGAGAGAGAGAGAGAGAGAGAGAGAGAGAGAGAGAGAGAGATTATTTGACAAAGATATACAAATAGATCTAAGAAACTTCAGATTTGTATGATGTAAAATATGTTCTCAAAGTTTGACAAAGATATATACATAGATCTGAACATATGATGTAATCAAGACGGCGGTAGCGTAGAGCTTGGTAATGACGACGGCGACACCGCTAGCGAAGGAACACGCGAGAGAGAGAGAGAGAGAGAGAGAGAGAGAGAGAGTGATGACAATGGATAGAGAACACGCAATAGAGAGAGAAGTAGATGTGTGATGACCGCCATTGAAGACTAGTGGGAGGTTCAGGGAGGAAGAGGGAGATAGAGAACGTCGGCGTATAGGACAGAGGTAAGGCAGTAACAACGGTAACGTCGGAGGCAAAGATATATACCATCACTGCAAGCCAATCTCTCTCTCTCTATATATATATATAACTATTTGTATTGTATATATGTAATAATTTTCTTGGAAAATCTTGGGATGTCAAAAAAGCACTTCTTTAACTGAAAAAGTCCAAAGAAAAAAAATTGTTTGTGGTTAAAAAATCAAATTTTTAAATAAAAAAAATCATAAAATTGTTAATATGTGTTTTTACGTTTTATATTTTGATTCCCATTAATTTTTATTTTGTTTATATTTGACCACATTGTTTAATTTTCTGTTTCTGTTAATGTATATATGGTATATATTCTTACATATATTAGGTATTGATTTCCTAGATATATTAGGTATTGTCATAGTTAGGTCTCATATAAGATACTCTTTTTCATAGTTAGATTTCTAGTAGGATACTCTTTCTCAGCCTATATATACAGGCCTTCTATTGTATAGGACAATTGATTCAATATAATCATTCAATACAATATATATTATTTTCTCTCTCTCTACTATTCTAACATGGTATTAGAGCTATAGGTTAAGCTCTTGGTGTTCTTCACCTTATCGGCGGGCGACAGCCTTGCCTTGTACACCCGCCGGACCTCAACCTATTTTGCTGCCATATTTTCCTTTTAGTGTCGCTTCATGGTGATCTCTTCTTCTATCCGCTGGTTTATTTCTACCCTAAATATCTCTATCATATATATATATATATATATTCATGGTTATACACCATGCAAATCACCCAAGTCGCCTCCTTGGCGTACACTTTAAGTCACTCTCTTGGCGCATGTCCCTAAGTTGTCCCCTTCGCGCACCATCTAAGCCACCCTCTCTGGTGTATAACCTAAGTCGTTCCTTGCGCCCCATCCAAGCTGCCTCCCGGCACACTCAGTTATCTGTTGCCATCATCGTTTAGCACCACGTCATAAGTTATGTGTGTGTTACGTTTGCTGGTTTAACATTCGTTCTCATACATCGGTCCGGCATAACCCACGTCATAAGTTATGTGTGTGCCACGCTTGCTGGTTCAACATCCGTTCTCCTACATCGGTCCGTCATGACCCCTTTAAACTATCCTGACAATGATTCCGGTTAGCTCTTACATTGGTCCAACATGACCCCTTTAAACTGTCCTGACATTGATTCCGGTTAGCTCTTACATCGGTCCAACATGACCCCTTTAAACTGTCCCGACATTGATTCCGGTTAGCTTCTACAACGGCTCGACATGACTTTTTAAAACTATCCTGGCATTAGTTCCAGCCAGTTCCTACAATGGTTCGATACGACCATAAACTGTCTCTCAGCATTAGTTCCAGCCAGTTTCTATATCTGTCACAACCTAACCCCAGGGGCTTAGGGCTGGAATCATAACTCACTATTTTATTCTAATCGTGCAAATTAAATGGAGCAGGCGGAGGCAAATGGAAATAAAAATAATTAAACAGAAAATTTACTTCATTTTACTATTTTAATAAGAGAAAATACATCTATAAGGCTTTTACTATTTTATTATTCAGTGACTAGCCCTGAGTAAAAACAAAAGGGAGCAAAAATAAAATAAATAAAAGAAAAAAAAAAGAAAAACAAAATAATGGTTCAACATCAAATTCTCGTACGGGTTCTACTATGTGAGCGTATGGGTCCCCCTTACATCTCGTCACCTAGAAGGGTAACAGCTATAAGTACACAGCAGAGTAAGAAATATTATGCCAAGAGTATGGGGAATACAAAATAACCATGGATAGTTATTTAAGCTAAAATTGTAACAGAACTTAATTTGAATAAACGAATGATTTAAAGTGGCAGAAACTGAAACACAAAAATTATGTAATTAAATAACCATAATCACGGTACAGAACAGAATAGAATAGAGGTCACTGGAGTGACAGTCAGAACATAGGTCAATGGATCCATGACAAACAGGGGACCATAAAGTGGCCAAACAGAGGCCAATAGTTATTTAAGTCCCCCAAGGCGTGGGACTCCCATGGTGGTACTTACAAAACATAATTGTTTATAAGGTCATAGTCAAATATCTTCTAAAATTTAAACAAACATATCCATGGGTTTTATTTTAAACAAATAGAGTTTAGAAATTAATCCACGGAATTGGAATATTAATATACTTTATAAAACATAAACTTGTATAAAATAACTTTTGGAAAGAAAAAACATACATAAAATATATTATGGTGACTCAAGGTATAATATAACTTACCTTAAGATTGAGTCTTACTATTTCCTTCCTTATTTTCCTATCTTTTCGAGACTATTCTTCCTCTTTTCCGTCTCTCTTTATTTTTCTCTCTTCTTTTCCCTTGTTCGTTTACTTCTTTCGCAGTCCCCCCCCCCCAAACTTCTTATATACATACAAATTTATGATGCCTACACATGGTGACTCACTCTCCTTAAAGCTAGATGGTACAAGTAGCATCTAACCTTCTCTCCTGGGGAGATTACAATCTACTAATCAATTGCCAAGTAACTGTTTGGCCTTATCACCTTAGTAGGCTTATTAATATTGCTATTATTATTATCATTATTATCTTTATTCCCTATATTTATTTTATTATTATTGTTATTATTTATTTATTTGTTATATTGTTTTTTTATTTTTAATATATTATCACTAATAATATATTATCACACACAACCATAATTATATATAGCTATAAATATTTATGTGGTATTTAATTAAACGTTCAGGGTGTTACGATATCGGTCCGGTACGACCTTAAATTGTCTTGGCATTAGTTTCAGGCAGTTCCTACAATGCTCCGACACAACCATAAACTGTCTCCCAGCTTTAGTTTCGGCCTCTCATCTATTTCAAGCGCCCTTGCGATCCCATTCGGATTTTACAATCTATTTGCCTTTTATTTTTATTTAGTTTTATTTCATGTTTTAGTTTCTCTCTCCAAACTCAAGATATTTATCCTCCTTGAGTTTGAGGGGGGATGTTAATGTATATATGATTTATATTCCTACACATATTAGGTATTGATTCCTAGATATATTAGGTATTGTTATAGTTAGGTCTCTTATAGGATATTCTTTCTCATAGTTAGATTTCTAGTATGATACTCTTTTTCAGTTTATATATACGGGCTTTCTATTGTATACGACAATTGATTCAATATAATTATTCAACACAATACATATTATTTTTTTCTCTCTCTACTATTCTAACACACATACTGTAGTGGGAGCTTTGGAAAGATGACATTGTAAAAAATGGAAGTGATCTCAGAATTTTTTGGTTAAGAATAGTGGGTTTGGTGGCTTGATGGTTATATAAGAAAGTGAAAGCCAATTGGTCACTCAAAACTCCAAATTTGGTGCCAAAACCCTTAATTCTAGTGCATGCATGCTTTTCTGGCGTGTCCACCCCACGCATTGTTAAGTCTACTACATCCCGTTACTTTTGCACATTACTCAAAACCACAGGGGGTTTATAAGTACATTTATAAAAGTCAGGGAGATAATGTGTAAATGCGCGAAACCAAAGGGGTAAAATGTAATTATGCCCAGTTTTAATTACCAAAACATAAAGCTAATTTTCAAAATTAATTCCCCAAATCAATAAATTGTAAATAACTAAAATAATTCAGATACAACCACCGATATGCCACTTTGTAGAGTACAATAGTACACGGTATGATTTGAAAATAATCATTTATTGTTATTTATTTATTTTTGCAAAGTTTTGTGATCCGGTTACATGACTATCAATGTCTAATTAATTTAATTTTTTATATGTATGATCTATTCAACAAATCTTAAAAGATGAATAATTTGAATTACTGAAGTGTGCTCGAAATGGGCGCATAAAAAGTAAAATGCACCGTCTTGTCTACTTTCATGGGCGAATTACACGAACAGTCCCTATAGTTTGGAACTTGTATCACTTTGGTCCATGACTTTTTAATTGTGACACATTTGATCTTAAATTTTGAATCTTGTTCCAAATAAAGACAATTGAAAATACCATTGCTCAGTTTCAAGGGCAAAATCGTGAATTTAATAAAATATAAACTAATTTGACAAAAACAAAGACCAAAAATATATTTTTGAATTTTTAAAAATAATTTCTACCGACCAAAGATAAAATTATGTAAAATTGATAAATCTTTTAGATATTTATTTATTTATTTATTTTACCAAATTAATTTTTATTATGTGTTTGGATGGTGATCATGTAATAAGTGATTGTCAGGCTTTTAATGTGTAATTGATAAATTTAATATATAAAATGTTTTTAGTTTTGAATTTTTTGATTTAATAGATTGATTTAACAATGATATCAAAGTTTTCGTCGTCTTTGACTTTTGGAAAAATAAAAATTAATTTAATGAAAATAAAAGCAACCACTCATTACATGATCATCATCCAAACACATAATAAAAATTAATTTGGTAAAAAAATAATAACAAATGTCTAAAAAATTTATCAATTTTACATAATTTTATCTTTAGTGGGTTGAAATAATTTTTAAAAATTTAAAAATATTATTTTGACATTTATTTTTATCAAATTGGTTTATATTTTATCAAATTGATGACTTTGCCATTGAAATTAAGCAATGATATCTTCAATTGTCCTTATTTGGAACAAAATTCAAAATTCAGGACCAAATGTGTCATAATTAAAAAGTCAAGAACCAAAATGACACAAAATCCAAACTATAGGAACCGTTAGTGTAATTCGTTCTATTTTCATTGATAGGAGAGGCCTTACTCTATAAACAATCCGTGAGCAATATGACTAGTTCCAATAAAAAATAATGGCATTGGGAATTTACGTATTTAGCGACTTTTTATTTTTATTTTTTTTTATACTTTTTTCAAAAAGATATGTAGAAAAGTATAGAGGTTATGGGGAAGTATTTTGAAAATGATGTCATGTGGTCAGGGTGCCTTCGAGATGTCGGCCGAGGTGCCATGTGGGCGGGCCATGTTTGCCGAGGTGATTGCGACGTTGCCGAGGTTCGGTATGGTAATGTTGGAATCTGATATATTTGGATAAAAGACAAGAGTCATAGATAAGAAAAGACATTTAGTCTGGATAATGATAAAACTCTTGAGGAGTTTATTCATATCTAGCTGAGAGTCCAAGATAAGCATTGTGCTTGAGTCCTATGAAGTGAGAGTTCTAAGGGACAAGGGCACTGCTTACTATAAAAGTGAGGCACCCTCGTGAGTCTCCCTCGTAAGTCTAAGGTACGCTTTAATCTATGAATTGTGTACTTTTGTGATTGTCAGACTGACTTGATCGTCAGAGTGCCCCTGGGTGGAAAAACTACCGTGGTATTCTCATCTTCTTGTTGACAGGTGATTGACTTAATCTATTCTGCTGCATGTTCTCCAACTAAGTTCCATGTTTGGTTGTGTGGTCGAAAATCAACACTCACAGAGGTAATTTAAAAAACTTATAATAAATAAGATATGTAGAAAAGTATAGAGGTAGCGTAAAAACTTATAATAAATAAACAAATAAGTGCATTTAATTAATCCATTCACTATAAGAAAATGGGGCATATAATACGGAAACGTTTGCGACGGCACCATTTACCCTCACAAAAAGTGAGATTTTGCGATAGCACCACTTGTCATCGCCAATAAATCGGGTTTCAGTGACGGCACCACTTCCTGTCACAAAAAAGCAAGTTTTTGCGACGGCAACAACTGCAGTCGCAAAAAATACGTGTTTTTTGCGACGGCAACCCTTGTTGTTACAAATAAAACTATTTTTTGTGACAACATGAACTACAGTCGCAAATAAGAAAGTTTTTTGTGACGATAACAGGTGCCGTCGCAAACATAAAATTTTAAAAAATAAAAAAATGATATTGTTTTGATATAACATTTCTCTTTTCACTCATTTTTTCATCTTCCTCTCTCTTTCTCTCTCTCTCTCTCTTTCTCTCGCTCGCTCATCTCTTTTCTCTTTCTTTCTCTCTCTCTCTCATTCATCACTACTCTTTGTTTGTCTATCTGTCTCTCTCTCCCCTACTGTGTTCGCATTGCTCACTCTCTCCTTTTCCTCTTTTTGATTTACTGATCTCCTTCCCGATTTATTGATCTCTTTTTTTTCTTTCTCTTTCTCTCTCTCTCATCTTTCTTCTTTTTCAATCGCTCATCTTTCATTTTTCTTAATCACTTATCTCTTTCTCTTAGCCCATTGTTGTCGAAAGAGAAAAAAGTCAAAAAACGAAATGGGCCCCTCTTTCTCTCTCTCTCTCTCTCGCTCATCTCTCTCTTCTCTGTCTCTCTCTCTCTCTCTTTATCTCTCATCTCTCTCTTTCACTCATCACTCTTCTCTTTGGCTCGCTCATATCTCTTCGCTCTCTATCTCTCTTGCTCATCTTTCTTCTTTCTCTTTATGTTTCTCTCTATATCTCTCATTCATCTCTTTTGCTCTCTTTCTCTTTCTCTCTTTTTCTATGTCTCACTCATCTCTTGTTTCTCTTTCTCTCTCTCTCTCTCTCTCTCTCTCTCACTCACTCATTCACTCATCTCTCTTCTTTCTCAATTGCTCATTTCCTTCAATCACACTAATCTCTTTCTCAATTAGCCCATTGTTGTTGAAAGAGAAAAAAGTCAAAAAATCAAATAGGTCTCTCTTTGTATCTTTCGCTCATCTCTCTCCCTCATCTCTCTTCTCTATCTCTCTCATCTCTCTCTGTCTCTTTTGCTCATCTCTCTTCTCTCTTTTTCTATGTCTCTCTCTCTATATCTTTTTCGTTCATCTCTTTTTGCTCATTTCCTCTCTCTCTTTGTCCATCTCTCACTGATCATCTCTTGTTTCTCTCTCTCTCCCCAACTCTCATTGCGCAGCAAAATGGACACGGAGGTTTTTTGGCAAAAAAACAAGTTTTTTTTGCGACGACAACCTCCCTCTGTCACAAATAAAGGTTTTTGGCGATGGCAATCCCCCATTGCAAATAAAAAAATTAATTAAACGACGTTGTTTTATTGTTTAAATTTTCATTTGTGACGGTAAAACTTGACGTCGCAAACAAAAAAAAAAATGAAAATCTGAGCGCTCAGCTTTTTTTTACCTTAGCACTCGTTTTTCCCCCCTTCAACCAAAAATCCCCAATCTAAAAAATCCCTAATCTTTTGAACCAAAAACCCTATGAGTAGCGGTAGACGACGGCGATTGTGAGCAAAAATCGCTAATTTTTTGAACCAAAAACTCAAAATCTCTTTTTACAACTCACTCACTCACTCACTCTCTCTCTCTCTCTCTCTCTCGACTGTGAGCAGCGGCAGACGACGATAAGCATTAAATCAACGGCGTCTAGCGATGGCGGCGAACAGTGTGCGATGACGGCGAGCAAGCAATGACGGTGCGGTGTGTCTCTCTTCAACTCTCTCAATCAGTCTCAATCTTTGAACCAGGTTAGCTCTTCTTCTTCTTCGTCTTCACGTCTCTACTTTGTCGAGTAAACTGAAATTTTGTTTAATTTTATAAATTCATTGAAAATTATGTCATATGGATTTGAGAGATTATCATGAGAGGAGAGAGTTTCAAGATTGCTTGTTGGAGAGAGCTCAGATTTGATTGTCACGTCTCTTCTGTGACCCTCCCTTTGTTGTTTGCTTGTCTGTATTTTTTACATTAATCCTTGATTTGGGTTGTACAAAGAGAAATCAAAACCCTAGATTTATATCTGGGACTAGGAGTTATACCTAAAAATATCAAAACATGATTTCAGAAAAGCCCTAAATTTTTGAAATCAGAATATGATTTCAGAATATTTTTTTTTATTCAATAAAAGGTAACTTAAAGTATTTGTTTGTTTGTTTATCTCTTTCCACATTAAGTTTCGATTTGGGTTGTACAAAGGGAAATCAAAGCCCTAGATTTATATGTGGGAGTTATACCCAAAAAGTCAATATGATTTAAAAAATTCAGAATATGGTTTCATAATTTTTTTACATGATTTTAGATAACTTAAAAGTGTTTAATTGTATAAAATAATTAGAAGGGGAAAAGCTTGAAGAATCATTAATGGCATGTTATTTCGAATGGGGTGTTTGATTTGAAATTTATTACTTATTTAATTAAGTGTTCTTTATATCTCTTCTTATTTCATTTTTCTTCTCTCTGTGTTGTATAACATAAATTTTGAATCAGATTAAATGATTCTTAGGATTGCTAAAAACGGTGGTGATTCATCGTGAGAGACTTTTGAATAGTGGGTTTACTCATCTCTGTTGGAAAATTTATAAAGAGATAGTTGTGAATTGAAATAGACTCCATTTTGAATGAAAGGCTGTAACCTTTCATGGTGCCTTTTTGTTTTAAAGGAAGGGTCAAACCTCCATTTGAATGAAAGGGTGCAAACCTTTCATGGTGTCTCTTTATTTTAAAGGAAGGGTTATGTCCCTTCTTTATACCTTTTCTATTCAAATTGAATAGGTGCCAACAAAGCCTATATAAAGGCAGCTCCATTCCAATTTTGATTAATTCAAAAAATTCATTTTCCTTGCCTTCATTTTGCTTTTTTGCGTCCTTTATTCTTCATATTATTTTAGGAAAAATTTCAGAGAGTTATAGAACACAAGGTTCTAGTTCGCCGGACAAATTTGTTTGAAGTGCTACTACAAATTTGTGAAGATCATTGTATCCTGGGAGATAGACGCCACATAATCGTAAGCACCGTAGCGGGGCGAATCTATCTTAAGAACAGAGTGTCACACACTCGATTTGGTCTTTTAATTTTTATTTGGTTCGACAAAATAAATCCGGTACGTTATTATTTATTTTGTTTAATTTATTTTCCATTTTATTTATTTACACAGAAGATTGTTCCAACAATCTTAAGACAGATTCGAATTATTTTGTTTACAGAATTTTTCGTTTGTTTCCTTTTCTCTTTCTTCTTTTAAGAAAATCATTTTTTATGGATTTGCAAAATAATATTCTGGTTGGAAAAAATATTTTATCACTTTTATACATGACTATATTAGATATAGTTATGTTTATTTAATTCGAACTAAGGATGAAGCTTTGGAAACTTTCATTCAATATAAGAATGAAGTTGAAAATCAACTTGGTAAGAAAATCAAGAAACTTAGAAGTGATAGAGGTGGTGAATATGAATCACCTTTTGGTGAATTTTGTAAAGAACATGGAATAATTCATTAAACCACCGCTCCTTACTCACCTCAGCAAAATGGAATTGCTGAAAGGAAAAATAGGACTTTAAAAGAAATGATGAATGCCATGTTAATCAGTTCTGGATTACCTCAGAACTTGTGGGGGGAAGCAATACTTTCTGCTAATTATATACTTAATAAAGTACCCTGAAAGAAAGTGAATCAAATACCTTATGAATTGTGGCATGGAAGAGTATCATCCTACAAATACTTAAAAGTGTGGGAGTGTTTAGCTAAAGTGGCTATTCCTAGTCCTAAAAAGACTAAGATAGGTCATAAGACCATTGATTGCATTTTCATTGGTTATGTTAAGAATAGTAGTGCATATCGGTTTTTGATTCATAAATCAGAACATACCGAAATGCATGTAAATACTATTATTGAGTCGCGGAATGCATCATTCTTTGAACATGTATTTCCAAAGAAGACTGGACAAGAGACTAGTAACAATAAAAGATCTCATGATGTCATTACTAGTCAGGATCAAGAACATGATCAAGAACAAGAGCAAGATTTAGATCAAAATGAGGAAAAGGAACTTAGGCATAGTAAACGTACTAGAACCTCAAAATATTTTGGTCCAGATTTTCTAACATTTTTGTTAGAAAATGAGCCTTTAACTTTTAAAGAGACTATGTCCAGTCCTGAAGCTCCTTTATGGAAAGAAGCTGTCAACAGTGAAGTTGAATCCGTCTTGCAAAATCACACTTGGGAATTAGTGGACTTGCCACCAGGTTGTAAACCTCTTGGGTACAAGTGGATTTTCAAAAGGAAGATGAAAGCGGATGGATCAATTGACAAATACAAGGCAAGACTTGTGGTCAAAGGTTTTAGGCAAAAAGAAGGTCTTGATTACTTTGACACATACTCACCGGTTACTAGAATAACATCCATTAGAATGCTAATTGCCATTGCATCTCTATACAATCTAGAAATTCATCAAATGAATGTGAAAACCGCTTTCTTAAATGGTGAGTTAAATGAAGAAATTTACATGGAACAACTAGAAGGTTTTTCTGTTCCAGGAAAAGAAAAGAAAGTGTGTAAATTGGTTAAATCATTATATGGTTTAAAACAAGCGCCAAAGCAATGGCATGAGAAATTTGACAAGGCAATAATGTCAAATGGATTTAAAATTAATGAGTGTAACAAATGTGTTTATATTAAAAAACACAGACAAAGGTTATGTCATTGTATGTCTTTATGTAGATGATATACTCATCATAGATAGTAATAAGGACATGATTAAAACTACCAAGAAAATGTTGAATAAACATTTTGACATGAAGGACATGAGCATTGCTGATGTAATTCTTGGTATGAAAATTACCAAAACAACAGAAGGATATGCTTTGTCACAATCTCATTACATTGAGAAAATACTTGACAAATTCAGCAAAGATGATGATCATCTTGCTAGAACACCTGTAGATGTTAATTTGTATCTTTCTAAGAATGTACAGGAAAGTATTTCTCAATTAGAGTATGCCCAAATTATTGGAAACTTAATGTACTTGATGAACTGCACTCGCCCAGATATAGCTTATGTAGTAAGTAAATTAAGTAGATATACGAGTAATCCGGGAGTAGAATACTGGAAAGTAATTATAAGGGTTTTAAGATATCTCCGATTTACTCGTAACATTGGGCTGAATTATACAAGATATCTAGCAGTACTTGAAGGATACTGTGATGCAAACTGGATATCGGATACTAGAGACTCGAAGTCCACCAGTGGGTATGTCTTTACTCTTGGTAGGGCGGCTGTATCTTGGAAATCTTCAAAACAGACTTGTATTGCTAATTCTACTATGGAATCAGAATTCATAGCTTTAGACAAAGCTAGGGAAGAGGCAGAATGGCTTCGCCACTTCCTTGAAGATATTCCAATGTGGCCTAAACCGGTGCCTGCTATATGCATACATTGCGATAGTCCATCAGCTATAGGTAGAGCACAGAGTCATATGTATAACGGTAAGTCACGACACATTCGTCGTCGACATAACACCGTAAGACAACTACTCTCTAATGGAATTATTTCCATAGAATATGTTAAGTCTAAAGACAACATAGCGGATCCACTAACCAAAGGGTTAGCAAGAGAGTTAGTTGAGAATTCATCGAGGGGAATGGGACTTAAGCCTATTAAATAAGAGTTACCATAACGGCAACCCAACCTAGTTGACTGGAGATCCCAAGATCTAGGTTCAAAGGGACAACCGAGTTGTGAATGACTCAGAAGGATCACTGGGGAGTCTAACTCCTACCCATTTCTTTGATGAAATAGTGATGTCTGCAGCGTTTGAGGTTAAGTAAAATTTTAATGATTCTTATATCTAGGTAAACCTAGTGGAGTATGGTAGGATACTCTTCATAAGAATCACCTATGTGAGTGTGAACTGGGTCGGTTCTATGAGATTTGTGTAGGGCTACAATTCTCTAGAGCACTCATGAAAGACCAGATTGTTCAGGGCCAAAATGAACACAATAGTGAGAACTAAACTGTGCCTGAGGATATACTATGTGAGTTCTATTGTCTTAGTTTACACAAACGGTTGAACAGTTCAAGACTTCATGTTCACTGGTTAGCTAGTAAATTTGATAGTGTCTCGCAAGGGAAGGTTCAAAGCCAAAAGCTACCTATCCTTTGCAGAATATTTACAATTTCTGTACTCTCTGTATTTACATCATGTTGTTGCATTTTCTCTCTGTCAATTTCATTCATGTGGGGGATTGTTGGAAAATTTATAAAGAGATAGTTGTGAATTGAAATAGACTCCATTTTGAATGAAAGGGTGTAACCTTTCATGGTGTCTTTTTGTTTTAAAGGAAGGGTCAAACCTCCATTTGAATGAAATGGTGCAAACCTTTCATGGTGTCTCTTTATTTTAAAGGAAGGGTTATGTCCCTTCTTCATACCTTTTCCATTCAAATTGAATAGGTGCCAACAAAGCTTATATAAAGGCAGCCCCATTCCAATTTTGATTAATTCAAAAAATTCATTTTCCTTGCCTTCATTTTGCTCTCTTGCGTCCTTTATTCTTCATATTATTTTAGGAAAAATTTCAGAGAGCTATAGAACACAAGGTTCTAGTTCGCCGGACAAATTTGTTTGAAGTGCTACTACAAATTTGTGAAGATCATTGTATCGTGGGATATAGACGCCACATAATTGTAAGCACCGTAGCGGGGCGAATCTGTCTTAAGGACAGAGTGTCACACACTCGACTTGGTCTTTTAATTTTTATTTGGTTTGACAAAATAAATCCGGTACGTTATTTATTTATTTTGTTTAATTTATTTTCCATTTTATTTATTTACACAGAAGATTGTTCCAACAATCTCATCCCCCATTTAGGATAAATTATTTAGTTTTGTTATCTTGCCCTTGAAGAAATAACAATTACATGATACATCCCATCTCTTTTTGCTTAATTTGAACATAAATATTTTTATTGAAAAATATAGCAATTAGAAAAGGGTTTTGTTTGATTAATTGCTGGTGGGTTTTATTGTGCAATGATCATTCCTTGCAGATTTTTCTCATAGTTGATATAATCAGATTTTGTTGAAGGGTTTTTATCTTTAAATACTTTAGTGTTGTTTATTTTTTAAAACTTATTACAATTTATTTTTATTTTTTTTATGGTCTCCGAAAGGGACTGACAATTTTAGATTTGAAAATGTGTAATGGGTCTTTTAGGCAAAGGTGAATTTTTCTCCTTTTGGGTTTATTAGTGGATTCATTCTAGATTTGTTAACAATTTGTAGTTTTCTATTGGGTTGCCCATTTACAGTCACCCACAATAAGAAAATGATAAACATTTATATGCCATTGGAAAATAATTAGTGGTTGTAAATTGTAATATTGAATTTGTTAACAATATGATGTCAAATAATTATGCACTCTTCCCATGATAATGTGAGTTAGGAAGTATAGATAAAATGATGTTAGAATACGATAAGTTTGTTTGTTTACATGAGGATTGTACACAACAATTGGGGATCCATTTGGTGTCACTGAAGCAGATTTTTTGTTGTTAAAATTCATTGTTCTTGATCATCGATATTTAGGTTTTTGGTATAACCATAGTAGACAATTTGTGATTTCATGGTCAAGTTTTTTTTATTAAATTTGTTCTATAGTTGCTCTTCCTTTCTCCCTGTAATTATTAAATTCAAGCATTAGTTCTTTTAATTTTTTGCCATTTTCATGTGGTGTTGTGTTGATTCTTTTGCTGCACATCATCAATTTTTGAGTTTTTTTATATTATCAAAGGTATGGAGAATTGATATGCAAACCCACCCATCAGTATAAACTGTATTGTACAGCAATCACAATCAATTTCAAACAGCATTCTAATGTCATTAATGAAAAACAAGTAATAGTAAACAGTGACTAACCATTGGGATGCCAAATCTTTGAAATAAACTTCACCATTGGTGGGCTATTTGGGTAATTAGATGGAAAACTCATGATGGCACTGAAATATCCTCCATCACTGCCATTAGGTAATTTGTAAGTGCAAGAAAAGGTCGGGAAACAATTCATCCTAAAGGAATTTAACATAATTTGGGTATTTTTGCTATGGCTAGAGCTCCATTCCTCATGCTTAGTATATTTTTTCATAGTAATTTCTTTGTTTCCTTATTTTTGTCTCAGATTGAAAAAACTATTTAAACTTGCATGGTTTCTCTAATTTTTCTAGTATCCTTGTAATAATTTTGATAAATAAGTTCTTACTTCTGGGTCAGATCAAATTTGTATTTTGATTTTCATCTAGTCTTTCCTTATGGATTGCAAATTGAGATGCATTTGATATGGGAGAAGGCGGGACTCAAATCGAGTTCCCAGTTTGCGAGTTAGAGTTAGATTTTGCTCTAGGCAAACTAGTTCCTTAAAAAACTTAGAATTTAAGGTGTTGACTGCCCAAAATCACCAAACGACATCAGATTAGTACGAAACTTGGCACATAAGACCGCCTAGGCACGAGAGACTTGTGGGAGAAAACGGGACTCGAATCGGGTTTCTAGTTTGGGAGATAGAGCCGGATTTTTGTCTAGGCAAACAAATTCCTTAAAAAAACTTAGAATTCGAGGTGTTGATAGCCCAAAATCACCAAACGGCGTCGAATTAGCACAAAACTTGGCACACAAAACCGCCTAGGCACGAGAGATTTGTGGGAGAAAACAGGACTCGAATCGGATTCCCGATTTGGGAGTTAGAGTCGAATTTCAGTCTAGGCAAACTAGTTCCTTAAGAAACTTAGAATTCGAGGTGTTAACGTCTCAAAATCACCAAACGGCGTCGGATTAGCACAAAACTTGGCACACACAACCGACTTGGCATGAGAGGCTTATGAGAGAAGAAGAGACTCGAATTGGGTTCCCGGTTTGAGAGTTAGAGCCGAATTTCGGTCTAGGCAAATTAGTTCCTTAAGAAACTTAGAATTCGAGGTGTTGACGGCCCAAAATCACCAAACGACGTCGGATTGATACGAAACTTGGCACACACGACCATTTACGCACAAGAGACTTGTAGAAGAAGACGGGACTCGAATCGGGTTCCCAGTTTGGGAGTTAGAGCCGGATTTTGGTCTAGACAAACTAGTTCCTTAAGAAATTTAGAATTTGAGGCGTTGACGCCCCAAAATCACCAAACGGTGTCGGATTAGCACAAAACTTGGCACACAAGACCGCCTAGGTATGAGAGACTTGTAGGAGAAGATGAGACTCGAATTGGGTTCCCGGTTTAGGAGTTAGAGCCGGATTTCGGTCTAGGCAAACTAGTTCCTTAAGAAACTAGAATTTGAGGTGTTGACGGCCCAAAATCACCAAACGACGTTGGATTAGCATGAAACTTGGCACACACGACCGCCTTGGCACGAGAGACTTGTGGGAGAAGACGGGACTCAAATCGAGTTCCCGGTTTGGAAGTTAGAGTCAGATTTCGGTCTGGACAAAATTATTTACTTAATTATTTTTGTAATTGTATAGTAGTTAAATTTTTATGTTTTTTTTTAATTAACATATTAACACATAATTATATTGTCATTAATTATTTTTATTTTTTGTTTTCAGATATTTCCCGAGTAGGAGTTTGCTTCTTGTGGAATGCATACTTGTTTTGTTTTTATTACTCACGGAGAATGATGAGGAAAACTTTTGTTTTTTGTTTATGTTATTTTCAATTGTGAACAACATTATGTATTTAAACATTATATATGTATTATGCAACATTATGTAGTGGCGTAATTTTGCTGATGTCTAGTTATGAACGCAAGAATATTTTTATTATGGAAAAATTGTTATTTCTATACAAGAATTTTTATATTATTATGCAATTATTGGTTTCTTTTTCATTTTTTTTTCATTTAATAGAGGTAATTTGAATATTTTTAATAATAATTTTTTTTTTCGACGTCACCACATTGTTGCAAAAAACTTTAGAGCTAAAATGTATTTTTTTTGGTGACATAGACAATGCTGTCTCAAATAAAATTTTTAGCGACGGTATAACATTGTTGTCGCAAAAGATCTCAATTTTTACATATTATAGGAGATAGTAAAACGCCGTCGCAAATAAAAGGCAATGGCATCGTGTCGTCGCTAAAACGTTTTACTAACACCCTTTGTTGTGACCCCTCCTTTGCTGTTACTAAAAGTCATTTGCCGTCGCTAAAAGTTTTTTGAGACGGCATTAGGAGTATTAGTGACGACATCTTATCATCGCGAAAAAATGAAAATTTTCTAGTGGTGATTGCTAAACAACCTCTTAGGTTTCACACTTCAGGGTTTATAGCCAAGCCATTCTATTAATGTGGACAAATTTGGTGTAAATAATCCATTTGATAGATATATAACACCAATTAGCATTAACCTTTTTATTCTATATTTGGGTTTATAAATGTATTTATAAAAAAATTAAAAAAAATGATATACAAGTCCTACTTTATAGACCTAGAGATGTG
Source organism: Camellia japonica (assembly GCA_030407325.1). NCBI lineage: Eukaryota > Viridiplantae > Streptophyta > Magnoliopsida > Ericales > Theaceae > Camellia > Camellia japonica. The sequence goes on from JAPPVO010000032.1 coordinate 162,175,687, forward strand.
TAGGAAAGATGATTGACCAAAATATGAGAGAGAGAATTACTGTAATAACCCGACCCTCGTATACGATTCTAATATATTTTCAGTCCCTATTCTGTGCTGTCAAATGCTTGTTGTGAAATTCTATGAGAAATTAGGGTTACTTAAGTGAATTCTATGATTATGGATGCATATCTGTTTAATAAGAAAAATATCTGTCACAATTGGAATGTTTAAATCAGAAATTGAGAGCCTTAGAGGCTTAATAATCTAAAATAGACTTTATATCTGAGATCATCATAATTTTTAAGTAATAATAAGCATTTTTGTAGAAATTTGATTTGGGATGATTAAACTGTTTAATTTTTGTTTTATTCACTATATATATAGTTATCCCTTAAATGTTTGACTTATGAACCTTAACCTCATATATCCTGAAAGGGTTAGGAGAAGGGAATTGGGAAAGGAAGAGAAGTCCTACAAGGAAGAGATTGAGAACCTAGAAGGGAGTTTTAGAGATTTCAAAGCTCAAGGTATGGAGGTTTCGCTTTAATTGACTCCTCTCTTGTTTATGGGTGAGGAACTTCTTGGGTATTCATGCAAATTAAGGCTTGTGTTGTTATGTGTGCGTGTGGGTGTGTATTTGTCACCTAAAGAATTGAATAAGTGTTATTTATCATGTTGTTGTTTGTGTTAGTTTGAACTATGCAAAGGAAATTACATTTCATCTCTTCTTGGCATGCTTGAGCTCAATTGTTGAACAAATGGCTAAGTGTGTCTATGTCTAAGTGTGTGTATAGATGAGAATTTTATGGAATTGAATTGTGTTTATGAGCTTTAAGGATTGGAGGTCTCATTTATAGTTGGATTGTTATCTGTTGTAATCCTATTAACATGAGTTTTAAACCTATTTGGAGCCTTATAAACACTTTACCAAAAAAATGGAATTTTGCTGAAAATTTCGGACTGGAATTGGGCAATAGCCGCACGTGCGGGAGTTATGGCCGCACGTGCGGAAGTCATGGCCACATGTACGGGAAATGGAAAAATTTGGGACTTTGGCTACTGCTTAAAAAGCACGTGCGGGGCATCACTGCCGCACGTGTGGGGACCCTTGCCGCATGTGCGGGGCTCACCGCCGCATGTGCGGCCCATGTTGGAAAAAATGGTTTGTCCTGTTTTGCGTGCTCGACCCTCAGATATTTTTAAAATCTGTATTTAAGGCCTTCTGATGTTTGAAAAATTCATTTGAAATGAGATGAATCAGGAAATAATTCATCAAAGAGAAATGAACTAATTTGCAAGTTATGAATGTGTGCAGGACACACTCCGGGAGGAACTAGCACGTCGTCACAACACTGTGAGTAGTAGTACTGTCATAGTGAGCTTTATTTATAGCTAATGATTACCATTAGCATTCTGTTATTGCATGTCAATTATATAACTTATACGAATGATTGAAAGGATGTGAATGAATGATAGAAAGGATGAAAATAATTTCATATGACTCTGGAATTCCGTAAGACTCTGAAACTAGTATGCTCTGATGATATCTGCGCCTATGGCCAATCTGTAAGTTTTGTTAGGCCTATGGCCATTCGGTATAATCTGTTATGGTATGGAACAAAGTGCTGTATAGAACTAAGTGCTATAGTATGAGTCACCTCTAGAATCTGTGCGAGACACCTCTTGAGTTCATACATGCAAGACTGGGCTTAATGCCACTCTGTTTAAGGGCTTATGCCACTCTGTCTAAGGGCTCAATGCCACTCTGTTCAAGGGCTTAAAGCTATTCTATTTTAAAAAAACTAGGCCTAAGGCCGTTCTGAAATTAGTACAGAATCAGATTAACCTCATGATTTCTGTATTTACATACGCATTGATATGTATTATAATTTAAGTTAAGCATCGACTTGTTTAAGTACTATTATTTACTGAGCCTGTCCCACTCTGTGTTATGTCTGCTTCTGTAGGTAACCAACCGGGAGGTCAGTTCTAACCCATAACGCCCGTTCTCTTTTGTCAACCTCTGTGTGTCCAGGCCCTAGATGAAGCCACTTATATTTTTGTGAAGTTTTGTTAAGATGTTGGCTCGGACTTTAATTTTTTGTCTAAGGTTGAATGTATATAATTTCCTTAACTCGAATGTTTTTGTTACGCTCAATCATAGGGCTGGGTCTGTATATGTGTATGTATATCACCAATGCTCAGGTGCATGTTTCTGTATATTATTTACCTGTTATGATGTTTGTGATCTTGGCATAATAGTGGTAGCTCAATGGAGATTATTTTCTATTATTTTATGGTATTTAATGCTTCCGTTCAGGCCCCGTACGTTATGTATATCAGGTTAAGTGTTCGTCTCTGAATAGGTCATGCCCAAACTTTTAGGGGCAAGTTTAGGGCGTGACAATTACCTAGATTATCATATCACTAGTAGGGGTGTTCGCGGTTCGGTTGCAGTCAAGAAATCTCTAATTTGCCATCCGTTCGTTGGTTTGGCGAATTGGAAAAAAATAATCCGCATCCGTCCGCTAGATTGACTGATGGATACGAATCGGTTTGGCGATTTAAACTTTTATAAATTTTGAATATAACACAACAACTTATCAACATTTTTTTTAGATAACAATTTAAATCAATATAACCAAACGATTATCTAGTAAATTATCAAATACCAATAATAAATACATATAAGAAAATCATGCATTATTAAAATTATTTCATTGCTTTTTTTATATTCAAAAACTATTTAATTTGATTTTTAAAAAAAATTTTAAAAATTAAACTTTATATTTTCCATATAAAAATACCAAATATTAACATTTACCATTTGATAAAAGGATTTTCAAATTGAAAACGCAACAGAATATTTAAACTCTTTTTCAATTGAAAACACAAACAAAATATCTAAATAAATTGAAAACACAAAATCTTACAAATTACTTGGGGTGCTTGCGGTTTGATGGTTCGGTTGCGGCCAAAGGAACCTCAAATCTGCCATTCGTCCAAAGTTCGGCGGATTGAAAAAAATCAATCTGCAACCGTCCACTCGTCATCATGCATCTGTCTAAAATGTGGCGGATCGGTTCGGTTCGGTTCGGTTCGATTTGGTCGATTTAGGCAGATCAAAATGTCCGCTGCTCACCCCTAATCACTAGGCTTGAAAAGTGAGTCCAACTTTTAGGTCAGAGTAACGAATAATATTACATATACTAATAATCTTACTAAAAATACAAGAGTCCAAATGTCATTGGTTATCAAAAAAAAAATTTGACATTTAAACATCCAATGATGTTTGGACATGTATCTTTAATAAGATTTTCAGTAAGATTTTAAATAAATATAGTATTGCTCTAGAGTAACACTACTAAATTTTTTTTATATGATCTAAAATCAACTCTTATATGATGAAATTTACACTTAAATCAGAATTACATATTATTTTTTTTAAAAAAATAATTTTTAGGTACAAATGCTATGACACACCTTTTATCCATTAAAGCTAAATACATTATGAATCTCTTTGAAAAATAAATAATTAATAATTTGAATATGCAATGACTTTAAAGTTTTCAAGTGCACCATTATATGTGGAACCCAATAATGGAAGCTTTTCTTGCTTTTTCGTTTTGTAGCCTAGCGAGCGATTACAAATATTTCTTTACATACCTTCTGATTCTTTGACTTATGGAACATTTCGGGGTATTCATTTGGGCTAAAGCTTGTCTCCAATCATTCAATCCATTTACATTTGAAATCTTGGTATATAAATTATTCGTGACAAAATTAAATTTATTTAATTGTGTTAGTTATATAATTTTATTATTTATTTTTAATGTAAATATATAAAAAAATTAAGTGACTATAATTATCAGATCAATATAATATTTTATAATAATTCATATGTAGATGTTTAAAAAGAAAAGAAAAAAAAAAAAAACTGATCATTAATTTAGTAGGGTCCAAAGCAATTTAGTTATATGGGGATTAAGAAAAAATTTACCATTGAATTGAAATTGAAAACCTTTCAATTTTGTTAGTAGAGGAGCCAAAATTGACTATATATTGTGGTTCGATTTTGTTGAATTTTCAATTTAGTATAAAAGATTCACAAGAAATTAAGAATTTTATTACAGAATAAGGTATCCAAAAACTAGCTGAATATAATATTTTGGTTCATTTTCGCGTAAAAGTTTTAAAAACTAAAATAAACCCAATCTTATGAAACCGAAAATTAAAATTCTGATACAACAATGAGGCAATCAAATTGAAACAAAATTAGGGGAATCTCAAAATTAATTTGCTGATGCATTATTTCTGTTGAGCGTTCTTCACATGGTGATTAATCTTTTTTTTTTTCAACAGAAGAAATGGGAACAATCAACCGAAATGCCAGAAAAATAGAAGAAAAAATTAAACCACCCCCAATAAAACGGCAAGAGCAAAGGGGGTAGATGCGGATTTACTTTTATTTTTTAATTTTTTTTTGAGAGGATTGGATTGGAGTACACTCGAAATCATGTATGATTTGTAACCGTTTTGGATAAGGGGATTAAAATATATCAGATGTTATCAAGATATTTTGGCAAAAAAATAATAAGATTAAAGTTTTGTTTGGGAACTAAGTATTTTAGTCAAAAAGTTAAAAAATTATTGTAAATTGTCACATTATTTTTTTTATTTTTTTTAATATATTTTTCTTATAAAAAATTAAAATATTATTAAAATAACCTGTTTTCAAATGAGGCATAAAACGGACAGATGAGTGGTCAAGATGTTTCAAAACAAGTCATGTGATTAGGTAACACCTACATCATGGTTTTTCCTTTTTACATTAAAACCAAAAACATTATAAAAGAAACGTTTTAGCAGTGTCGGAGCCTTACTAAAACAAGTTGTCGGTTATGGTCGACTCTACTGTAGAGTTATTTACCATATATTCAAACTATTTTAAAACAAGTTCTTTTTCTTTTTCTTTTAATTTATTTAACAGATTTACTTTAATTAATTATTTTTTTTAAATTGTGTATTAGAAAGACGACTTTGCAAGATTACTTGGGTTTAACAAATAATTTCAACATAACCAAATTTTGAAAAAAAAAAATCAAAATAAAACATTTCATATTTCATTTCGACTAATGTGAATTATTCATTTATTAAGGTTTGGTTAAAAGAATATCTACTCAAAAAGTCAGATTCATCAATAATCTGTAATTGGATGATCAAATTATATTTATTTAAAAAATATATTTATTATTCGAATTATAATTTTCAGATAAATATATTTTGATTATGTGACAATCGATATTCAATTAAATTATTTTTTTTTTCCACAAATTATCTTTACACCTGTACAGTGAGATCGCTAACAGAAGAAAAAAAGAAAAAAAAACTCATACTCCGCGTTGTTTACAGTAATGATTAGTAAATGGTTGGAGATATTTTTAGCTAAAAAAAAAAATCACTTTAAATTATCACATTACTCTTTTTATTTTATTCATATTTTTTAGAAAAAATAAAAAAATTAACTAAAATAATCAATTTCTAAATAAAACTTAATTAATTTTGAGTTTTTTTTTTTTTGAACTGATAATTAATTTTGAGTTTGATATTTTATAATGATATATATAAATAGTAATTTTTTAAAAAAAAATAAAATAATGTTAAAGTTTTTGGTTTCCCAAAAGAGAAAAAAAAGGGAATAAAGCGATCCTTCTTTTACAGTGCACCTGGTGGTTTTACAGTTCAGCTGATGGTGGTGGGCAGTAAGTGCTGGAAGTAGAGGACAGCTCATGCTGTCGACATCGACCTCACACCAACCCCTTCTTATTCCACCCCCTGTTTTAAATTCTCACATAGTCATAATTCATCATATAATTAATTTTTTTTATCAATTAAATTCTATAAATTAATTTATTGACTTGCAATAAGTATATAAATAATTTAGTAAAAATTCTTTTGGAGTGTTTTTAAGCTTTTTTAAGTAGCTTAAATTAATTTTTTTGGTGGGAATAATAGTAGCTAAATAACCGTTGATTTATTTAAACACCTGATACACATAATATATATGATTTTTTTTTTTTTAGTTTATAGTAAAATTTACTTTTAAAACATTTTATCTGCTTATATAATTTTCTTTTTTTTTGGTTATATAGTCTTAACTTAATTCACAATAGTCTCAACAAATTAAGATTTTGAAATATAAATAGTAAATTATGAAAATATTGTTTCATCAGTCTCAATACACTAATTCTATGATTAACTACTCCCTCCGTCCCAAAATATTAGTCCCTTATTCCATTTTTTATTGTCCCAAAATATTAGTCCCTCTTCAAAAATCAAGTACAAAAATAATATAAATTTCCTATTTTACCCTTCTTTTAAATTAATAAACAATATAAAAAGTACAATTATGACATTGATATTCTCAAAAAATGTACTATCAAAAGGATAATTTTGGAAATTAACTTTTTTCAAATGCAATAATTGTACTACCAAAAAAAGTTGGATTCCCCAAAAGGGACCATTATTTTGGGACGGAGGGAGTATTATTTATATTTGCTACAATTAGAGTTGTGTAAAATATTATCAAATCGGTTAAAATCGTATCAATTCATACCGTTTTATCTGTTAATCGAGAATTAAACTTTAAAATTTATAATCTACTTTTGAAATTGCTCTGCTCCAGTATAGTTAATACATATATATTTTTTAACCTCTAATGAAATATCAAAGTAAAAATGAATATAAGAGATTTAAAATGTGAAATTTGTTATAAATTAGTAGTTATATATATGAAAAATATTATATAAAATCAGTTTGTGTTATATATATAAAATATTAATTAGTATTATATATCATGCAAATATTTGATAATTGATTAAGAATATTTTTCGATCCGTCAATCTTCCGTAAATCGTTCAAATTGCAATTGGATTATTGATCTATCCGTCATTTGATTTATAACTTTATTCTCAAATCGTACCGTACACACCCTTAACTACATTAACTCAGCAAATTTGTTGAGACACTCTATAAGCACAAATTTCATACCTTGCAATTACGACACGAAATAAATGTACAAATAATTAGTTTTATTTTATTATAATAAATTGATATAATCTTCTGTGATTTGCTCTATTACAAAAGAACAAATCATCTCATTCAATATTTGAATGGATTATAATTCAACGGCCGTAAAAATTTGTTATTGAATCAAAGCATATCATTCAAAGCTGCTACAGGGCCCGAAATACCCACAAGGCTTACAACGCTTACAAGCTCTATTATAAGATTGAAGCATATCGTTATCACACAAAATCTAAAATAAATATAATATTGCCCAAAATGTGTTTGATTTGTATTTTGAGATAAATTTTTAAATAAAAATTTTGAGGAGAGAGTTTAATTTTTTTTTTTTGGTTGTATATTTTGAAAATAGTTTTGAAATTTGAAAGTTTGAAATGATTTGATATTTTATTATAATTGAGTTAATGTGTATAAAAAAAAATTAATTGAGAATAGGAGAAGAGAGAGAAAGAGTAATTAATTAATGTATAGGAGAGATTAAGTAATTTTAGACATATTTTAAAAAAATTTCAACCAAATAAAATTTTCTGAAAAATTATCTTCAGACATAATTACATGATTACATTCCCCCCTCTCCTCTTTACACTGGCCTATATATAGCCCAATACTCTCTATATCCATTTCTTCATCCCCACTCTCACTTTGCTTCTGTCTGCATTTCACTTTCTCTCAGCAATGGCCTACGGCAGGCTCGCATTGACCGAGCCACTCCTCAACCAAAATCATGAAGCCCTGTCAACGAAAACTCCCAGCCTAAAATTCTTTTTACTCTTCTCACTCGTCTTCACCGTCGCTTCCGCACTCCACACCACAGCTTCGGTCGAATCCGAGCCAGCATTGCGCAGAAAGCTCACCCAAGCCATATCCCGAACGTGCGACCGAACTCGTTACCCGACTCTCTGTGTCAACTCGCTTGTCGACTTCCCCGGCTCAACCTCCGCCGGAGAGCGCGATCTCATCCACATCTCCGTCAACGCAACTCTCCGACGCTTCGACAAAGCGCTATACGTCGTCGTTTCCGATTTCAGCAATCTCGCCATGGACGCTCACGTGAGGTCCGCTTACGATGACTGTCTCGAGCTCCTCGACGACTCGGTGGACCAACTCACTCGCGCTCTCAACTCAATCAATACGAAACGAGCCGGATCGACTCAGGACGTGCTGACGTGGCTGAGCGCGGCGTTAACGAACCAGGACACGTGTACGGAGGGATTGGGGAATGTGAAGGGGTACGTGAAGGATCGGATGCAGGAGAGGTTGAGGGACTTGTCGGCGTTGGTGAGTAATTGTTTGGCGATTTATTCGGCGGCGAAGGGGAACAAGGATTTTGAGGGGATTCCGATTCAGAATCGCCGGCGGAGGTTGATGGAGGAGAATGGTGGTTCGCGGCGGCCGAGTGAGTTTCCGAAGTGGCTGAGCAGGAGAGAGAGGAGGTTGTTGGATATGCCGGTGCAAGGGATTAAGGCTGATATTGTGGTGTCGCAATATGGTAATGGGACGTGTAAGAAGATTTCGGAGGCGATCAAGATGGTGCCTGAGTATAGTAATCGCCGTACAGTAATCTACGTCAGGGCAGGAAGGTAAGTTGCTGTTCCACTTCCCACTTTTCAAAAATTAATTTTTAAAAACTATCAAGATGTACTCCCTCCGTCTCAAAATAATAGTCCCTTTTGAAGAATTTAATTTTTTTTTGGTAATACAATTATTATTTTTGAAAAAAGTTAATTTTTCAAAATTATCCTTTTGATAGTATATTTTTTGAGAATATCAATGTCATAATTGTATTTTTTATATTGTTTATTAATTTAAAAGAAAGGCAAAATAGAAAATTTATATTATTTTTATACTTGATTTTTGAAAAGGGACTAATATTTTGGGACAATAAAAAATGGAATAAGGGACTAATATTTTGGGACGGAGGGAGTAAATACAATTGGTTGAAATGAAATGGACAAATATTATGATTGATGAAAAGTTAAGAGTCATTTAGAATGTTCTAAATAAGTATATTTTTTAATATTTTTATAAAATATGGGTTGAATTTAAAATAATGTATTAAAGAGGTGATGTGACTTAAATAAAATAATGACTTTTTATTTTTTAATTTTTTTAGGAGATATCAAACATAGTCTTAATCCAAAAAATAAGTAGATTGCGTAAATTTAAAATTAATGAAATGTAACTACAGTTGCAATGAATATAATTATTAATTTAAGTAATGTTTGCAAGAATGTAATTTTCTGCATAGAAATGAGAGAATTGGCGTTAATTTTTAATAAGTTTTATATAGATTATTAATAAGGTAAATTATATTTATTTGATAACCATTTAATAGAATTTTATCACATTTAAATAAATTAACATTTACTTATTTATTTTTGTTAAATCAATTTGCTAATTTTTTTAGCTAATGATGAGTACATAAAAATCTAAAATTTGAATGCACTAGATCTTAAGAGTGGGGCCGAAAAGAGATCTATAAATTAATTAAGGTCTATTTTTTGAGGATATGAAATTTTTTTTAAAAAGTAAAAAAATTATTATACAATAAAATAAATTTTCTTTTTATATTTTTACACTTTTTTACATAATTTTTTTTTAAAAAAAAGATAATTTTCAAAACAACTCTAAGTTTAGTCTTCTTTCATAACTATAGAGGAAAATGGTTTGTAAATAAAAAAATTCACACAAAAAATTATGTTGGAATAATGTGAGTGACATTTTAAAAATTATAAATTATTTTAATATATATTTTAATTTGAAATGAATGGATATATTTCTGTCACGGCATTCTACATGAATTTTTTGTAATTTTTTTTTTTTTTATCTAGTTTAGAAAAATTAGAAAGAGAAAATTTTAGTACACGCATTAGCCATTATAATTTGAATTAAAAATTATACACTTATTGCATGAGCAACTCTCGCTAATTTTTCATATATATATATACATATATTTTGGAGAAATATTTTGGTGTGCAATATATACTGTATGTAATTTTATTACAAAATTCTTTAAATTTTTACAAATTTATATAAGTAATATCACAAAAATATTTTATATTCAACTTACATATTTTTATAAAATTACTCATGTAAATTCTTAAAAATATAATTTTTTTTTTTTTCACATATTTTGTGTTACAAAATTTAGTAAAAAATGGAGTGTGGCCAACAACAGAAGAAGATCCGTGTCCACAACTTTACTCTTTATGGCAGTGGTTGGGCTAATGACTTCTCTTACATCAACCTTTATGAAACTTCAGATAGTTCCTCACGTGAACCATCAATGAGTTTTTTTTTTTTTTTCATACAAAAAATGATGAATGGATGCCAGACAGACACATTCTTCTCTTGTTATTGACGATTCAACCCCTTTCTTTTTAAACGTCGGTGATGAGCTTTTTAGATATTATCAAAAACTTGATGATGATTTTGCAATTATGAAAACTGCTAAAATTGTAAAAATGTGTTGAAAATCAACAGGTACGAAGAGAATAATTTGAAGGTGGGAAGAAAGAAGACGAACTTGATGTTCATTGGTGATGGTAAGGGTCTCACCATCATTTCGGGTGGTAAAAGCGTTCTCGATAACATGACGACATTTCACACCGCATCATTCGGTAAATATTATTAATTGTTCACCTTGTTTAATTTGGTTCTATTTAACACATGCATAACGACAAAAGAGTCCTGATACTGTTACATGTTTTTTTTACAATATTTTTTTTACATCTTACTCATAATGACCACACAATATTGTAAAAATATTGTAAAAAAATATGGCTGTCATCTTACTCAAGAAACTGAGTAAAAATTTAAGATATTATTAATTAATAAAAAGTTTATATAGAAGGGATGAACCCTTGTTTTTAAAATGCCACATATGTTTAGGATAAAAAATAATAATTAATGATTAGATATCCTGTTTGGGATTAGCTTTTTTTTTTTTTTACTAAAATAGTTTTTTTAAAAAAAAAGATTAAAATAATTAATAAGATAAAATTTTATATTTAAATAATAATTATTTTATTTTTTCTTTCATAACTATCATATCAATTACAAAAAAAATAAACCATCATCCTAAATGCAACTTTTTAACCTAAAATAAAATTGTTAAATAGTAAAAAAAAATATTAAAATAGTCAAATTTATAAATGGAATCATGGAAAATGATTTGTCTTCCTAAAAAAACTCTCCCTAATCCCCATAATGCCCAAAACGACGTCGTTTTGAGTAATTTTTTTTTTTTGCCTTGATATGAAAATTAGGGGAATTAGAGAGCCAAAAATTAAGACTTCCTAGCACAACCCATGGAATCATAATGTCATTGGTATTACGGTTTTAAGAAATCCATGTGGCATATCAAAACTAGACAATAGGTCAAAAATTAAACAAAGTGATAATATGGGTCCCTCGTGTGAGAAGAGAAGTAAAATAGTAATGCTGTAGTTAGTTGAGGGATTTGAGGAGGGATTTGAGGAGGGAAATGAAAAAGAAAGGTGAAATATATATAAAATATACCTACATTTTACCTGGTTTCATACACCTTTTCTCTTTCTCTTTCTAAATCCCTCCTTAAATCCCCTAACCAAACACAACATAAGGGTCTGTCTAGGAATAAACAATTTTAGTTAAAAAGTTTTTTAAAAGAAAATCATTTCTTTCACTCTACTTTTTTGCATGAGTCTGATTGTAACATTGATTGCTCTTAAGCCTGTGTTGCATAAGAAAAATATTACTGACATAGAAATAAATGACAAAATAAAACACAGACACTTATATATGCATAGAAATATGTAAAAATAAGATAATGTTATAATACATATTTTTAAAATATAAGTAATGATATTTGTGAGTTTAATTCTCATAAATATCATAATTCAATCATAACTAAAGATAAATATAAACATCATGTCTAGATTTACATACAACTACATTGATTCAAGTAAAAGCACGGTTCAATTAAAATTTTAATTATTTCAACACAAGGAAGTTATTTAACATGTCCCAAAAATTAGTAAATAAAAAATGAAATGTACTCAATGCTACTATGCTAGATGGTGGACAATATGGTAATTGCAGCAACTGAACAACCTGCAAAAAAAGTACCATATGTGTCGATCCTTATCTTCTTCTGTCACATTATTCACATTATTGGAGGTGGGTCATGGGCATGTCATTGTTAAAGCCATTGATAACTGGATTCCATTATTAGCTAATTGAATTGATACTCCACTAATCATATTCTTCTTCTTCTTATACATTGCAACACCACTTCCATTAGCACAAGTGAAAGGACACATCATTCATTCTTCTTTGGTGATAAAAAAATATATATTTATAATGATATTTTTTACAATAATGATAATCTTAATGGTGTTAATAAAAGTCATGAAATTCTTACCCTTAGATATTTTGCATTTAAATATGTACTGATATCAATTGACACAATTACCGTCTCCCTTACCTAGATAGACAATTCCATCTATATTAATTTTCTATAGATTCTGAACCTATATTCTACGAGAAAAGTTAGGGATCATGAAATTTTTTTCATGAAAATAATCATGAAAGATTTATGATCCTTGGATTACCTTGATTAGTGTGTGGTGCTTTATTTTAAGTATAATCCAAGGATCACAAAGCTTTCATGATTATTTTCATGAAAGATTTTTCTTGATACCTAACATTGCTGATATTCTATTTACAATTCATTATTTCTATCTCATTGACGTCTCTTTTTTAGTATATCAATATATACCCAGCCTAATTCTTTCTTTTCTTTTTTTTTTTCTTTTCTATACTTTTTCATAGATGAATTCCACATATTTTCACATCTAGGATTTACATATACCACTGTCAAGAGGAAATTTCTTATTATTTGGTGAATTACCTAATTATTCCCATTTCTTTCTCTCTCTTAGATATTGTAACACTTCTAATTATTCAACATTGGATATGAGTATTTGGATACTGTTGACATTTTGACTAAATAATAAAAGGTAAGGTATTTTAGTCTAAAAAATGATCATTCATTGGACTACCAAATAATTAACAGTATACCATATTCTTTTTGATTTTGTCATTATTATAAAAAAAAAATATCAAGAAACACTATAATTGTTTCACAATATGCGATTGTTTCTGTGACGTAATTATGTACTCTTATAATAATTGTATAAGATGAAGATTGTTTTGACTTAATACTTGAACATTTTCTGGTCTACAGCTGCCACCGGCAGTGGATTCATTGCCCGAGACATAACATTTGAGAATTGGGCCGGATCCAGCAGGCACCAAGCAGTGGCTCTCCGCGTCGGTGCCGACCACGCCGTGGTGTACCGGTGCAATATCATCGGCTACCAGGACACCCTGTACGTACACTCGCAACGCCAATTCTTTCGTGAATGTGACATATACGGAACAGTTGATTTCATATTCGGAAATGCAGCAGTAGTTTTCCAAAATTGCAGTATGTACGCCCGAAAACCCATGTACTTTCAAAAAAACACAATTACCGCTCAAAATCGAAAAGACCCTAACCAAAACACCGGCATTTCAATCCACGCCTGTCGAATTCTCGCCTCCTGGGATCTCCAGCCATCGAAAGCAAACTTTTCAACCTACCTAGGCCGGCCCTGGAAACTGTACTCGAGAACCGTGTACATGATGTCATTCATTGGTGACCACGTGCACACCCGGGGGTGGCTAGAGTGGAACGCCACATTTGCACTTGACACCCTGTACTATGGGGAGTACATGAATTACGGCCCGGGATCAGCCGTCGGCCAACGGGTCAAGTGGCCGGGGTATCGGGTAATCAATTCCACGGTAGAGGCAAGCAAGTTCACGGTGGCCGAATTTATTTTTGGGTCGTCGTGGTTACCATCGACCGGGGTGGCATTTTTAGGAGGATTATCTGTTTGAAATTACTAATCATTAAGTGTTATTATATAGGTGAATCTTACAGGGGATACTCCAAACTATTGGATAGTTAGATTGAAACGTATGTTTTGTTTGTATGATATTTATAATATAATCTTTCTGTTCTATTTAAGTACAAAAAATGAATATTAATAATGTTTGTTGGTGTATTAATTTTGTTCCTGTAATATGTGTATAGGATGTTGTACTCTCTTAAGAATTAAGAATTTAAATATAGAAAAAAGTATTTAAAAAAAATAGTATGGATTTTAAATTCAATTTTTGTATGATAAAATTTATATTTAAATTAAATTTGGACTATATTATATTATTGTTTTAATGTTTTTGTGTGTTTAAATTCAATATTGTAATGTGTTGCTACTTTGACTTTGTTTTTTGGCTGGTGTCTAGTAGATGTGCAAACTCTTTTTTTTATAATCATAAATGTATGTATGTCGGGTCGCTTTACATATAAAAAAATATTGTTGAAAAATCTGGGGATGGCAATACTTCTGTCCGGTTCTGTCTCTCCGTATCGCTTGTCCTGTTTCGGACAAATTTTTCTATCCTGGTAAGAAAGTGGGATCAAGATTGATTTTTCATTCCTTTCTATCCTGATTCCCTGCTCCCGCCCATCCCTGCCTCACTACATGCACTTGTATTTTAATACTATTTGTTGTATTATTGTTTATTAAAAATATGAAACAAATATACAAACATAAGAAAAGTATTGCAGTAAAATACATGTGAATGAGAGTATGAAGTGTGCTCCACAACACAACTCTCATTTATATCTCACACTATTGTCAGTTGAATTGGCTTCGTATTTTATATTTCTGATATTTCTTTGTTATTGCTGTGGAAAGTGGTAAATTTATAGGGTTTGGTGTGGTATAGATTTGAATCCCTAACACATTGAGTTGTTTAAAGTGGTCATGAGACCATTTGCAGAAGGATGGTCCACATGCTAGCAACTCCTACTGTATTTTCTGAGCTGTAAAATGGCAGAACCACACTTGCAAAGAAGGAAAATACATGTGCTTTTTTTGGGGGTCAAAAACTTGGTGTTGGTTTGTTTGTTGTTGATGCTATAAATGAGAGTTTGGCCATACCTCGTCTCGAGGAAAGTGAGGGGGAAATTTCCAGCTCTGAGGTGGGGGTGATCTTGTCCCAATCAACTTGCATATAACAATGTTCCCCATTTAAAATAACAATAATAAATTTACAATTTGAAATATTTGAATAAAACAAGCTTGCATCTAGTTCACTTTGTAGCCGTGAGGGTTCCGTTTACAAGGTTGCAGTCAGTTCAATCTGTTTTGATTAACTAAATTGTCAACCAAGGGGTGTGGTCGAGTGATACAATCTCAAGGTAAGCTTGTCTCTCCTCTCCTCCCTTATGTGATTAGGTCTTTTGAAATAAATGATCAAAATTTATAGATTCCATCGAGTGAATCATTCTTACAAAACAATCAATGTCATCACATATTTGCTTGGCAATTACTTGGTTAAATCATACTTGTCTTAAACAACTAAATATATATACATATATATATCTATATTTGTAAATTGATCATGTGCTTACTAATATCCGATCAACGTAATTCTTTGCATTAAGAGAAAATTAATGATCAATTTATTCTAAGGAGGATATAAGGTATTAAGTCCCGTAGATATTTTTTTGTTGATGAGAGGTTCACGCTTTGTGAAATAGTTTGGTGAGAAATCTTTTCGTTGATTTTGGAAGACATTTTGTTTTCAATTTTATCCCTTAATTTATCTATTGATTTTTTTATCTGTTTGACATTTCGTTGACTATCTGTTCAAATTTATATCTTTTTGTTCAATTTTTCTTCTATCTGTTCAAATTTTGTCTATCTATTCAATTTTTTTTTTTTTTTTTTTAACCTCTCTATTGAATTTTTATAATTAATATTTTTTATCTATTTAAATTCACACTATTTTTGAACTTTCTGTCTATTTGTGCTTCTATCCAGTTCTCTTTTATCTCTCTGCATCTTTTTTCTCCCTCTGTTTGTTGAAAAAATCTCTATTCAATTTTTTTTCTATTTGTTAAAATACCAAGCCAAACTAAATTCTATCTGTTCAAATCTCTCTTTCCCTGGCTCTCTCTCTCTCTCTATTACAATATGTTTCATTACCATCACCAATGACCAAAAAAAAAAAATCTCAGATCTTCATCATCATCATCAACAACAACAAGAATCTTTCTTTAGAACAGAAAGATAGAGAGAGAGAGAAGATGATGAGATGGTTAGGGTTTGTTTGGGTTTAGAACATATATATATATATATAGAGAGAGAGAGAGAGAGAAATGAGTTTGATGGTAAAAAAGGTAGAGCAGTGCTTTAAATATATATGGGGTAATTTAGTTATTTCGTAAAGGCTTGTCCTTATGAATATACAAAATTAACGCATGGACTTTTGGACAAAGAAAATCCAAGATTGGATTTTTAACCCTAGCACCTTGTATTAATGATTTTCTCAATAAATCTTAATAATTTAATAATTTAGATCATCAAAATAGACCTCATATGATTCACATCCTTGCAAACTAAATCCTTTCAATTTATAAGCCATGCAAAAGGCAGATATACTATAGTTTTTTTTTTTATTAAAAAAAAGGGGTTGTTAGGCTACACTAATCTCCAACCCCAAGCTAAAACCTCTCTTGAGGAGGAATTTAAGAGCACCCTGTAAAGAGTTTCAATGTGTCAAACCCTTTTTAAAAGAATTTTTAGTACGACACTTATCGCCGAGCCAACCCTTCTTGGCGCACATATATACTTTAGTTGACTCTTCTATTTTAATGTTGGACCATCAAATGGTGGTGGGCTATTGGGACCCACACCACTTATGATTTAACAAATTAAATGCTCACCAGCTCAAGTCTCAGTGGCACACGAAATTAAGGGCTCGTTCGTGAAACAATCGGTTTAGTCAAAAAAAAAAAAAAATAAAAAATTATTAAAAAAATTAAAAAATTAATAATTTATATTAAAAAGTTAAAGATTTTATTTTTTTTTAATTTTTTGTACAAATTTTCGTAAAAAGTTAAAAAGTCATCTTAAATATATTAATTTTTTTATATCATATTTTAGCTAAAAAGTTAAAAAGTTATTAAAAAAACTATTCCCAAACAAGGCCTAAGAACATAAAAAATAAGCAAAAAGTGTAAATTAGTGGTAAATTTATAAAATATTTATAAATTTATTAAAAAAATAATTATAATTATTAAAATTGATAAAATTTCATATTAATTAGAATTTTTTTAAAAATACATATATTGATTTATAATTTTTCCTAAAATATAAATAAAATAAGATATTATGAATATCACTAAGAACACTATATCCAGATTTCATAAAATAATTATTTTAAAACTATTGCATACAAAACATCAAATTATGAATCTATTGGGTTTTGTTCCAAACTTCCTTTAATTTAGTGCTTATTAATAGAAGATATGTGTTGAAAAAAAAAAAAAAATGCTCGAATTTTCAAAAGGGACATAAATATATCAACAATGATTCATCCCTCTTTTTCTCCCACCCCCTTTGACCCCCTCTCTCTCTCATTGGTCCCCTTTTCTTTTTCTTTTTCTTTTTTTTCCTGCTCCTCCAATCACCACACCGCCACGTGGCAAAGGGGGTGACCCCCAAAAGGGGGTCCCAAGCATTATTCCATAATATATATATATATATATATATATTTTTCCCTCTCTCCAAAAGGATCATATTTATTTAATTTTTTTCTCATTTTATTTTGAGAGGTCCTACCCACCAAAACCTTAGGTACCCTTCTTTGTCTTTAGGATTAAGAATGAGATAGCCTCAAACAAAGAAGCCCTTCTAGAGTAGGTCTATGAATTTGTCAAAATGGCTTAAAGTTAGGTCATTGGCTTAAAAATCGTACATTTCACTAGAATATCACGAGTTTGACTATTTCTAATACATAGATTTTCTCTTAAAAATTTATTTGGAAATTTGGTCTCATGGGCAGCTCAACGGTAAAGCCAACAAAGCAATTGTTTTATGTCCCCAATTTTTCAATTCTACAATTTGTTTAAAGCCAATATGTTGGTGCTTTTGGTGCAGTTCATAAATCTGATTTATAATTTTTTTATTTTGAAAGTTTGTGTCAATTTGTTTGGCATATTTTCTATTTACAATTTATAAAGTAAAAATAACTTTTAAAAAATTGAATTTTTAACTTGAGAAACCTTTTACCATCCAGACCGTTATAAATAAGGTTCATATAGGTTCTACAACTTCATTTACAAAAAAAATGCCACAATTTAGATTTAAAAAAAAAAAAAATTCATTACATGACAAGATCACAATTTTTTTGATAGCCTACATGCTATGGTTAAGATGGGGGATTTTATTTACACCTAAAAAAATATGGATAAACTACTAATAGGTCCTAATAATTGAATTTAATTCCTATCAAGTCTTATTAAAAATAAGTCTTAATAAAAGTGTTGTTAAAAATAATTTTTTGTGACATTTTTTGCATGTTGCTAAAAATTGACAAGTAGTAGCTTTTTTTTTTTTTTTTTTATGATTTTTATAAATTGTTGCTAAAACTTACAATTAGTGATTTTTTTTGTGACAAATTTTTTAAACTATCGTTGAAAGT
Organism: Camellia japonica; assembly: GCA_030407325.1. Lineage (NCBI taxonomy): Eukaryota > Viridiplantae > Streptophyta > Magnoliopsida > Ericales > Theaceae > Camellia > Camellia japonica. Next base: position 162,194,341 of record JAPPVO010000032.1, read on the forward strand.
TGAAAATTAGTGACTTTTTTTTTGTGATGATCTTTTTAAACTGTCGCTAAAACTTATAATTACTTGACATTTTTTGTGACAATTTTCAAATTATTGCTGAAAATTAACAACTAATGACATTTTTAATAGTGTTTGATAAAAAATGCCATAGGACCTATTGGCCAATAAACCTACCTATTGGGACATACACGTAAGTTTTCCTAAAAATCATTAAGTACTCTCAATTTTTCAGTATACTTTGTTCAATTATTTAAGGTTTTATGTTACTCGTAGTATACCTTATAATTTTTTCTCAAATTAACCTTCAAAATACACTCAAATAAAAACAAAGTCACCATATTATATAATTCAGACTTTCAGATCCAAACATGTCCATCAGCATACAAAGACAAATGCTGGAGCAAAAGCTCTTTACCAAGCATACCTTACTTCCCCTGATCACTTCACTTTGGGTTATTTATGTTTCTTATGATTAGGCCCAACAGTTAGGGGTATAAATTTGGTCCGGTTTGACCCATGAGCCTTGTAGGCTGTCGCTAAAATTTGGCCTGCTCGGCCTAGCCCAGCCCACAGGCTAGAAAATTAGGCCCAGGCCCAGGGAGTATTCGAGCCTTGGATGGGCCAGCGGGTTGGGCCTCGGGCCGGGTCGGTGGGTCTGGGCTTTGGATTAGGCAGGGCTTGAACATTTTTTTTTTATATTGTTTTCTATATTTTTTACTAAAATTTTATTTCTTTCCACAAAAAATGACATTGGGCCTCGGGCCGGGATTTGAGTGGGTCTTTAGCGAACTGATGGACCGAACTTCAAAATAATGGCCTAGGGTCCCCGACCGGGCTCGGGCCCAGGCCCATCCCAGGCCGTGAGAGAACTTCGGACCACCCACGGACCACGGATCATTTTTACACTCCTACCAACAGCCCACTGGAGCAATTTTCTATTTTCCCATTGATTCCTATGAATATAGGACACTTTTATTTCTCATTTAATTTACGGGTTGTGGTTGTAGTCACCAATTGTGAAAGAGGAAAATCATTTCTTCTGCTTTGCCACCCAAGAGAGCAAGCTGGCTCGGTTCCTATGCCGATTCATTATATAATATCTTGGAAAAATATATCAATGATAAGATTTTGCTCGGTTTTGAAAGTCCGAACATTAATAATGTTAAATAAGTTGAATATGCATTTTCACATAAAAAAACACAAAATTCAAGAATTGTATTTTGATACTTATGTCAATACTTATAAGGATAAAAAATAATGATGTTGATAATAATGGTAAATTTTGGTGAGATGGTTTGAAGTTTTGAAGTAAAGAAAAAGAACAACATAAAACTGTTGGAAAAATGGTTTTATATAGGCTTATTTGGGCCATCTTTGAGCCCAAAATAGAGTGGGCCTCAAATGTCTTTTGAGGTGGGTCCGAAGAAGTGACGTATTCCTTGCCTTCCTTGCCGCGTGGCAAGTCACACGGTGAAGACGGTTCGTCAAAACCATTTATGAGTGAATGGGAAGTTGACGTCGTTTTCGGGTTCGTGAAATTGAAAATTTAAGTTTTAAATGTGGGTTTCCTTTTGAGGCTTGTCTCACATTGAAATTTGAAGATAACTTATGTGTGTATATAAGTTCTAAACTACAACACTTGGGTTGGGCCCCAAGGGGCACCCCAAGTTTGTAGAAGGGAGGAGTTATAGACAAAGTGAACCTTGGCCCAAACCACCACACACATGCGCTGCCGCCGTCCGTCCGGGCGCGGATGTGGGTTGGGTCAGGTCGGTTCTAATATTAATTTTTTGGACAAAATTCTTTTGAATTTTTCAAAAAAAAAATTTATTTTAGGAATTTAATTCCAAATTTGAATTTGAAATTCAAATTGTTATAATTTTGTGCCTCTTTTCTGAACCAAATTCCACAACAGATTTTCAGTCCAAACAGTTTATTAACTGTTCAAAATCGGACAAATTCATAACTGTGCAGACAGATTCAAATTCTAGACAGTTTTGTTGCAAATCTGTTTGAATTTTGAATGATATCTGTCCAATTCAAAATAGCACATGTTCAGTGTCTAACAGCACCTGTTCGGACAGCAGTGTTTGCTTATAAATACCTATAATTTCTAGCAGTCTTGGTATAAAAAAAAACAATATGAAATTATTCCATATTGCTGTCCAGAATTTTCTCCTTTGCATTTTATTCTTCATTCTAGTTTTAGAGAAAATTAAAGAGAGAATTGAACACAAGGTTCAAGTTCGCCGGACAAATTTGTTTGGAGTGCTACTACAAATTTGTGAAGATCATTGTATCTTGGGAGATAGACGTCACTTAACCGTAAGCACCGTAGCGAGGCGAATCTGTCTTAAGGATAGAGTGTCACACACTCGACTTGGTCTTTTATTTTTCATTCGGTTCTATAAAATAAATTCTATTAGTTATTTATTTTATTTACACAGAAGACTGTTCCAACAATCTTAAGACAGATTCGAATTATTCTGTTTACAGAATTTTTCATTTGTTTCTCTTTCTCATTCTTCGTTTACAAAAATTATTTTCTGTGGATTTACAAAATAATATTCTAGTTGGAAAGACAAATAATGATTATATACTATTTGACAGATAGTAGTAATATACTGTTTATTTTCTTTGACAACTAGTAGTAATATACTGGTGTCATTAACAATTCAGAATATTTATTTGTGAAATTTTTTCAGAAATTAATTTTGGTTTTAAGAAATTATTTTTGAGTGTTCATTAATTAAAATTATGTTTAGTGTTTTAATTATTGAAGTGTTACAGAAATTTAATTTCTGTGTGGAATTAATTTGGTTTTCTAACTTAATTGAAAAAATAAAAGTTACATTATTGTTTCTTTTATTTTTATAGAATTTAATTATGTGAATTTGGATTTATTTTCTGTGTAGTATAAATTCTAATTGATGGCTACTGAAACTAATGTCCAAACAAGTACTAGTGTAGTGGCTGCAATTGCGCCAACCCCCTCTCCTGTTGTGACAGTACCGGTAAATCACGGTGAGAAGCCAAAGAAGTTCTCAGGAACTGATTTTAAAAGACGGCAACAGAAAATGTTGTTCTATCTTACAACTCTGAACCTGGCTCGTTTTCTCCGTGAGGATGCTCCTATTTTGAAAGAGGATGAAACCAACCGGCAAGTGGTTGCTGCGGTCGATGCCTGGAAACATGCTGATTTCCTTTGCTGAAACTACATCTTGAATGAACTTGACAACACATTATACAACGTCTACAGTCCTATCTAGACGGCAAAGGAACTTTGGGAGTCTTTGGAGAAAAAATACAAAACAGAAGATGCCGACTCAAAGAAATTTGTGATTAGCAAATTCCTGGATTTTGTGATGGTTGATTCTAAGACTGTGATCAGCCAAGTTCAAGATCTCCAACTCATTCTGCATGACATTCACGCAAAGGGCATGTCTCTCAGTGAATCCTTCCAAGTTGCAGCCTTAATTGAAAAATTACTACAAGGTTGGAAGGAATTCAAGAATTACCTCAAACACAAGTGCAAAGAAATGTCTTTGGAAGAATTAATTATGCATTTGAGGATTGAGGAGGACAACCGCAATTCTGAAAAGCGGGCTGGTAAGCATCCTATGGATTCTAAGGCAAATGTGGTGGAACATGCTCCAAAAGCAAAGAAACGTAAGTTTTCTGAAGAAAGTTCATCATAAGGCTCTAAAGGGGGGGGGGGAGGGAAATAAAAAGTGCAAGTTTAATGGCAAATGTTACATCTGTGACAAAGAGGGATATCGGGCCAAAGATTGCCGTAGCAAAGGCAAAGGCAAAAGCAAAAGAAGAACAAGCAAGAAGCCTGCTCAAGCCCATATGACCGAAGTGGACAATATTTCCAATGGTGTAGATGACATCAATCTTTCTGCAGTTGTTTCCGAGGCAAATCTTGTCGGAAATCCTAAAGAATGGTGGGTGGACACTGGTGCTACTCGCCATATCTGTGCCGACAAAAAGATGTTCACATCTTATTCTACAGTGGACAATGGTGAACAACTTTTTATGGGCAATTCCTCAACTTCCAAAGTTGAAGGACAATGAAAGATTGTACTTAAGATGACATCTGGAAAGGAACTTACTCTCAACAATGTGCTGCATGTATCGGATATTCGCAAGAATCTTGTTTCCGGATTTTGTTGAGTAAGAATGGGTTTAGGTTAGTGTTTGAGAGTGATAAATTTGTACTTACTAAGAATGAGATGTATGTAGGAAAATGTTACATGTCTGATGGCCTTTTCAAGATGAATGTAATGACCGTTGTACCCTCAGTTATTAACAAAAATACATCTTCTTCTTACTTGCTTGAGTCTTCAAATTTATGGCATGGTAGACTAGGACATGTTAATTATGGATCTTTGCGTAGATTAATTAATATGGAATGTTTACCTAAATTTGACATTGATTCAAATCATAAATGTGAAATTTGCGTTGAGGCAAAATTATCCAAAACTTCTTTTCATTCAATTGAAAGAAGTACGGAACCACTTGAATTAATTCATAGTGACATTTGTGATTTTAAATCAATTCAAACTAGAGGTGGGAAAAAATATTTCATCACTTTTATAGATGACTATACTAGATATAGTTATGTTTATTTACTTCGAACCAAGGATGAAGCTTTGGAAACCTTTATTTAATATAAGAATGAAGTTGAAAATCAACTTGGTAAGAAAATCAAAAAACTAAGAAGTGATAGAGGTTGTGAATATGAATCACCTTTTGGTGAGTTTTGTAAAGAGCATGGAATAATTCATCAAACCACCGCTTCTTACTCACCTCAGCAAAATGGAATTGCTGAAAGGAAAAATAGGACTTTAAAAGAAATGATGAATGCCATGTTAATAAGTTCTGGATTACCTCAGAACTTGTGGGGGGAAGAAATATTTTCTGCTAATTATATACTTAATAAAGAAAGTGAATCAAACACCTTATGAATTGTGGCATGGAAGAGTACCATCCTACAAATACTTAAAAGTGTGGGAGTGTTTGGCTAAAGTGGCTATTCCTAGTCCTAAAAAGACTAAGATAGGTCATAAGATCATTGATTGCATTTTCATTGGTTATGCCAAGAATAGTAGTGCATATCGGTTTTTGATTCATAAATTAGAACATTCTAAAATGCATGTAAATACTATTATTGAATCTCGGAATGCATCTTTCTTTGAACATGTATTTCCAAATAAGACTGGACAAGAGACTAGTAATAATAAAAGATCTCATGATGCTATTACTAGTCAAGATCAAGAACATGAACATGATCAATAGCAAGAGCTAGATCAAAATGAAGAAAATGAACTTAGGTGTAGTAAACGTGTTAGAATTTCAAAATCTTTTAGTCCAGATTTTCTAACATTTTTATTAGAAAATGAGCCTTTAACTTTTAAAGAGGCTATGTCCAGTCCTGAGGCTCCTTTATGGAAAGAAGCTATCAATAGTGAAGTTGAATCCATCTTGCAAAATCACACTTGGGAATTAGTGGATTTGCCACCAGGTTGTAAACCTCTTGGGTACAACTAGATTTTTAAAAGAAAAATGAAAGCGGATGGATCAATTGACAAATACAAGGTAAGACTTGTGGTCAAAGGGTATATATAAAAAGAAGGTCTTGATTACTTTGACACATATTTATCGGTTACTAGAATAACATCCATTAGAATGCTAATTACTATTGCATCTTTGTATAATCTAGAAATTCATCAAATGGATGTGAAAACCGCTTCCTTAAATTGTGAGTTAGATGAAGAAATTTACACGGAACAACTAGAAGGATTTTTTGTTCCAGGAAAAGAAAAGAAAGTGTGTAAATTGGTTAAATCATTATATGGTTTAAAACAAGCGCCAAAGCAATGACATGAGAAATTTGACAAGACAATGATATCAAATGGATTTAAAATTAATGAGTGTGACAAATGTGTTTATATTAAAAACATAGGCAAAGGTTATGTCATTGTATGTCTTTATTTAGATGATATGCTCATCATAGGTAGTAATAATGATATGATTAAAACTACCAAGAAAATGTTGAATAAACACTTTGACATGAAGGACATGGGCATTGCTGATGTAATTCTTGGTATGAAAATTACGAAAACATCAGAAGGTTATGCTTTGTCCCAATCTCATTACATTGAGAAAATACTTGACAAATTCAGCAAAGATGATGATCATCTTGCTAGAACACCTGTAGATGTTAATTTGTTTCTATCTAAGAATGTACAGGAAAGTATTTCTCAATTAGAGTATGCCCAAATTATTGGAAGCTTAATGTACTTGATGAACTGCACTCGCCCAGATATAGCTTATGCAGTAAGTAAATTAAGTAGATATACGAGTAATCCGGGAGTAGAACACTGGAAAGCAATTATAAGGGTTCTAAGATATCTCCGATTTACTCGTAACATTGGGCTTAATTATACTAGATATCCAGCAGTACTTAAAGGATACTGTGATGCAAATTGGATATCGGATACTAGAGACTCAAAGTCCACCAGTGGGTATGTTTTTACTCTTGGTGGGGTGGTTGTATCTTGGAAATCCTCCAAACAGACTTGCATTGCTAGGTCTACTATGGAATCAGAATTCATAGCTTTAGATAAAGCTGGGGAAGAAGCAGAATGGCTTCGCCACTTCCTTGAAGATATTCCAATATGGCCAAAACCGGTGCCTGCTATTTGCATACATTGTGATAGTCAATCAGCAATAGATAGAGCACAAAGTCATGTGTATAACGGTAAGTCACGACACATTCGTCGTCGACATAACACCGTGAGACAACTACTCTCTAATGGAATTATTTCCATTGAATATGTGAAGTCTAAAGACAACATAGCGGATCCACTAACCAAAGGGTTAGTAAGAGAGTTAGTTGAGAATTCATCGAGGGGAATGGGATTAAAGCCTATTAAATAAGAGTTACCACAACGGCAACCTAACCTAGTTGACTGGAGATCCCAAGATCTAGGTTTAAAGGGACAACCGAGTTGTGAATGACTCAGAAGGATCACTGGGGAGTCCAACTCCTACCCATTTCTAGGATGAAATAAGTGATGACTGCAGTGTTATAGGTTAAGTAGAATTTTTAATGATTCTTATATCTAGATAAACCTAGTGGAGTATGGCTGGATACTCTTTATAAGAATCACCTATGTGAGTGTGAATTGGGCCGGTTCTATGAGATTTGTGAAGGGCTACATTTCTCTAGAGCACTCATGAAAGACCAGGTTGTTTAGGGCCAAAATGAACACAATAGTGAGAACTAAACTGTGTCTGGGGATATACTATGTGAGTTCTATTGTCTTGGTTTACACAAACGGCTGAACAGTTCAAGACATCATGTTCACTGGTTAGCTAGTAAATCCGATAGTGTCTTACAAGGGAAGGTTCAAAGCCAAAAGCTACTTATCCTCCGCAGAATATTTTCAATTTATGTACTTTCTGTAATTAGATCATGTTGTTGCATTTTCTCTCCTTCAAATTCCATTCATGTGGGGGATTGTTGGAAAAATGGTTTTATATAGGCTTATTTTGGGCTATCTTTGAGCCCAAAATGGAGTGGGCCCCAAACGTCTTTTGGAGTGGGTCTGAAGAGGTGACGTGTTCCTTGCCGCGTGGCAAGTCACACGATGAAGACGATTCGTCAAAACTATTTATGAGTGAATGGGAAGTTGACGTCGTTTTCAGGTTCGTGGAATTGAACATTTAAGTTTTAAATGTGGGTTTCCTTTTAAGGCTTGTCCCACATTGGAACTTAAAGATAACTTATGTGTGTATATAAGTTCTAGACTACAACACTTGGGTTGGGCCCCAAGGGGCACCCCAAGTTTGTAGAAGGGAGGAGTTATGGACAAAGTGAACCTTAGCCCAAACTACCACACACGCGCGCACGTTCCGCCGCTGCTGTCCGTTCGGGTGTGGGTCGGGTCGGTTCTAATATTAATTTTTTGGACAAAATTCTTTTGAATTTTTCAAAAAAAAAAAAAATATTTTAGGAATTTAATTCCAAATTTGAATTTGAAATTCAAATTGTTGTCCATAATTTTGTGCCTCTTTTCTGAACCAAATTCCACAACAGATTTTCAGTCCAAACAGTTTATTAACTGTTCAAAACTGGACAGATTCAAATTCTGGACAGTTTTGTTACAAATCTGTTTTAATTTTGAATGATATTTGTCCAATTCATAATAGCACATGTTCAGTGTCTAACAGCACCTGTTCAGACAACAGTGTTTGCCTATAAATACCTATCATTTCCAGCAGTCTTGGTATGAGAAAAAAATATGAAATTATTCCATATTGCTGTCCAGAATTTTCTCCTTTGCATTTTATTCTTCATTCTAGTTTTAGAGAAAATTAAAGAGAGTATTGAACACAAGGTTCAAGTTCGTCGGACAAATTTGTTTGGAGTGCTACTACAAATTTGTGAAGATCATTGTATCCTGAGAGATAGACGCCACTTAACTGTAAGCACCGTATCGGGGAGAATCTGTCTTAAGGACAGAGTGACACACACTCGACTTGATCTTTTATTTTTCATTCGGTTCTATAAAATAAATTCTGTAAGTTATTTATTTTATTTTGTTTGATTTAGTTTCAATTTATTTTATTTACACAGAAGATTATTCTAACAAAAACAATTGAAGCTTTGAGAAGAAGATAAAGAATACATATATATGATTAGGGTATACCATGGAAAAAAAAAAAAAAATCTTATTTTAAGGTTTAATATGTGTTGTCCTTATTAGTAAATTTCTATTAAGGTATAATAGAAATTAAAAATTAAAAATTTTAGTTGAACAAACTTAATAATTTTATATATTTCTGCATTTGTTTTGTTATTTTTATTTTTTTGAAAAAGAAGTCCCGATCCAAATGAAAAAAGATTCATAAAAAAAGGGGTACAAAATCAGCTACACTAGTTAACTTAACTTAAAGGGTTAAATTCATGTCCCTTATGGTTTGGAACTGAAATATTTCATCCCCCCATCGTTTAAGAATAATGTTAATGAGTAAGGTTAATAATAATGTCATAACACTAATTGGTACACTAATTGGTGCATGTAGCATCACTGATAATTTAAATATAGTCAGAAAATCTCTATGCAGTTTTGGACTATAGTGTTATCGTTAGGTTTTTCATCCAAACTAATGGAAGGTGTATCATTTTTTAGAGTGGGTTTTATTTTATGAAAAATTAGAATGAAATTCATACAAGATTAATATGTTAATTAAATTAAAATATAATTAATAATTCATCTAAAATATAAAATATAATTAAGAATTGATTTAAAATTAATAAATAAAATATAAAATAAACAAAAAATAAGAAAGGCACCCGGTCCATAAATCTAAATTCTAATTTTGTTTGGCCGAAGAGTCAAGCACTCAAGTACTTTATCCAAAAGGACATCTTTAAGTTAAATGACCAAATTAACCCCTCTCTCTATATATATGAGTGCTGCTATTAGCATCTATCTTTCTTCTCTGGACCCTCTATTTTAAATTTTTTTTTTAATTCCAATTTTGTTCGAACATAAAGTTACATTTTTACCTTTATCTCTAACATTCTAACCCTAATTTCTCAAATCCAAACCCTAACCCTAATTTTTTTAACCCTACCCCCACTAACCTTTTCACCACCATTTCCATTGGTGACCACCACTACCACTGCCGACCTTTCTTTTCATCTCTGGCAATTTTGCTACCATTGTGTGTCTTTCTCATCCTCCTTATTCTTTTTCTTCTCCCTTGTTCATCAAACCCAATCTGATTTAGATTCCCCATTATCATCATATCTCCTTATCAAACAAACCCAGTCAACTCTGTGTGTGTGTTGTAATTCTTACTCTGTGAAATGATTGATGTTTGTGTTGCGTATGTCTATGTGGATTGTGTTTTGAATTGGGTTTGTTGTCTTCAATTGATATACTCCCCTTGTTCTTCTTTTTCAGATTGAAATGTTTAATGTTCTTGTTGCTTGGGTCTATTTGGACTGTGTTTGGAGAGTGAGAGAGAGAGAGAGAGAGAGAGAGAGAGAGAGGATGATGAGGAGACTGATCTAATTAGTGATTTGAATTGTTCAATTTGTAGAGAAAGATTTGAGTTGACAAGTTACTTTGAAGATGATGATAATGGGGAGTCAAAAAATGAAAGGCATAGTTGGTATTAAGGTGGGGGTTTAAAAAATAAAAATAAAAAAATGAGGGGATTCATTTTGTTGGGTGGGGGTTTAAAGAAATGGAGGGACTAAAGTAAAGAGGTAGGTGTTAATAGCAGCCCTTATATATATATATATATATATCACACACGCACGGTGCAAAAAAATCAAAATCCCTTATTCCCTCTCTTTCTCTCTCTCTTTCTCCACCGTCGTAGCCGATTCAATGACGGTTTTGGGCGCTGCTGACGGTCGCTCATTTTCATCATCATCCCTGATTTGATTCTCTCTCTCTCTCTCTTTGGAGATGGGGGGTCGCCCTCTCAAAAACGAATACTACTTGTTGTCAATTTGTACACTAGTATCATTACAACAACCATTATCAACCACCACCAATGCCTCCTCCTCATCTCCGGTCGTAATCTCAACCGGCGAGAGAGCGACGACGGCATCGATAAGTATAGTTGTCAAGGTGAAACCAGACGCAGACTGATTGTTGGACCACGAAGCTGCCACGTCTTGAGCGACACAGATGTTGCTGCAATTCCTCCAAGCCTTGATGCTAAGTTGTTTGACAAAGTTCGAAAGGAAGCCGAAGATCAAAGAGAACAGATTGGAGGCCTCGAATGATCCACAACTCTCCCCAACCCTAGCCTTACTAGAGAATCGGCCGGAGCTCTGGTTCTCAATCGGACTTTCGAATCTTTCTTTCTCAACTCTAAGGCCATGGACGCCCTCATCTCCGACCTTCAATCTCATATTAACGAGGTCCCTCCCATTATCTTCATTCGTGTCTTTGTATATATATATATATATATATGTTGTTGGCTTATTTTCCTATGAAGGAAAATATCATAAATGTGAGCATGCCAGTAAGGATTGAAAAATCCTTACAGATTAAATTCAAGCCAATTATCAAGTGATTGTCTTGACGGTTCTTTTGCCTCAATGAAGAGGATTTCAAAATTGCCAAGTGTAGAGAAAAGAAAAATTAACAAAAGAATGAGGGAGACGGACAAAAATGGTTGAGTAAACAATCGGGGTGATTGAGTGAACAATCAAAGTAACAATTACTTACCTCTACTCCTAGGCTTTGAAAAGGAAGTACATAAAATGAAGGGCATGAAATATAAATCTATGTTAAACTACTCCTAAGATAAGGAAAATGACAAGAAGAATAGAAATCAATTATCTTTGATTTTTAGATGGTCTCTCCTCCCCTTACAATGTAGCCATTGATGGCTATTTATAGAGGAAAAAATACAGCAATAACTACTTAGTAACTACCCATTTCTCTCATCTTCATCCTTGTCTTGCCACGTGTCCTTCCACTCATCCACTTTGTCCTTCATATTTTCCATCATCTCCATAACTTCTTTTAACTTCCAAATGAATAAGAGGACGCCACGTGTCCTGAAAATAATAACAATAATAATACTAATAACAATAATCATTCGAAGTTGCACAACTGGTGGTTATAGCCAAAAAAAAAAAAAAAAAAAAAAGGTACACAACTTGGATGTGCAACTGATATGGCTAATTGTACTCTCTGCTATTACCATATATAATGCATATATTACCCTAAGACTTAACAAATTCCAGCATTTGGACTTCCCTAGAAAGAATTAATGATTGTCACCAAAATTGACTAATTAACTAAGAGATAAATGAAAGGTCACATTTAATATTATATTTTTTAACAGAAGCCAAGAATGGTGGCCCCATTATTCAAGCACATCTGGCCAAGTCTTTTAAAGTTGTAGACTTCATTCAATAAACTTGAAATCAATAAAAACAAACACATACTTTGTGCTTCGTGCAATGTGATACAAGCTTTGAAGGTAACCATAAAACCAAATGGTGATGGTCTTATGGATTAATTAATAACCATATTTTTGGCCCAATATATTGTAATAACAAAATATTTTTTATTAGCCATTCCATCAAAATCAAATTTTGATGTGAACCACAAATCCAAAATGGATGTTGAACAACAAAAGTCCTGGTATAGTGTGACCATGAAAATTCATACTTTTTGACACTTTGAAAAGTGTCAAACATTTTGAATTCATGAATAGTGGCTAGTTCATTATTCTTGACCATGTTTGGTTTAAAAACATGATTTTTCATAATTATTTGGCAAAGTGGGTTTTTTTTTTTTTTTCCATTTTAGCCATTAATGTCTTATGAAAATCCCTCATAGGTATGTTATTTTCATGACTAGACTCTCTAAAAATTGCTTTTTGGACCCCCCAAGCCATGCATAGAACATCATTCTTAGCCAAATTTGGCTCAAGAACATGCTCTTTCGGTATGTTGATTTCATAATTTGGCTCTTTAAAAACGGGATCTTGAACCCTCCGAGCCATTGATGAAATTATATTTTTACTAAGTTCAGTCACAAATGACTTAAAAATATTTTGTAAAACCCCACAAAATTTAGTCATTGAAGTCTTGACAAAAAGGATTGATAGCTCATGTCTCCATTGGCAAATTTCCATATCAAGTTGATGAATTACTCCAATTAAACGGTGAATTTTTTCTTCTACCAAACAATATTGTAATGGATGGAAGTTTGTTTCATCAAAAAAATGGATCTCTTCTTGAAGATCTAAAAATTTTTGTTTACGCCAAAAGATTTCATCTAGGCTATTTAATGGGTGTTTGGGAAGTGGGTTTTTATGTAGGCTTTTTTAGTTGTAATATATTATTGGAGAAAATTTTTTTGGTGTTTGGGAAGATAGTTGGGTTTTTTTATGGTTAGATGTGATGTTTGTGAGAGAAAAAGTGAAATGATTATGAGGTTTGATGTGATATTTTGTTTGGATTTATTTTTTTTGGTTTTGCAAAAAATTTGTCTTTTAGTGAAAAAAATTAAAAAAAACCCAAAAAAAATTGTTGCCAAACACCACCTTAGAATGGACGAATCCAATTTATTTTTCATTTCTTACACTCGAGTCCCACTAGGCGTGCCAAAAATTGTTGGTTTATTTTTTTTACGAAGGAAAATATCATAAATGCGAGCGTGCCAGTAATGATTGAAAAATCCTTACACATTAAATTCAAGCCAATCATCATGCGATTGTGTTGACGGTTCTTTTGCCTCAATGAAGAGGACTTCAAAATTATTAAGTGTAGAGAAAATAAAAATTAACAAAGAAGGAGGGAGACGGAGAAAAACGATTGAGTGAACAATCAGAGTGATTGAATGAACAATCAAAGTAACAATTACTTATCTCTACTCGTATGCTTTGAAAAGGAAGTGCATAAAATGAAGGGTATGAAATATAAATCTACGTTAAACTACTCCTAAGATAAGAAAAATGATAAGAAGAATAAAAATCAATTGTCTTTGATTTTTAGATGGTTCTCTCTTCCCCTTACAATGTAGCCATTGATAACTATTTATAGAGAAAAAAATACAGCAATAACTACCTAGTAATAACTACCCATTTCTTCAATCTTCATCATTTTCTTGCCACGTGTCCTTCCACTCATCTACTTTGTCCTTCATGTTCTTCATCATCTCCATAACTTCTTTTAACTTCCAAATGAATCAAAAGATGCCACGTGTCTCGAAAGCAATAACAATGATAATACTAATAATAATAAGAAGAAGAATATTTTATGGTGCCAACATATATATGTAGACTATGGTGTTTAGAGATTGTGTTTGTTTGGATAGGTTATGGCTAGATAAGGGACAATAGCTGTGAAGAGGCATCACAGACTGATTTGTTCATCTGTTGAACAATGGAGATAGAAGATTCTAGGTTTCCGAGGGCTAAAGATGAAGATTAAACAAATCTATTAACAAAGGCTCAAATTTGGCTTAATTTGTTCAAAAAGCTCAAATCTTGTTGTTTTTCCTCTTCCATGGGTCTCTGGTCCAAATTTGTTGATTCAACAAATCAAATTTTTTTTTTGTTGAATAGATTGAATTTTTTTTGTTTTTTTGGGGGGGAGGGGGGATGATTGTTGTTGATATTGATGATTGTTGTTGTTAATGAACAAATAAAGATAAAAAAAATAAATAAATAAACAGGTAGAATTTGAATAGATAATAAATTTGGACTGATGGGATTTTATTTGGACAAATATTTAAATAGATAAGGGAAATTTGAATTGAAAAGATTAAAAAAATTAAACAGATAAGGAAAAATTTTGAACAGACAGGAAAAAATTTAAATAGATAGGGAAAAAATTTGAACAGATAGGAAATTTTTTTGAATAGATAAGAAATTTTTTTGAATAAATAGTCAATGAAGTCAACAGATAAAAAATTTAACAAATAAATTAAGGGGTAAAATTGAAAAGAAAATTCCTTCAAAACAAACAAAAGGATTTTTCACCAAACTATTTCACAAAGTTGGACCTCTTATCAACAAAAAATATTCATTGGACTTAATGCCTTATATCCTCCTTACCTTGGATTTTTCAACAATATTTCAATTTAGAATTGATCAAAAATGTAATTAAATTAAAATTAGATTAACATTTTAGAATTATAATAAATAATTAATAATTTCGAATTAATTGTGATCTAAAATATAATTAAATTAAAATTAGATTAAAAAGTAAGAAATTACAATAAGTAGTTAAATATTTAGGATTACTTGTGATCTAAATTATAATTAAATTAAAATTAAAATTAAAATTTAAAAATTATAATAAATAATTAAAATTTTATAATTAATTATAATTTAATTAAATTAATACTAGACATTATAAATTATGTCATGAAATGTTTGCAAAAATGTTTTATTGAACTTCTTTCAACAGTTAAAAGTACAGTCTAATACAAGTCTCATTATATTTATATATCCTAGCAATTAACTAAAAAAGCATAATGGGTAAGGTTTAAACTTTTAAACAGTAAATGATTTATTATCTTTAAAAGAAAAAAAAGTAAATTATATTCACTGGAGCACGCTGGGTACCAATTGCTTAGGTAGTCACATTAAATTGGCATGTTTGTGGGAAGCTATTTCGGATATAATTAAGGTCAAATTACATCGATGGCTTTGTATTTTGTTTTTTCTGTCATTTAAATTCTTACATTTTAATTGATCCGATTTTGATCCTTAATTTTTAAAGGAAAATGCCGATTAGAATTTTTAAAGGAAAATAGTCATTGAGCCTCACTAAGTTGAACAAGTTTACAATTTTGCTTATAAAAAAATAACACGTCACTTATATGTGTGTTTTCCATCAAAAACACTAAAATTTGTAATTAATTGGATCAAATTAAAATAAAATCATTAATTCAAGATCAAAATCGAATCAATTAAAATTACAGGTACCAAAAATGACCAAAAGGTCAAAATATAAAGCTTACCGTTGTAATTTATCCTATAATTAATTTGTATTAATCTAAAGAACACATGCATGATGAAAAACATCCTCATAACACTCAAAATAAGTGGATTCATATTGGAGATAGAAGGCTAGTTTCTTGCATATAATTGGGACCAGCAGGTTCGGGTTTTGACATCCTGAGTGAGAATGTAAAAACAATTTTTATAAAATTTTACCCTTTATTTTCAAGATACAAAGTCCGAGTCATCAAAATGTCATTGTCACACCAATCAGATGATTCTGTAACTCATTGATAGAGAAAGGGGAGCATACAATATGTAATGATCAAGCTAGGCATATTTTGTGTGTGATTACACAAGTGCCATTGTTTGCATGACAACATATTACAAAAGTATTTAGGATTGACTTAGTGATTAATATTGTTATTGGAAAAACCTGTTGGGCCAAGTAGTCATAGATTGATACAAACAAACACACACAAGAGAGAAACACATAGAGTTTACGTGGTTTGGTAATTGCCTACGTCCACGGGTAGCGGAATTCTATATATTTGGAAAGATTACAATTCTCTCATGTTTTCTCACCTCTCTTCTTCTTCAATTCAATATTTGCATACCAAATACAATTCATTACCTATATATTTATAGGTTTCCTTTGAGGATGAGATGCGCAAGCGGTGATGCCAAAACACCGCATGTCAGACACATTCGGGAAGCTGCAAGGTGCCTTGATTGTTGACCATCAGGAGCTTTAATTCAAGATGATGTTCTTTAGCTGCTTCAGGATCATCTAGGAGCTTCCATCTTGATAGAGAAGAGAATTCATTATGCTCTTTTCTTCTTCTTTGTTAATGGTTCTTGATGTAGAAGTTGAAGCCAACTTCCTCACAATTCTCCACCTTGGCGAAAATTCTCTATCCAAACTATCAACACTGCCATGCACCCGAAAGTACTTACATTTGCTCCAAATGGATTACTTTTAAACTCAATTTGAACATAACTCCAGTTTTATTCTTCTTTTACTGGGTTTTCTTCTGTTGGGAGAGATGCACTGTGTTTTTGACCTTAACCCTATCTTGGGGATTCTCCGTCCCAAGAGTCTTCTTCTGTGCAACCGTAAAATGATCAGACCGATCATACCACCGTCGTGGTGATTGCTTCATGCTGTAGAGAGATTTCTTTTTCTAAATGAAATTTTCCTTTCCAGTTACTCGAAACCTTCGAAGTTGAGATAAGAAAATTTCTTCTTTTAAATCATCATTCTTCTTGGTGAATTTCTATTTGTAGCCAATTTCCTTATTTCTGTTTGGTAGTCGTACCAAATCCCAAGTTTTGCTCTTGTGCAGATTCTGTACTTTTTTTGCTTGGGGTTCTTCTTGGCTGCTCAAGTTGTTGAGATATCATTCCCAATTGCTGGAAATACATAAGATACCATATTCGCTTATCTTGCCCATTTTTTGGTTTCTCTATTCGACTTCCTCGTAGCAATAGACTTTGATTGCTGCGGTGTTGTTGTGACTGGTTCTTCTTCCATTGCACCTTCTTCAATTTGTTCTTCTGAGTCTACTGGCACATCAAACTCCACCTACAGCGTTCCAGTGGCTTTGTTCTGTTCACTAGAGTCTTCAAGCTTAAGTTGCTTAAGCATTTCAGACTCACTGAATGTGATATCTCACCTAACTATGACCTTCTTCGATTCAGGGTGTAGACACCTGTAGCTCGCCTTTTTCGCGCCCCCTTTTGGAAGTTTGAAAGAAAGCCCTACAGTTCGAACTTCCGCGGTTCTGAATCTAATCTCACAACTGCAATGTGAAATTGACAATCACCAAAGAGTCCAAATCTGACCAATCTTTTGAAAAATTGATTTTAGGATCAAAAATACCAAAATTGGACTGCTTTGCTAGATACAGAGTCACCACCTAAATATTTTATTTTGAAAAAATTTAGGAGATCCATGACTCGTGCCGAAGGCCATGTGTCCATCATCACCAAAGTTGCCTCGGCTCGGAAACTTAGGTACGAGAGGGGAAGGTCATGAATCAAGCACCCCCACTCGCCCGATGAAAGATCGGCCTCTACTAATTATAATATGATTTTTATCAACATTATGTGTTCCTATTCCGGTTATTAGGCTAGCATTACTATGTGATGCGCACAAGCAAGTATAGACTAGAATTGCAAGACTTAGAACAATTCAACTCATGTTTGTTTGTGAAAATGGTTTGAATTTGCCATCTTACGTAGGCTTAAACTTTGCAGAATTTGCCACCAAACATAGTGGCCTTAAAACACGATTTGCCACTCAACAAAGTGGGCTTAAAGCGCACATTTGTTGAATCGTTCCAATTTAAACAACAAGCCTTCATCCATAGGCATTCAAACAGTTTAGCAAGTACGCACATAGCCTCATGGCAAGTATGTTAATCATGGCAACATTCACATTCATACAAGTATGCTAAAGCGTAAAAACTCACATAGTACTCTAAGTTAGGAAGATATGGGTTAGAAAACTATGCATGATTCTTAACTATGCAAAATGCCTAATGCAACACATGCAATATGCAATTAATAGGCTCAGCTACTAATATGGCATATGGATCGATTTGATAACATGCGGTTAAACACGTATTCAAAGATTTATTGAAATTACAATGCAATTAGAGTGATGCGCCGAGCCTCGGTGTATACAATACGAATGAATGGGTGTAAGCATAAAGTATGTGAATTTGAAACATAATGCTCCTAATCTAACCATCGAAAGCGGTTAAGTAAAATGAAGAAAGATGTGGGGTTGGAAAACATGCACACACGCACGCACACTTATTACAACATTACGCCCTTGCGAAGAAGGGTTCGAATGAATAAACTAACTAACCAAGCTAAACTAAGCTAAACTAAGCTAATTATCACAAAACTTGAATAAATAGCCTAACTAATTAACTAATTATTACAACACTTGAAATGAATAATTAACTAACTATTTAAGCTAATTAATTAAGAAATTAACTAGGCTAAGCTAATTAAATATTACAACACCAAATATTAACAAATATGACAATAATACTAATGAAACAATTAATTGTAATTGATAAGGACATAATGGAAGATAGATGAAGGTTGCATGCGCATCGCTTGAAAGCTACTCTGTCTGCTCAGGCCATCTCTGTTTCACCTTCAGCCACTGCCTCTGTTTCTACAAGACTGCACTGCCGGCCACACACCAAGGGCCGTGCATCACTGATGGCCGGCCGGATATACAGATGGCCGGCTGTGCATCCATTTTGTGCGAAGCTCTGTTTCTGTGCTTTGAGGTGAAATAAGTGCAAATAGAGCATTTTCAAGCTCTGTTTGTCCTTCCTTTCTTCTCTGTCATGGGAAATCCTCGAGAGTAGGTTGAAATTGATTTCAAAGCCATCAATGAGCAATATGATTGCTTGATGATCTCAGATTCAATTTTGGACAAAAGTTAATGAAAATGTAAAGAGTAAGACTACCCCTCCCTCTTGTCATGGAATGAACTCAAAGAGGGTGGTAGAGACGCCTCAAGAATCATCAGAATGCTATGAATTAACATGTGACGACTCTTGACACAAGTAACTTGACATAACGTCCGGCCAAGTCGAAGCAATTTTAAGCTTTTTCTTTAAGTGTGTTGATCCAAGTTTTAAACCAATTTTATTAGGCCTTGCCTTTCTTTAGTCTATTTGTCCATGGTGATTAAGTCCTGTAAAAGGAGAGAAGCGTCAAATGGGAAGTAATTCTCAACATGAAAGAGAGATTACCCCATTGACAATGAATCTCCGTAGAGATTAAGCCATTAAGTGCAAAACTCTAGTTCATGTGTTGAATAACCATCAACCATTTGAAACAACTCTCAAATGAAAGAAATAAATGGTAAGTTGATTATTAAAATGAGGCTCTTAAACAAGGAAATTACTTACATGCAATAAGCTATGTATATGAACATATGAGACAACAAGCAAACTAATCAAAGCATGAAACAATTTTAAAGGCTAACACAGCCCTAAAACAGTCCCTAAACATGCGAAAAACAGTAGCTAAAATGATGTTAAAAGAGCACAAAACAAAGCCAAAAGCAAGGAGGCACAAAGCTAGTAAACAAAGCTAAGGAGGGGTGGCTAACCCCTCCACTCTTGGGACTTTTAAAACATATTTTAGCCTCTAAAAATAGCCCAAAAAGAGTCCAAAAATAGCCTCAAAACAATGGCTAAAATCATGTTAAAAGAGCACCAAAAGATAAGGAAGAACAAGGAGGTACAAAACTAGTAAGCAAGACTAAGGAGGGGTGGCTAACCCCTCCACTCTTGGAACCTTTAAATCACATTTTTTAGCCTTTTTAAACTCTGAAAATCAGCATGTAAACCAAAGAAAAGAATGGGAAAACAAGGGGTAAGAGCCATGGGATAAGGTGCAAGAAAGGTTGTTAAACCTCTCTACCTTTGGTAACCTTCTAACCCCAAGTTTCAGCACTTGGAATGGATCCAAAATAGTGTATAAATACAAGAAAAAGATAGAAAAAGATGGAAATGAAAGCAAGGAAGAAGGTGACAAGCTTATACCTCTTGAAGAGAGCAAGCTTTGGTTATTGATCAAACTTGATTCCAAACACCCTCAAGTTTATGAAACTTAGTTTGAAATTCTAGCAAAAAGCTTCAAGTAGAAGCTCTAATGGTATATGTATTGTATATGTATAGCTAAAAGAGGTTTGAAGGTGAAAGGATGAAGGAAGAGGGAAGAGGTCCTTTTTGCTCTTCAAAGTCTTTTGGAAAATTTTTTAACCTTGAATTATGAAGGAAGGGGTCCTATTTATAGAATTTGAGCCAAAAAGGTCCAAAATATCTTTAAACAAAGATATTTGTTCAATTCCCACCAGCTGTCTGCCTGATGCCATCGAAGCCCAGCCGGCCTTCACTGATCCACGGCCGGCCCTCAAAGTCTGCATTCAGGCCCAACTTCAAACGGGCATATCTCCCTCATCCGAACTCGGTTTTAGGTGATTCTTGAGTCTAAATTTAAGCCCTGGAAGTCTACTTTCCAATGGTGTCATCCTTACATCTAAATTCTTAGTTTGGAAAGAGATATGCCTCTTTTAGTAAAAGTTGCTCATTTCTATCTTAACTAGATTGATACCCAACTTCCAATAGCCATATCTCCGCCATCCGAACTTGGTTTTTGGAGATTCTTGGGTCCAAAGTGAAGCCTCGGAAGTCTACTTTCCAATGGTGGTGGCCTCACAACCATAGTCTAAGTGTGCAAAGAGATGGACCTGGTTTGTGAAGGCTGCTCAGTTTCTCTCTAAACGGTTTCACGCTCAACTATTCCTAAACTGGTTTTCTTTTCTCTCCTCCAATTTTCTTCAAATCCAAACCTATAAATAAGAAGTTTTTAAAGATTTTTCAAAGAGTTCACCTCTCTTTCATTTATTTCTACTTTGTTCTTACTCGGTTTACTGAAAAGTGCAATGTTTTAAACGAAATGTGAGCCTTGGACATCGTAGAAGCATTTGGAAAAATATATTGAAAAGAGGGTTTTAAGGTCTAAAAAAGTTTGGCCAAAATGTGGTGCTTGGTTTGGGATTAGAGCTTGAATCCGAATTTCTTTGCCAAGAATTCAAAAGATTGCACAGTGTAACTTTCATCATCAGGTGTTCGGGATCAAGTGCCCAAGTCTTAATGGCTGTCAAAAATGGGGTGTCTACAGTTGCCCCTCTTTGACAGAGCTCGAAGTCATAAAATGATATGAGTGAATGTCAAAGCCCGAAGACAACCCATTTTGGCAAGGCCGTAAGACTTGGGCAAACAAACAAAATGCAGATGCAATTGGTTGAACCCGAGAGTTGTCTACGTATCCCTTTTCAAGGAATCAAACCAGCGTAGTTCAGGGGTAGGATGCAAATGATATACAATGCAACAAAACAATGTAAATGATATACAATGTAACGAAATAATCAAACCACTAGCAGTGCAAAACCACACAAATATCATAAAGGGATGAAGATGCAAAACAAACTACGTTTATCACATAAAAGAAGTGGGCACAGCCAAACGACGCATGACACAGGCTAAGCGCCTACATCCTCAATACTGGCCTCAGCGCAGCATGGATGCTTACATATAACAGAACCATGTTTTAACGTGAAAGGGTGTGAGCACATGCAAAACTATGTGTTTCGTAGAAAGAGAAAGAGTACAAGTAATTGGATGGTATGATATAAGTGAGGAATGATCTGCTACGGAAAGATAATGATCCTAAATGCTGAATACAACAAAACAAAGCATAATGCAATGGATACAATGGATGAAGTGAATAAGGTGTAGGTCGAACCATATTTTACTTAGAAAAGGTATGGACACAAAACAGACCACGTCTAACACAGAAAAGGTGTTGACACCCTCAATACTGGCCTCAGTGCAACATGGGTACTTACACATCACAAAACTATATTTCATCGAAGGAAAGGTATGAGCACATGCTAAACTAAGCTTAACATGGAAAGAACACATCTGATAAAATGGATAATGCAGTAAATGCATGCAATAAATGCTATATGCAATGCGATAGACGTAATAGATAATAAATATGATGATGTAGCTAGGAAGTGATATTTTAGAAAGTATCTTACAGGGGCAAGTGGCAATGACTCACCTTATGCTGCTGGGGATCTTCCTCTTCGGCATCTTGTGCTTCCAAACCACAGGTATTACTATTCTTCCTGGCCATGTTCACAACTTTCCCTATTCTCTAACAGGGTGACTGACTAGGTTGGTTCAGTATCCAGAATTGAGGTGCAACAAGCTACCTCAACCTATGGGGTTGCCATACTAATTTCAAGCCGAGGATGCACCCCTGAGTATTTAAACCAGACTTTAGTCTCGAAAATTCTGAACCTTTGCATTCTAGGCCTTAGCCATTCCGACTCTAGTTTCCACCATCTTAGTTGATCTCCTAGGAACTCACTGCCAACACAAGTATGTGGCTATACCAGACCACCGGAAGTCGTTCGGGCACGACAAACACCAAAGGAATCGCATCTTTAGAGGATTTAAGGTCTCCTAGACCAAGGAATGCACAAGACAGTATGAGTGATACAAAAATACAAGGTATACAAGACAGTGCGAGTGAGGGTGAATGAATGCACAAAATAGTGCTATACAAAATGCAATGCACAAAATAGTGCAACGTAAGATGAACTGCACAAGACAGTGCGACGTAATGCACAAAATAGTGCGATGTAAGTTGAAAAGCACAAGACAGTGCGATGTAATGCAAAATGCACAAGACAGTGTGATGTAATGCACAAAATAGTGCGAAGAAATGCGAAATGCACAAGACAGTGTGATGTAATGCACAAAATAGTGCGAAGAAATGCGAAATGCACAAAATAGTGCGAAGAAATGTGACATGCACAAGACAGTGCGATGTAATGCACAAAAAAGTGTGATGTAAGATGAAATGCACAAGACAGTGTGATGTAATGCACAAAATAGTGCGAAGAAATGTGAAATGCACAAAACAGTGCGATGTAATGTGAAGAAATGTAAAATGCACAAGACAATGCGATGTAATGCGAAATGCACAAGACAGTGCGATGTAATGCACAAAATAGTGCGAAGAAATGTAAAATGCACAAGACAGTATGATGTAATGCACAAAATAGTGCGAAGAAATGTGAAATGCACAAGACAGTGCGACGTGGGTGCACAAAATAGTGCGATGTAAGATGAAATGCACAAGACAGTGCGATGTAATGCACAAAATAGTGCAATGCAAGGTGAAATGCACAAAATAGTGCGATGCAAGTTTCAATATAAGATGAATGGTATGCAGAGGGAAATAAGCAGTACATACCATAATGTATCATGTACCTTATGTAATGAGTACAGGGCATCTTGCCACAACTCATTAAGATGCAACACAAAGGGAGGCAACTGGACAAAACTCTGTTTAAGTGCAGAACAAAGTTAAGAGCAAGAGCAACCAATCACGCAGTTCAACCCAACCAGAGTTTATGAGCATGCATGCATAATCCAAAACACATGTATTAATCAGAGGGAAGATGGCCATCCCCAGAGAGTCTTGAAAGGTTGGAGACAACTTTCGAAAGCTGAATCATATCAGAATCATCATGGGGGTGAACCCACCCTAATCTAGGGAAAAGTGCCCAACAAAAGGCTTTGAGCGGATTGAGGGAAATGTTAGGTCCATGCCCCTTGTTCAATTGATGGCCTAATTAGATATACTGAAAATTGCCCCTAGTGTCCAGTCATTAAGCACCAGTTGGGTTCATGCCGTTTGTTCGATGGATGGCCCGATCAGATGTACTGAAAATTGTCCCTAGTGTTCAACTACTGAGCATTGTTTTCAACATTATATAGGCACATGTAATGGGGATCATCAGATCCTGGAACGGTTGTCAACCTATCAGACTCATGTTTCTCTTCTGCTCCAACATATTGAGAACTTACTCTAGCCCCCTCCGAAGCAGTGATAGATTCCTCATATACACTTTGCAATAATCATCAACGCGATGCCCTTTGTATGGTTACTCTTAGTTCGTTTATGAATTCCACACATGGACTTGTTTTCGAGTTTGGAGCGAACATTTGTGTATAGAATGTTGACCATGCCACTCTGTTGAACTTTTGAGCGACAGACTCGCTATGGTGACTCAATAAAGAGCGTAGACTAAAATAAACACCGGGCACGACATAACTGAATTCACAACTGACCCAAAAGCATAAAAAGACTCAAGGTAATTGATCATTCATAGTGCCCCTAGTTTTACTTATGTTCCCTTTAAAACTCAATTTTGATTCCTTTTTTGCTCAAGATAGAGATTCTACTGATAAGTTCAAGTATTGAAAATTTCTCCACTTGTTGATTGAAGCTAGTTCTTTCTTACCCAGCGCAAATATGTGATATGCAAAGCAGTCGATGTAGCTTATGGATTGATGTAAAGCTGACGATGTAAATTGGGCAAGGTAATTGAGTTAAGACAGATGAGATAGATATGGTTGAGACCGAACTTCAGGATGAAGTTGCCTACGTATCCCAAAAATGGGAATCAGGTCAACGTAGTTCATAGCTGAGATTCACTCGGGTGTTAACACTCTCCTTTTGAGCTCTAACTTTTGCCAAAATCGCCCCTTCGGGGTTTTCAACCTTGCGAGCTATATTTTTTGATTTCTCATTTTTCATGCTCAAACTTTTGCTTAGGTCGCCTTTTCAGGTTTTCGTCCTAGCGAGCCTCTCAAGGATAAAGTTACAACACTTGTGGTGAATGTGATCAATAGTCATCCTTGCCCTAATCATTGGAACTGGCTTCGCCTTGATTTGAGCTTGGTTCTCCATTCTTTTATGCATGCCTTCTTCCTTTCTTTTCGCTCCGTTTTTAGAGTTGGTTCTTCTCGCAATGTGATACCTTCTTGCATTGGCTTCCCTGAATTTAGACAAAAGTTCCCTTCCTTACAGTTGCTTGGATTTTATTCCAATAGATCATAGTTGATTGGATTTCATTCCATTGATGCCCCCGACTTGATGATTGACTTTTTTTCCTTTTTTTCTTTTCTTTTTTCCTTTTCTCTTCTTTTGTTCTTTTCTTTTTTCTCTTTTTCTTCTTTTTCCTTCTTTTCTTTTCTTTTTATTTTTGGTTTCTTTTCTCTTTGAAATAATGAAAACACCAAGGGAGAAATTCTATGAGTTGTGAGGTCTAAAAGCCGCCTTGTACTTGTAGGTTTGAAAATTGCCTTGTACTTGCAACAATGATCGCCTAACGGCGAAGAGAATCCCCAAGACAATGTAGAATACCACGCACAATTCTGAACCTATCTTCACAAGTTTTGCAAAAGAAACAGCTTAATTTTTTTGAAATCATGAATGACTTTGCGCTGATAAGTCAGAATTCACTCAAACCATTTGGGGGATCCTTCTCAATACTTGAGTTTATTAACAGAATCTCATTCAAAAAACAAATTCAAAAACAAATTCGAAGCCCTTTTCTATTTGCGAAAGGTCACACATGCAGCACTATACGCACAATAAAATGATCAGAAACTTGACTCCCATTTTCTTATAAAGATAAAGACCAGAGGGTACACGAAAGCGACTTAAAGGAAAAAACTTAACTGGCGCAACAACGCAAGAAAAGACAAAGAAAATAAAACTCACAACATATATTTACAAGACATAACTGAAAACAAAATAAGCATTTCTGAGACAAAAGGGGGTTTCCCCTCTCCAAGTCCATCTGCAGAATTTCCAAAACAACTTCAAGTAGCCCACGAGAAGGTCCAGACCTTCCTTCAATTCAGCAATACACATCCACACCCAGAAGGATTGATTTCAGACTTTTAAACTGAGTCTCATAGACTAAGTCTCACAATTATGTTGTCCTTACACATCTTCTTGACCAAAACAATTGTTATTTCACACCATGCCCCTAGTTTAGAAGGTCCTTTCCTAGTGCTTTCAACAATTCCCATAACTGAGACTGAGATTCATCATTCCAACCACCAGTGCTGGCATTATTGCTTTATCAAGCTTGAACTTGCTAAGATCGAGTAAACTTTCCATCTCTTCAAAGATCTTGTTCCTATTGCTCAGATTGGAATCAGAAGGTTCAGGGGTGAACACAATGGGTTTAGGCTCATCGGCGGGTATGATGTGTTGGCGAGGGTAATGGTTGGTTGTTGGCAAGCTGTGTATGGGTTTTATGTTATGGAATGGCAATCTATTGCGGTTAGGGAGAGAGTTATTGACAGCTTTGGGATTTTCAGGTGGGGCGATGACCTTTTTGTCAATCAAATCTTGAATTTCATGGCAAAGACGAAAGCAACAATCAGTATGGTGACCGTATTGTTGATGGAATGCGCAATATTGGGTAGAGTTGTGTTTAGGTAGGAGAGGTCAAGGATTGAGCGGTTTGAGATACCCTTTCTCCATCGGTACCCGCAGTGCACAGGTTAGGCTCATAAGGAGTTGGGTGAAGGTTCGTTTCGGGAAGGAAGAAGCACTAGGTTTAGAAACATTGGAAAATGAAGTGGTGGGTGTTGGTCAGGTATGCATGGGCTTGGGACTGGAATTAGGATGGGTATTTCGGTTAAAGCATCCATTTTCATTATTTGCCGCCTGATTCAAAATGCTCTCATCTTAAGCGACAAAAGTGTAATCCACAGTTTTTGCAACAACTGCAAGCACTTGTTGTTTGTTTAACCCTTTGACCTTCAAAGTCTTAATAGCCCACCGAAGTTGTGCATAAGGATCAACACTTGTCCCGGCCTTGTTCTTGCTACTTGGTTCTGCTTGGCCAAGAGATTGGGTGGCTATATCGAAGTGAGGCCCATTTGTTGTTGATCTGTCATCACCCAGACTTGAGATAGTTTCAGGTTGGCCCTTTTCAACTGCGGCTCACCCCAAGATTGGGAAGCTTTTTGACAGGATCGAAACCCCAAATGTTAAATTCGCCACCGTTCCTTGAAGGTTTTCAATCATTCCCAACATCTCAGCAGTAGTGGGTTCGGCCATTTGGTGCTTTTGGCATACTCGAACTGGATTGGGTGCATCCATCATGCATAAATCGGTACTTTCTAGAATAAACACCTCAGGCTTGGGTAAATGGACCGGAGTAGGCAACAGATATTTGGTCATGGATGGGATGTGGGTTGGTGGTAACATTGGGGTCTTGCGGTGGAGCTATTATCTGGTTGTCAATGAGATTCTGAACTTCATGACGAAGGCGGTAGCAATGATCAATGCCATGACCGCGTTACTGATGATACACATAGTATTTGGTGGGGTTATGTCTGGCAGGGAGTGGGTCAGGCAGAGGTTGAGGATCAAGGGCTTTGAGATATCCTCTTTCTATCAGGATTTTTAGTGCGCTAGTTAAGCTCATATAAAAGGGTGAAAGTTCTGTCTTGAGCTCAAGCTGGGCTGGCTATTTGTGGGCTTGTATTGGCGAAAGGGTCGGCAGTGGTGACTGTATTGATTTCAATGGGTTTGGGAATAGTGCTACTATTAGCATTGGTACTCCTAGAAAAAAACCCTCCTTGTTGGTTCGCTTGTTTTGGAAATAATCCCTTTGTTGAATGCACTCTCAATCTGAACCCTCAATTCATGCAAAGTTTTAAAAATGAACAGTGGAGCAACTATCAATTTTTGCAACATATCAGGCTCAAGGTTCTATACCACTATCCGTGCTTGGTCTCTCTCAGAAGGCCGATTTGTCATTTGTGATGCCTTTGTTCTCAACCTTGTAACAAATTCCACAAAAGGTTCTGTAGGATTCTTGTGGGTTGTTTCGAGCTCTTGAGTGGTCATTTCAATTTAGGTATTGTAAGAGTACTGATTGACAAACGCCTCAGCCAACTCTTCCCAGTTCTGCTTCACTATATCTTTTAACTTTGCGTACCAAGCGGCTGCTATACCTAACAGGGTTCTTCCATACAGAGAGAGTTTCTGAGGCTTAGTCAGACCCATCGATTTCAGGACATCCAAGAAAAGCCAGATATGTACCATAGGATCTCCAGACCCGTCGAAACGGTTAATGTGTGGTATTTTGAATCTGTCTAGGAGTCTTACGGCATCCTCGGTGTACCCATCCTCAGTGTCGGGAATGGAGTTAATTCCTTGTACCTTTTTGAATTGCTTTTCAAGGTTAGTAATTTTTAATGAGATCGGGTTGAGATCATCAATGTCAAGGGGATAAAGCCCCTCATTAGGCTGCACCAAGGGTCTGAAAACTCGAGTTTGAGTTAACCCTTCTTGAGGATCCGGACCTTGTAAATCTTCAGTTGGCAGAGGTGGATCAAAGTTCGGCTGGGGGCCCAGGACTAGATGTGTGGTAGATGTCTCAAATGGGCGTTACATTTCAGTATTGGTCTCATCTTGCATGGCGATTCCCTAGTTTAGGGTCGTTCTCATAGCCACAACTTTGTCTAGACTCTGTGCCATCACGGGTCTGCTGAGTTGGCAATGGATGGGTATAAGCTGAGAACTAACTAACAAGGATTCTGACCCAGTTATATTTCGATGTATCTGAACTAGATTAGTTTAGATGGGTTTGACTGATCTGGGCTTTTTTTCAAAATGGATCTCTTGGGATTTGATGGATCTTTTCTGAGTTAGCCTTTTCGAAATCAGATGGACTGGACCTTTGCTGAATAGATTTTTTCTAGGATTGGATGGACTGTGATGGGTTAAGGCAAATACTGCTCATTCTCTGGCTCAGACAAACCTGGCATTAAAAACAAAATGCCCCCATCTGATCAAGACACCAGATATGCTAGTCAAAGCAAAATACAATTTTGGCCCTGGTTCTGGTTTTGGTTCCAGTATGTTTCCACCAAATCAAACATAAACCCTCTAAATTTTGACCCAAATTTTGTTTTTGATATGACTCTTCAGAAGGAATTGCCTCAAGCTTAAGACTCTCCCAGGATTGCATCATATATTCCCAAAAAGTTCACATTTTGCACAAAAGCATTCAAAACACCCCTATGAAGAGGTAATGTTACCTTGCCCTAATTTCGTCAGGAACTAGGGTTCACTATTCAAACAAAGTGGTTTCACTACAATCCTGTAATCGGGTAAGCATCCTGTTCTAAATTGGAACAGTCCCTACGACTTTTGATATGCAACTAGGTCAAAATGGTCAAAGGGGTACCTTAGCAAGACTACCAGATATACCTCTCACACCTAACACCGAGAAGTGAAAGGAAGATCAAACGGTACAGCGGTAGTCCAGATCCAAGGGTTGTGTTCCCATCATAGCAGAGCCTGCGACCAATTAGCCTTTTGGCAAGCTTTTCGGCAAGCCTTCGACAAACCGTCCAGGAATAGCAGATGGCAAACATAGTGACTTAGGCACACCAATGCAAATGCAAATGCAAAGAAACACATAAGTGTAGATAAAATGTCATATCATGAGTTCGAGTCAAGTTCTCTAAAAATCTCCAGCAGAGTTGCCAGAAACTGTAGCTCACCTTTTTCGCGCCCTCTTTCGGAAGTTTGAAAGAAAGCCCCACAGTTCGGACTCCCACGGTTCTGAATCTAATCTCACAAGTGCAATGTGAAATTGACAATCACCAAAGAGTCCAAATCCGAAAAATCTTTTGAAAAATTGATTTTAGGATCAAAAATGCCAAAATTGGACTGCTTTGCCAGATACAGAGTCGCCACCTAAATATTTTATTTTGGAAAAATTTAGGAAACCCATGACTCGCACCAAACGCCATGTGTCTGTCATCACCAAAGTTGCCTCGGCTTGGAAACTTAGGTACGAGAGGAGAATGTCATGAATTGAGCACTCCCACTCGCCCGATCAAAGATCGGCCTTTACTAATCATGATATGATTTTTATCAATATTATGTTTTCCTATTCTGGTTATTAGACTAGCATTACTATGTGATGCGCACAAGCAAGTATAGACTAGAATTGCGAGACTTGGAACAATTCAACTCATGTTTGTTTGTGAAAATGGTTTGAATTTGCCATCTTACGTGGGCTTAAAATTTCTGGAATTTCCCATCAAATATAGTGGGCTTAAAACATGATTTGCCACTCAACAAAGCGGGCTTAAAACACACATTTGTTGAATCGTTCCAATTCAAACAACAAGCCTTCATCCACAGGCATTCAAACAGTTTAGCAAGTAAGCACATAGCCTCATGGCAAGCATGCTAATCATGGCAACATTCACATTCATGCAAGTATGCTAAAGCGTAAAAACTCACCTAGTACTCCAAGCTAGGAAGATATGGGTTAGAAAACTATGCATGATTCCTAACTATGCAAAATGCCTAATGCAACACATGCAATATGCAATTAATAGGCTCGACTACTAATATGGCATATGGATCGATTTGATAACATGCGTTTAAACACGTATTCAAAAATTTATTGAAATTACAATGCAGTTAGAGTGATGCGCCGAGCCTCGGTGTATGCAATACGAATGAATGGGTGTAAGCATAAAGTATGTGAATTTGAAACATAATGCTCCTAATCTAACCATCGAAAGCAGTTAAGTAAAAAGGAGAAAGACGTGGGGTTGGAAGACATGCACACACGCACGCACACTTATTACAACATTACGGCCTCACGAAGAAGGGTCCGAATGAATAAACTAACTAACTAAGCTAAACTAAGCTACGCTAAGCTAATTAAGCTAATTATTACAAAACTTGAATAAATAGCCTAACTAATTAACTAATTATTACAACACTTGAAATGAATAATTAACTAACTATCTAAGCTAATTAATTAAGAAATTAACTAGGCTAAGCTAATTAAATATTACAACACCAAATATTCACAAATATGACAATAATACTAATGAAACAATTAATTGCAATTGATAAGGACATAATGGAAGATAGATGAAGGTTCCATACGCATCGCTTGAAAGCTACTCTGTCTGCTCGGGCCATCTCTGTTTCACCTTCAGCCACTGCCTCTGTTTCTGCAAGACTACACTGCCGGCCACACACCAAGGGCCGGTCGTGCATCACTGATGGTCGGCTGGATATACGGTTGGCCGGTCGTGTATCCATTTTGTACAAAGCTCTGTTTCTGTGCTCTGAGGTGAAATCAGTGCAAATAGATCATTTTCAAGCTCTGTTTGTCCTTCCTTTCTTCTCTGTCATGGGAAATCCTCGAGAGTAGGTTGAAATTGATTTCAAAGCCATCAATGAGCAATATGATTACTCGATGATCTCAGATTCAATTTTGGACAAAAGTTAATGAAAATGTAAAGAGTAAGACCACCCTTCCCTCTTGTCATGGAATGAACTCAAAGAGGGTGGTAGAGATGCTTCAAGAATCATCAGAATGCTATGAATTAACATGTGATGACTCTTGACACAAGTAACTTGACATAACGTCCGGTCAAGTCGAAGCAACTTTAAGCCTTTTCTTTAAGTGTATTGATCCAAGTTTTAAACCAATTTTATTAGGCCTTGCCATTCTTTAGTCCATTTGTCCATGGTGATTAAGTCCTCTAAAAGGAGAGAAGCGTCAAATGAGAAGTAATTCTCAACATGAAAGAGAGATTACACCGTTGACAATGAATCTCCATAGAGATTAAGCCATTAAGCGCAAAACTCTAGTTCATGTGTTGAATAACCATCAACCATTTGCAACAACTCTCAAATGAAAGAAATAAATGGTAAGTTGATTATTAAAATGAGGCTCTTAAACAAGGAAATTACTTAAAGAAAAGTTAGAACAAACATGCAATAAGCTATGTATAGGAACATATGAGACAACAAGCAAACTAATCAAGGCTAACACATGCGAAAAACAGAGCTAAAATGATGTTAAAAGAGCACAAAACAAAGCCAAAAGCAAGGAGGCACAAATCTAGTAAACAAAGCTAAGAATGGTGGCTAACCCCTCCACTTTTGGGACTTCTAAAACATATTTTAGCCTCTGAAAATAGCCCAAAAATAGTCCAAAAATAGCCTCAAAACAATGGCTAAAATCATGTTAAAAGAGCACTAAAAGATATGGAAGAACAAAGAGGTACAAAACTAGTAAGCAAGACTAAGGAGGGGTGGCTAACCCCTCCACTCTTGGAACCTTTAAATCTCATTTTTCAGCCTTTTTAAACTCTGAAAATCAGCATGTAAACCAAAGAAAAGAATGGAAAACAGGGGTATGAGCCATGAGATAAGGTGGCATAAGGTTGTTAAAACCTCTACCTTGTGAACCTCCCTTTCCCTTCTAACCCAAGTTTCAGCACTTGGAATGGATCCAAAAAATTGTATAGATACAAGAAAAAGATGGAAATGAAAGAAAGGAAAAAGGTGACAAGCTTATACCTCTTGAAGAGAGCAAGCTTTGGTTATTGATCAAACTTGATTCCAAACACCCTCAAGTTTATGAAACATAGTTTGAAATTCTAGCAAAAAGCTTCAAGTAGAAGCTCTAATGGTGTATGTATTGTATATGTATAGCTAAAAGAGGTTTGAAGGTGAAAGGATAAAGGAAGAGGGATGAGGTCCTTTTTGCTCTTCAAAGTCTTTTGGAAAATTTTCTAACCTTGAATTATGAAGGAAGAGGTCCTATTTATAGAATTTGAGCCAAAAAGGTCCAAAATATCTTCAAACAAAGATATTTGTTCAATTCCCACTAGCTGTCTGCCTGACGCCATCGAAGCCCAGCCGGCCTTCACTGATCCACGGCCGGCCCTCAAAGTCTGCATTGAGGCCCAACTTCAAACGGGCATATCTCCCTCATTCGGACTCGATTTTAGGTGATTCTTGAGTCTAAATTGAAGTCTTGGAAGTCTGCTTTCCAATGATGTCATCCTCACATCTAAATTTTAAGTTTGGAAAGAGATATGCATATTTTAGTAAAGGTTGCTCATTTCTATCTGAACTGGATTGATGCCCAACTTCCAACAGCCATACCTTCGACATCCGAACTTGGTTTTTGGAGATTCTTGGGTCCAAAGTGAAGCCCCGGAAGTCTACTTTCCAATGGTGGTGGCCTCACAACTAAAGTCTAAGTGTGCAAAGAGATAGGCCTGGTTTGTGAAGGCTGCTCAGTTTCTCTCTCTACGGTTTCACACTCAACCATTCCTAAACTAGTTTTATTCCCTGTCCTCCAATTTTCTTCAAATCCAAACCTATAAATAAGAAGTTTTTAAAGATTTTTCAAAGAGTTCACATCTTTTTCATTTATTTCCACTTTGTCCTCACTTGGTTTACCGAAAAGTGCAATGTTTTAAAAAAAATGCGAGCCTCGGATATCGTAGAAGCATTTGGAAAAATATTTTGAAAAGAAGGTTTTAAGGTCTAAAAAAGTTTGGCCAAAATGTGGTACATGGTTTGGGATTAGTGCTTGAATCCGATTTTCTTCGCCAAGAATTCAAAAGATTACACAATGTAACTTTCATCATCGAGTGTTCGGGATCAAGCGCCCAAGTCTTAAGGGCTGTCAAAAATGAGGTGTCTACAGTTGCCCCTCTTTGACAGAGCTCGAAGTCATAAAATGACATGAGTGAATGTCAAAGCCTGAAGACGACCCACTTGGCAAGGCCGTAAGACTTGGGCAAACAAACAAAATGCAGATGCAATTGGGTTAACCCGAGAGTTGCCTACGTATCCCTTTTCAAGGAATCAAACCAGCGTAGTTCCGGGATAGGATGCAAATGATACACAATGCAACAAAATAATGTAAATGATATACAATGTAACGAAATAATCAAACCGCTAGCAGTGAAAGACCACACAAATATCATAAAGGGATGAAGATGCAAAACAAACTACGTTTATCACATAAAAGAAGTGGGCACAGCCAAACGTCGCCTAACACAGGCTAAGTGCCTACATCCTCAATACTGGCCTTAGCTCAGCAAGGATGCTTATACATAATAGAACCATGTTTTAACGTGAAAGGGTGCGAGCACATGCAAAACTATGTGTTTTGTAGAAAGAGAAAGAGTACAAGTAATTGGATGGTATGATATAAGTGAAGAATGATCTGCTAGGGAAAGATAATGATCCTAAATGCTGAATACAACAAAACAAAGCATAATGCAATGGATACAATGGATGAAGTGAATAAGGTGTAGGTCGAACCATATTTTACTTAGAAAAGGTATGGACACAAAACCGACCACGTCTAACACAGAAAGGTGTTGACACCAATACTGGCCTCAGTGCAACATGGTACTTTACACATCACAAAACTATATTTCATCGAAGGAAAGGTATGAGCACATGCTAAACTAAGCTTAACATGGAAAGAATACATCCGATAAAATGGATAATGCAGTAAATGCATGCAATAAATGCTATATGCAATACGATAGAGGTAATAGATAATAAATATGATGATGCAGCTAGGAAGTGATATTTTAGAAAGTATCTTACAGGGACAAGTGGCGATGACTCACCTTATGCTGCTGGGGATCTTCCTCTTCGGCATCTTGTGCTTCCAAACCACAGGCATTACTTTTCTTCCTGACCATGTTCACAACTTTCCCTATTCTCTAACAGGGTGACTGACTAGGTTGGTTCAGTATCCAGAATTGAGGTGCAACAAGCTACCTCAACCTATGGGGTTGCCATACTGATTTCAAGCCAAGGATACATATATTATGCAAGTCATCAAACACAAAAACTTGATCGATGCAAAACTGCAAGTGCACAGTATCGTAGTTTTATAGTAAAGTGATGAGAAGAGGATCGTCCTCAGGGATTGGTAACTTACTTTTGACAAATACTGAAATTATACTAATCTTGACTTTATTTAGAAAAGTCACTAAGACTTCTGTAATTGCAATTTAAAATAAAATTAATTCAAAGAAAATACTCAAAGGAAATGAAAGATATTGTTTGACAATCAAATCAATGGGAAAGAAAACTTCTAGGAAATCGATTTCAC
>JAPPVO010000032.1:162239261-162300257 GCA_030407325.1 Camellia japonica
CACAGGCAGGTGGCTATACCAAACCACCGGAAGTCGTTCAGGCACGACAAACACCAAAGGAATCGCACCTTTAGAGGATTGAAGGTCTCCTAGACCAAGGAGTGCACAAGACAGTGCGAGTGATACAAAAATACAAGGTATACAAGATAGTGCGAGTGAGGGTGAATGAATGCACAGAATAGTGCTGTACAAAATGCAATGCACAAAATAGTGCGACGTAAGATGAAATGCACAAGACAGTGCGATGTAATGCACAAAATAGTGCGAAGAAATGTGAAATGCACAAGACAGTGCGATATAATGCACAAAATAGTGCGATGTAAGATGAAATGCACAAAATAGTGCGAACAAATGTGAAATGCACAAGACAGTGCGATGTAATGCACAAAAAAGTGCGAAGAAATGTAAAATGCACAAGACAGTACGATGTAATGCACAAAATAGTGCAAAGAAATGCGAAATGCACAAGACAGTGCGATGTACTACACAAAATAGTGTGATGTAAGTTGAAATGCACAAGACAGTGCGATGTAATGCACAAAATAGTGCGAAGAAATGTAAAATGCACAAGACAGCGCGATGTAATGCACAAAATAGTGCGAAGAAATGTGAAATGCACAAGACAGTGCGATGTAAGATGAAATGCATAAGACAGTGCGATGCAACGTGAAATGCACAAAATAGTGCGATGCAAGTTTCAATATAAGATGAATGGTATGCAGAGGGAAATGACCAGTACATAGCGTAATGCATCATGTACCTTATGAAATGAGTGCAAGGCATCTTGCCACAACTCATTGAGATGCAACACAAAGGGAGGCAACTGGACAAAACTCTGTTTAAGTGCAGAACAAAGTTAAGAGCAAGAGCAACCAATCACGCAGTTCAACCCAACCAGAGTTTATGAGCATGCATGCATAATCCAAAACACATGTATTAATCAGAGGGAAGATGGCCATCCCTAGAGAGTCTTGAAAGGTTGGAGACAACTTTCGAAAGCTGAATCATATCAGAATCATCATGGGGGTGAAGCCACCCTAATCTAGGGAAATTTACCCAGCAAAAGACTTTGAGCGGATTGAGGGAAATGTTAGGTCCATGCCCCTTGTTCAATTGATGGCCTAATTAGATATACTGAAAATTGCCCCTAGTGTCCAGTCATTAAGCACCAGTTGTAAACCAAAGAAAAGAGTGGGAAAACAAGGGGCATGAGAGATGGGATAAGGTGAAATAAAGGTTGTTAAACCCTCTACCTTTGGTAGCCTTTTAACCCCAAGTTTCAGCACTTGGAATGGATCCCAAACAGTGTATAAATACAAGAAAAAGATAGAAAAAGATGGAAATGAAAGCAAGGAAAAAGGTGACAAGCTTATACCTCTTAAAGAGAACAAGCTTTGGTTATTTATCAAACTTGATTCCAAACACCCTCAAGTTCATGAAACTTAGTTTGAAATTCTAGCAAAAAGCTTCAAGTAGAAGCTCTAATGGTGTATGTATTGTATATGTATAGCTAAAAGAAGTTTGAAGGTGAAAGGATGAAGGAAGAGGAAGGAGGTCCTTTTTGCTCTTCAAAGTCTTTTGGAAAATTTTCTAACCTTGAATTATGAAGGAAGAGGTTCCATTTATAGAATTTGAGCCAAAAAGGTCCAAAACATCTTCAAACAAAGATATTTGTTCAATTCCCACTAGCTGTCTGCCTAACGCCATCAAAGCCCAGCCGGCTTTCACTGATCCACGGCCGACCCTCAAAATCTGTATTCAGGCCCAACTTCAAACGAGCATATCTCCCTCATCCGAACTCGGTTTTAGGTGATTCTTGAGTCTAAATTGAAAACCTGGAAGTCTACTTTCCAATGGTGTCATCTTCACATCTAAATTCTTAGTTTGGAAAGAGATATGCATATTTTAGTAAAGGTTGCTCATTTCTATCTTAACTGGATTGATGCCCAACTTCCAATAGCTATATCTCCACCATCCGAACTTGGTTTTTGGAGATTCTTGGGTCCAAAGTGAAGCCCCATAAGTATACTTTCCAATGGTGGTGGCCTCACAACTAAAGTCTAAGTGTGCAAAGAGATAGGCCTGGTTTGTGAAGGCTGCTCAGTTTTTCTCTCAACGGTTTCATGCTCAACCATTCCTAAACTAGTTTTCTTCCCTCTCCTCCAATTTTTTTCAAATCCAAACATATAAATAAGAAGTTTTTAAAGATTTTTCAAAGATTTCACCTCTCTTTCATTTATTTCCACTTTGTCCTTACTCAGTTTACTGAAAAGTGCAATGTTTTAAACGAAATGCGAGCCTCGGACATCGTAGAAGCATTTGGAAAAATATTTTGAAAAGAGGGTTTTAAGGTCTAAAAAAGTTTGGCCAAAATGTAGTGCATGGTTTGGGATTAGAGCTTGAATCCAAATTTCTTTGCCAAGAATTCAAAAGATTGCATAATGTAACTTTCATCATCAGGTGTTCAGGATCAAGCGCCCAAGTCTTAAGGGCTGTCAAAAATGGGGTGTCTACAACACTCCATTTTTAAAAGTCCTCAAGACTTGGACGTCATCGCTTGTGCACTCGATGATTATGATTGCATGTGCTCGTTTTAATGCCCAAAGTCCTCAGTGGAATGCCCTGTCTTTGAGCCTTTGAATTATGTCCATTCTATGCCTTGTTTTGGACCAAAAACTTCCAGCCTGCAACCCCTGGTGGCTAGCCAACCACTGTTTGAAGCTTCCGGCCACCAATTGTGCTTTTCCAGCCATCCCAGTGGCCTGCCAGCCACACTAGTGGCTTGCTAGCCATCAGTGTCTTTTTTCAGATATTTTGTTGACAGCTGTGCCAACTATTGACACAATTGGCTGCATTTTCCTAAACATGTATGGAGGGATATATCTCAGCCAAATGCATGTTTTTCTATATATAGGGGGTTTCCTCCCTCATTTTTGAGGGTTAGAATTTTTGGAGCAAAAATCATCTCTCTCTCTCTCTCTCTCTCTCTCTACATTTCTCTCTCTCTATTGTAAGTTTGTGCACATTAGCCTACATGCACTACACTTTTGCCTACACCTCCTAAATCAAAGTTGATCACCTTTGGACTGAGGTTCTTTGAGGCCTTCTTAGAGCTCTTGAAGTTGGTTTTGGCTTGAATATTTTCCTAGAATTGATCTTTGCTTCAAGAGGTATAACACTTGCCTTTTTACCTTGCTTTACATACTTGTTTTTCTTATGTTTTCCCACTAATTTTGGGTTGTTTTTAGACTATAAAAACTCTATTTTTGTGGGCTGAATTTGGTGGTTGTAGGCCATTTAAAAGTAAGGGGGGTCTACCCTTCTTTCTTCCTTGTTTGTAAGGCCTTTCCACCTTTGTTTCCCACTTTCAAACCATTTTTTTTGGGGCTTTTAAACACTGAATTTCAGAGTATTTTCAGTGGTGAAAATCATGTTTTGAAGTCCAAATTTGGAGGGGTTAGCCTCCCCTCCTTGTGCCTTGTTTGCTAGCCTAGATTGCTCTATGTGTTAGCTTAATTTTCTAGCCTTTTATAGCTTAATTCCAGCATGTTTTAACCTCTGTTTTGGACTATTTTGTCTCTGTTTTTGGCTGGTTGTTGCATTTGAGTCCTGTTTTACATGCTTCTAGTGTAAGTATCGTCACAAGCTTAGTGTTTTAGGCCTTTTAACACCACTTGTTTGAGTTGATTGCAATGTTTTAATGCTTTTCTCACTTAAATTCAGCAAGCATCATCTCTACAACCTATCTCATTTCTTGACTCTTTGTTTGCTTTAAGGGTTGTTTCAACCTTAGGATTGTTTAAGCTTGAGATCGAGGTCCATGCTTAATGGTTTAATCCTCTTCTGGGGGTTCATTAACAACGGCATGACACCTCTCTCTTGCCTTAAACTACCCCTTGTTTGACACTCCTTTCTCTTTTAGAGAACTTAACTCGCCAATGGACTTAATTGATTAAAGAATGGAAGGGTAATTAAAATGAGTAACGTTGAAACTAAAATTGTGCAAAGATAAGAATTTGATTATGTTTCGGTGTATTCAATTGGACATTAATTGAACACAAGGAAAATTGGGGCATTTCATACTCAAAGTGATGAAATGTGCCAAGTTTCTTAGGTCTCCATTTCCCTTGATCATGCATGATAGGGTGAAGGTTGTGAGTCTTATTTGTGCATTTATTAACTTGTACACCTTGGTTGTTTCGCCATCATGCAATGAAATTGCTTGATTGATGGTCTTTGAACCAAGTGCATCACTCCTTTGAGCTTGTTTTGATGATAAGGAGGGATATACAATATAAACAACCTGTGAGAATACTCTCTCTTTTCCCCGTTTGCTCTCTGTTACAGCAAGAAATGGTGCATCATCAGTGGCCAGCCGGCCACTGTTTCTGGCCTGCAGGCCATCAGTCTTGGACGGTAACCCCCTATTGGTGGCCAACCAGCCACCACTTCTGGCTTGCTGGCCACCGGTGAATCTTGAGCAAAATGCTTGTGAAGCAAAACAAAGTTGATCTGGAAGAGGAAAACCAGTGCAAAGGTTGTGCAACAGAGGCTTTCGGGAGCAAATAGTGGAAGTTCTTCGGGTGAAAACCGAGCATGCATGGGCCTCCCTCATTCCTGGGACTAGTTAATTAGTTTAATTATTAATTAGTTAATCATAGTTGTGTTGTGGCTAATTAAAGTGTTGTAATCATTTAATTAGATTAGTTATTTAGTTAATTAATTCATGTTGTAATTAATTAGTTAACTAGTTTAATTAGTTGCTTTGTAATTAATTGGTTAATGTAGTTAGCTAATTAGCATCTTATTGTACTTATTTAATTAGCTTAAAGTAGTTAATTAAATTAGTTCATTATTGTAATTATTTAATTAATTAGCTTAGCATAATTAATTATTTACTTGTTGTAATATTTAATTAGTTTAGAATAATTAGTTAATTTATTTCAAGTTTTGTAATAATTAGTTAAATAGTTTTGCTTTGCTTTTATTCATTTGGACCCTCCTGCACGAGGGCATCAATGTTGTAATAATGTGTATGTCTTCCAACCCCACGTCTTTCTCCTTTTTATTTATCCGTTTTTGATGGTTAGATTAGGGGCATCACGTTTCAATTAGCATATCGCATGTTTTCATTCATTCATTTGCCTTGTATGCACCGAGGCTCAGTTCATCATTCAAACTTGCATTGTCGTTTATTACCTCGTTGA
Source organism: Camellia japonica (assembly GCA_030407325.1). NCBI lineage: Eukaryota > Viridiplantae > Streptophyta > Magnoliopsida > Ericales > Theaceae > Camellia > Camellia japonica. The sequence goes on from JAPPVO010000032.1 coordinate 162,244,469, forward strand.
ATACGTGTTTAAACGCATGCTATGAAATTGTTGCAAATAACATGTTAAGTAGCCGAGCCTATTTTAGCTGCACTATTGCATGCGTTGCATTAGCCATCTTGCATAGTTAGGTATCATGCATATTTTTTCTAACTCTTTTGTTTTATCTTAGCTTGGAGTACTTAGTATTTTAGCATACTTGCATGAGTGTGAGTGACTACCATGACTAGCATGTCTGCCATGAGGCTAAGTACTTACTTGTTAAACCGTTTGAGTGCCTGTGGATGAAGGCTTGTTGCTTGAATTGGAATGATTCAATGAATGTACATTTAAGCCCATTTTGTTAAGTGGCAAATTCACAAACTTTAAGGCCACTTTGTTAAGTGGCAAATTCAAATCTTTTTCAAAAACAAACATGAAATTGAATTGTTCCAATTTGGGCAAACTAGTCTATACCTTGTATGTGCGTATCACATAGTAAATGCTAGCCTAATAAACTGGAACAAGAGCATATAATGTAGATAAAAATCATATCATGATTAGTAGAGGTCAATCTTTGATCGGGCGAGCGAGGGTGCTCAATTTATGACCTTCCCCTCTTGTACCTAAGTTCCCGAGCCGAGACAATCTTGGTGATGACGGACACGTGGCCTTTGGCAGGAGTCATGGGTTTCCTAAATTTCTCCAAAATAAAATATTTAAGTGGTGACTCTGTATCTGGAAAAACAGTCTAATGTTGGCATTTTTTATTCAAAATCAATTTTCCAAACGATTTGTTGGATTTAGACTCTTTGGTGATTATCTATTTCGCATTGCACTTGTGAGATTAGATTCAGAACCACAGGAGTCCGAACTGTAGGGCTTATTTCGAACATCCGAAAGGGGGCGTGAAAAAGTCGAGCTGCAGTTTCTGGCGACTCTGCTGAGGAGGTAGTGAACTTGACTCGAACTCATGATATGAAATTTTATCTATACTTATATGTTTCTTTGCATTGCATTTGTATTGGTGCACTTAAGTCACTGTGTTTGCCATCTGCTATTCCTGGACGATTTGCCAGAGGCTTGCTTGAAAAGCTTGCCAAAAGGCTGACCGGTCACTGGCTCTGCCATGATGGGAACTCAACCCTTAGATCTGGACTACCGCTGTACCGTTTGATCCGCCTTTCACTTTTTGGTGTTGGGTGCAAGAGGTATATTAGGTGGTCTTGCTGAGGTATCCTTTTTGACCATTTGGCCTAGTTGCATATCCAAAGCCATAGAGACTATTCCAAACTAGGACCAGATGCTTACCTGAATTTAGGATTGTGTGAAACCGTTTTGCTTGAATAGTGATGTTCTCTCAACATGGAATTTAAATTCCTTCCCACATACAGTCCGAACAGTAATAGCTTGGAGATCAGAGAACCGAAGGATCAGATGTAAAACATTTCCTTCTGCGACACCATAGTCCCGGACACAAGAATTGTTCCGAGACAGTTCTTTGCCTTCAAAGACCAGTTTTTGTTTTTTCACGAAAAATCCTTTGTAGCTCTGAATCCTAAGCTTAACAGAAGCTATTGAATCGACTCCAAAATACGCATTGGAATCACAGATCCGGCAACAGTTAGGTATATCCAGATTGACTCCCTTGACCAGGGATCGTGTTGACCAGAGACATGTCCCGGGAAATTCAAAGACTCTTTGTAAATCGGACTAAGAGCAACACGGGCAATTGACATTGTACTAATACAAGGTCAGTACCCCTGCACCCTATATATCAAATTATAGGCTTGTAAAATGAAGATATCATCAATAATCAAAAGTGTTCATACTTTATGGAACCCATTTACCAGGAATTAAGGACCTCCAAAGACCCAAAATATGACTAAAACCCTAAATCTAAGGTTTTTGCTTAAATTTGAACATACCCAAATCAAAGAAATTAAAGAATTGCCATCAAGATATGAGTAAATAGATTCCACATGTATAAGACAAAGAAATAAAGTACCCAAACCAAAACCCTAACCAAGAGCAACAGAGTATCACAAAGATTAGGGTTTTTCTTGAGTCACCAATAATTTGCAACTAAAGATCAAAGCAAGCTCAAACCCAAAAACCTAAAACTCAAGAAAGGCCTCTGAAATTAGGAACTAAGGGGTTCAAGCAAGAAAGTCAAATACTTTTCTGGGAAAGCAGGAAAGAAAATGTGCAATCGATACAAATGCCAAAGCTTTCAAATCAAACTCAAGCCCAAAAACCTAAAAATCAAGAAAAGAACTCTGAAATTAGGAAGTAGTAGTGAAGATTATGTAGAGATTGAAACAGTGGGGGTTTATGAAAGAAAGAAAGAAAGAAAGTGATGAGCAATGAACATTTTCTGGGAAAAACAAGAAAGAAAATGTGCAATCTTACCAAAGAGAAAGAATGGAAAATTGAAGCTATGCTTTGATTGATCATCAGGAAAATGTGTAATCTACCCAAAACCCATCTTTGTCTTCTCTCTCATCAACTCCAGTGACCTTCGACCCAAGTTCCAGAAGTCTCGGATTTTTTTTCTGGGTGTAACTATGAAAGAGACAGAAAGTAATGAGTGAGAGAGCAGACTTGGAATTCAAGTCTTGCAATGGATTTGGATATATAGGCTTGGATGACACGGTGACGGATTATGGAAAGATTTTAACGCCGTTACACATTGGATTCACTGTGCTCGTCTCCACTTTAATTTTGAAATTTCTCTTTTACTTTAAAGCCCTCAAATGTCCTGAAATGCCCTTTATATTTTATTACATAAAAAAAAAATGATGTAAACATTTTGTATGAAAATAATAAGGCTACAAACTCAGAATTATTTATCCAAAATTTACTTAGAAATATAAATTAATAATTCAAATTCATTTCACTCAAGATTCCACATTTCATTAATTTAATCTCCGCCACACATACTCATTCTGAGTAAATTATGGATTCCTAATTCTAGGACCCTAACTTTTTTGTTATAAAAATATTTTGAGATGTGAAAATATTTGGAATTCTATTTTTGTTGGCAATTTTCTACTCTTATTTGTAAATAATCATGTTATACTAGAGAGGATATAATCACGATAGTGGCTCTTTTTAAGGGAGAGATTTTGCTCCACATGTTGGTGTTGTTGGTCCCTATGAAGTCCACCATGCATCTTATTTTTGATTATCTAAACAATTTATTTTATTAGACTTTATATGTAGATCATTCATGAAAAAATCATATTGATATGATAGTCAAAGTTATGTTATTTTATTATATTTATCTTTTAAAAAAATAGACTACCTACAATTTTTTTTTTTTTAAAAAAAGACTAAATATAATAAAATCATAGAGTTGTAATTATTAAATCAAGTTTTTTTTTTTTTTTTGAATGATCTAAACATAAGACTTAACAAAATAAACTATTCAAATTATTAAAATAAAACTCATAATGACTCTCATAGAGCTCAACAACACTCAATCCTATCCATTTTTCCACTATCATTAGCTAAGATATTAAACTCTATTATATTTATACACATAATAATTTTTAATTGTTGACGACTCAGTAAATTATAATTACCATTACAGTTTGAAAAATTAGAAGAACAAAAGTCTCCTTTGATTTTGTTTGGAGGAACACTTATAGTGTGTGTATTTTTTTTTTCTTTTTAAGATTTGAATTATAAAGTGTTCTTTGATAAAAAGAACCATTATATTTACATTTTTCACAATTATAAATAGTGGTCCTGCTTGGTTTGATTTTTGAAAATATTTATATAAAAAAAAATAGGAATTAGTTTGATTAAAATAAATTCTAAAAAATAATTTTACCCTTGGAAAGGATAAAATGATATAAAAATAATGATCATTTATTATTATTAATTTTTTATTACCAAATTAAATTTTAGTTTTTAAGGAAAAGTTTTTTTCCAAAGACGGGGGTATTGTGGTAATTGTGTAAAGACAAATTTTACACGCTGGGATTGTCGTGTACGACGAGTAAAACGTATGTAACGGTCGGTTATTCTCTAACGGAGGATTATTGACGTGTTAATCGGGAAAAAGTAGTGCTTAGCTGCTTAATTACTCTTAATCTATCGGACCCACCAAGACTTTTTCTCACTTCTAATTACATTTACATCTTTGCATCACCCTACCCAATTATATTTTGCCACGTCAATTGATTTGCATCATATGCTTCTGAATGTGAGTAGTTCTTTAAAACCCTTAATTCAAACCTTTTTTTTTTTCCTCTTTTCATTTATTTTTTAAAAAAAAAATTATATGTTATCAATTTATTTATCAATGTTTTATGTTTTTTTATATCACCACTTTACATAAGGATGTTTGTTTAGGTTTTTTTGAACCAACTTATATTTGGACTATTTACTTAAACTTATTTTAAACAGTTTTTAATTCTAATAGTTTATTTTAACTCAAAAAAGTTAATTCTGAGAAGCTGCTCACCCCTTACTTTTGATTATCACCTTCTGCTGTGAACATGTTAATTTACGATTATACTTTTAGTTTTTTTTTTTTTTTTAAAAATAGAAAAAAAAAATCCCTAATGGATTATAGATTATTATTATTTTATTTTTTTTATGAGAAATGTAGACAAGTAGTGAATAATAAAAAATAAAAGTTAATTGAAAAAATTACTTCACAGCTTATTTAACAAACACTACTCAGCAACTTAAATCTATAATCCAACAACTACACCAAACAGATTAATAACTTCTGATTAAAGTCATAATCTATAGTCTGTTAAGTTATAATCTATATAATTTGTTTTAACAATTACACCAAACGGAGCCATAGATATTTATGATTGGTTAGTTTTTTTTTTTAAAGAAATAATTAATAAAAGTAAATAGTATATTACCATGTACTGAGAAGTGATTTGAGAAGTTGGTTAAAAGTTAATTTTTTAACTTTTGTTTATTCTTTTGTGTGTAAAAAATGTGAAAGGTGATATAACTCAAAATGGATTAAAAGCTAAAAGCTAACTTTTAAGTAACTTTCCAAATTGTCCCCGAGTGATATTGCGGTAATTGACATAGGGATTGTTTGGGAATATGGTTATTTTAGTTGATTTTTTTTGACTATTTTAGTTTGGTTAAAAAAATTATGTTTTAAATGATTTTTAGTTATTTTTTATAATTGATTTGATGGTTGTGAGAGAAAAAATAAAATTATTATGGTTTGAATATGTAATATTTTATCTTATTGACTATTTTAGTATTTTTTTTTTTTTGTCTTTGATGACTATTTTAACTAAAAATTTGCATCTCAAACACCCTCATAATTACATCAAAAGAATTGAAATTAATACAAATGGTATAAAAGACATAAAGATTAATAAAAAATATATATATACATTGCAGTGTAAGAGATGGCAAAATTATTTTCTATTCATATAACTAATAAATTATTGATAAAAATGGAATTAAGTGATATATAAATTAAAATATTAAAGATGTTCAATATAAGCATATCAAAATTTTAAAATTTATTATATTTTTTTTAACCTTAAAAAAGTTAGTGTAATTTACTTATTTTTTATAATGGGATTCTATTGGAGGTGTGACTTAACATGAATTTAAACCCATTTTATGAAGTGTTGTACAAATTACGGTCTAATGAGCTTTTATTAAAATTCAAATAAATATTAAAGAAAGTTAAATTTCACAGACTAGCCTAGGTGCTTCAAAGACGGTGTAACGTGTTGATAAGGGTAAAGCGAAGCAAACAAGTGAACTCATTAGTATTCAAACATAGGATTAAAATCTTCTGTCATTGATCTTTTTGCAATAATTTTAGTGTGGTGATTCAATATTTTTATTTGAAGTTGAAGTAAATTTACATCGTTTTAAATTATAATTTTAAAAATATACAAAATATATATTAATGTTATGTCTTCAATTTTAAACTCAAATTGTTTAATTAATAAATTTTGTCGATATGTTTTGATACAGTAATGCTACATCTATTGAATTTGGAATTACTCAAATTGCTTGAATTTGTGCATGTCGGTCGTCCTACAGGTCATCTAGTTGGTCATCCGAGAGGATGCCAATCATCCGGGTGGATGCCAGTTAATAAAAGTGACAATTGCGGTCGATAAGGGTGACGCCAGTCATCTGACCGGTCGCCTGACTTACGTAATTCTGGCGAATTCAAATTTAGTGGATCAATCATTTTTTTTTTATTTTGATATGATAAAAAGACACGTCAATAATATTATTGCACAAAAAATATGAGGACTCTTATCCCCAAATATAACCTAAACACATGCAATGTTGGGTGTTTCACAATTTTTAATAACATTTTCATAGTGTGGATAAAAACAAAGAAAAATAATAATTCGATGTGAGTTTTTTTTGATTTTTTTTTTTAAATAATCCGATCAATGATGAAATTTACAAATTTCAATAATTATAATTATAATTATTTTTTTATGAATCTGTTAAAAGTGACTTTTTACAAACGACCCCGTTACGTAGCTCGAAACTCGGTGGCCCGAATTTGGCTCGACACCAAAACGACGTCGTTTTGGTGTCTTTTTTTTTTTTTTTCTTTTTTCCTATGTTTTTGTTGCAAAAGGAATAAGAAAAAAAATGGAGAAGAAGAAGAAGGGTGGGTCTGCAGATCGGGAGGAGGAGGAAGAAGGAGAAGTGGAGGGGAGGGGGCCATAAAAATCGGGCTGGAGAAGGAGGCGGGGCCAGAGACGGGGTTGCGACGAGCTGCGGGGGTTGCGACGAGCTGCGGGGGCTGCGACGAGCTGCGGTGGGGCTGCGACGGAGGAGGAAGAAGAAGGACTGGAGGGGAGCTGCGACGACGGCGAGGAGCTGCGACGACGGCGAGGCGCTGCGACGACCTCTCCTCTCTCTTTCTCCCTCTCTCCTCCTCTTCCCCTCTCTTCTCTTTCGAGCCATTTTTCGAGCCAATTTCTCGAGCTACCAATCTTTTTCCTTTTACAAATTTGTATCAATGGTGTGTTGGAATCATCAACTTGTGCATTAACTCTGTATTTTTTCTTTTATCAAATTTAAATTTGGTAAAAAAAAATTCAGTTTTGGTGCTCCAACACTGTCATTAAATCAGTATCAAATTAAGAATATCTTTAACTTTTCATCAAATTAGGGATGGCTAAAGCCTTTCATCAAAATATTGTACATAGTCGTTGTAGATGGAGAGCAGCAACAGCATTGGACAACCAGCCGTATGTCCGGCTGGTTGTCCCCCTAGGCGTCCACCTTCCTTGTAATTTGTAGTAAAAATTTACATTGGCCGGTCGATTGGCCGAATGTTCTCTCGATTGACCGATAATTTGATGAAACTTTGTTGGAACGCTCGGTATCAGATCAAGTTTTTACTCAAATTTAATAAAAAAACAAAAAGAGAGTAAACGTTAGAGATGTTCTAACTTGCTCCATTTTTGGTTCATTTAGCATTGTTACAAACAATCACCATTATTACTAAGGACACCCATTGCCAAATTTAACAGTTGAGCCCCATGTGGGAAAGCAAATTAAAATGTCACTACATAAAAGAAGAATGTTATATAAATTATTTAATTTTATAAATACTTTTATTAATTGATATTTTACTTATCATATTATTGGAATGAGTCATGTTTTAAAATTTTAAATTTCTTTAATATGTGTACAATTTGTCAATTTGTATTGCATTTTTCCTACTTAAAATCTCTCAATAATTAGATTTGTCGGTTTGGTTATCCAATTTTTAAAGAGAAAATGAGTCTAAGGTCCATTTCCTATTTTTAATAATAGAAGAGATCCACAATATTATTTTATGATGTCTAATGTCTCTCAACCCTCGACACCCATATATCACAGAAAAATTTGATTCCCTCACATCAAACTGTCTCTCCCTTTCTTCCTCTCTCTCTGCTCTTCTCTCTCTGACGAACTCCACCTCCATTGCCGGAGTTCATCGTCGTCGTTGTCTTCTCCAACTCTCTCTTCTTCGTTAAGCGAAGCTCAAAGTATCCTTATCCATAAACGATTTCATCGATATTGGAATTGAAGCGTACCACAACGAGAAAGACAATCCAATGGTGGGAGTGAACAACGATATCATCACCATTAAGGCCAAATGATGGAAGTGATACTGTCACTTTCATGTTTGAAAGCCCTAGTAAGCTTCCTCTACTGGTCTTGGAATAAGGTCTCTCTCTCTCTCTCTCTCTCTCTCTCTCTCTCACTACTCATACATATACAAACATCTATATATATAGTATAAAGTAATATTGTTTGACAAAATGCTTCTCAGAACTCCAAAACATATAACTGTGAGATTTGATTTTACAAAACTCTTCGTAGAACTATAAAACATATAGTTGTGAGCTTTGAAGCTAACCTGTTTGATAAATACTTCTTAGAAAAACAATCACAATTTTCTCTGATTTGTTCAAAACACAAAGAAAATTGTGATTATTTTTGATTTCTAAGTAGTCTAATTTTCTCTAGTTTGGTTTGATTTTGAATGATCAATAATAAAGGAGTTTAGATATTCCAGAAATCTTTCATGGTAGGTAACTAGAGAAATTCTTTGATTTTGAGATTTTGAATGACCAATAACGATTGTGAGAAATTTGGAGAATCTGAAGCTTCTTTTGCAACCATACATTCAAAGACAAAAATATTAGAGAGAGAGAGAGAGTTTAGGCCAAGCTAAACTTACTTTGCCCAGAGAAATTTAAAGAGAATTTCTCTGGATAGTGGGAAATCCAGAAAAATTTGGAGAGAAGTTTAGAGAAATTTAAGTCCAAAGAAATTTGGAGAATTTCTCTGGGGATTGAAATTTCTCTAGATTGATGTGTGATGGACCTTAAACATTATGAAAATATTTGATATCCTTTATACTATAAAATCTTAATATCAGGGATCCTAAAAAAAATTCCTTTTTTAAAATCTGATTTTAAGTTTTCAATTTGTATATTTTTTTTAATATTTTGGTCAATTTTTATTTTTTTAAATGTATCTAATTTAAATGTACTTAAAAAGTAAAATATTTACGAAGAAATCTATAAAAAAAAAAAATTCAATAAATACAAAAAAATCCGAAAATGTACTCTTTATTGAATTTTTTTAAAGATTTCTTCATAGATATTTTATTTTTTTTAGTACATTTAGATATGCATCTAAAAAATAAAAAATAAAAATTGATCAAAATATTAAAAAAAAATTTACTAAAAATAAAAAAATATGAATTCAAAATTCAAAATTAAATTTTAAAAATTAAATAACCAAATCATGGTACCTTTGGATGCATGGTGGGTTTTCACCATTCTCTCTCCTCTCTGTATTTTTATTTTTATTTTATTTATTTAAAGTAAACCGGGAAGAAGGGTTGTATTTATGGAAAGAAAAGTTTTTAAAAAAATGAGAAAAAATTACTTTTTTTATTTCATTCACTTTTTTTTTCCTTTTTTCTTTTTTTAAAAAAAATTCCTACTCAAAATTGCTCTAAATTTAAGTAGATATAATGAGAATTTTTAATATTTTATTAAAATTAGACTTCTCTTTCAAATTGAACTTTTATGTTTAAACTCATGGGACGCATAAATTGTAAAATTATCTTTTTGTTCACAAATTTCAACCATTATTGATTTAAATAAATGATCTTCAATTGAGCTATATGAATTGAATTAAGAAACTTAGGTAAAGTTGATGATTTACTATAAATAAATAAAAAACAACCGTGCTATAGGCCTTGAAAGAGAGGCTCAAATTTGCCTGGAAAAGTTGTTTTGTTTCTTTTTTTTTTTTTTTTTTTTTTTTTTTTCCTTTTGGGAAGGGCTTTTATGTGTACCCTACAACCTAAACCCTAATAAAAAAAAAAATTTAAACCAACATAGCCCAACAAATAAAATAAAAATAAAATAAACAAACCAACATAGCCCAAAAAAAAAAAAAAAAAAACAGTTGGCTTAGATTGATTAGGTGATAAAATTGACTGATCAGTTAGACTGCTGGTTAAAATTTGTTAATTCCATATAGTTTTGTACGAATCTTTACTATATTTTTATTTCAAATCAGAAAGACTCGGAAAAAATAAAAACCTAAACCTTAAATCCTAAACTCTAAACCCACCCCTACACATAACCATCCTAAAAAATAAAAATAAAAAATTTACAACGGCCCAACAAATAAATGAATAAATAAAAACAACCAAACTAACACAACCCAACAAATAAATAAAAAATAATAATAAAAACAATCAAACCAACACAGTTTCAGAGAGAGAGGAAAAAAAAAAAAAAAAATCTATTTCGAGCCACATTCGAGGCCTCAATCTTTTTCCATAAAAAAATTGGCAATAGTTTAACAGAATAAAAGTGCAATTAAACTCGCTTTATATTTCTCACAGAGCAACAATAAAATTTTAGGATTTAAAACGAAGATGGCAGCTTCATATGGTTACTATTATACATACGGAAAAAAGTATAAAATAGGGAGGGTGCTGTCACAGTACCTCGTTTTGACGTCTTGATTGAGGTTCGTTTCAGTTTTATTTTAATAATTCAAACTGTTCATATTATAGGATTTGTCAAGTATATAATTCATATAAAAAATGAGATTAATTGGATATGCATAGCCCCATGATCGGATCATAAGTGTTTTTAAAAAAATTATCAAAATTATGTTAAGCGTTTATTTTTTTAAACATAAATGTTGTCTTGTTATGGGTTATAGATGCCTAATTTACTTGATTTTTTTAATGGATGATTTACTCGACAAACCTTACAATATGAATGATTCAAATTATCAAAATTGATTTAGAAAACATCTCTACATACTCACAACACGGTGCTATACGTCTATAAAGGCACAACACCCTCTTCAGTTTCCATTAGTAGCCCACCAGTTCCTTAATCCACTGATTGATTTCACTCTCCCTTTTCTGAAACAAAACCCTTGGATTCCATTAAAGGGTTCATTTCATGTAAACCCCTTGAAGATCTCACTTGCAAGTTGCAAGAAGTTGACATAACAATGGAGATTTCCAGAGATATTTCTTGGAATACTAGTTCTTTGGTTACAAGCAAATCAATTGTATTGGGTCAGTGTAAGTTAAATACTAGTATTAATTAACTTGAGACTAGGGATTAACTTTCAGTTAGAAGGATACATTGTACTCCATTAGGTACAAGTTTTGAGTATATCAATGGATATATAGAGCCACTTGTATGCTGTATATGTGCTTTTACAGTGAATCTATATGCTTCAAAGCTGCATGGCCTTTAGCAGACAAGCTCTCTCTAAAAAGGAGTGAATCTGTTATTTATAATCATATAGTTTTGTTATATTTATTTTTAAAAAATAAATAATCTATTTTTAAAATTATATTTACTGTATATTTTTTTAAAACAAATATAATAAAATCATGTAATTTTTTAACCTACATTTTAAATTTCGTAAATTTTTTTGTACTCAATTGAATAAACATTTGCACATGCTCAACTAAATAAACAGATATACACATTAAAATTACACAAAAAATAAGCTACTCAAGCTTAATAAATGTGCATCTTGATACAAAGTATTACATTGCATTTGCACCTCCAACACAACTCAAGGGAGGTTTCAAAGGGGCACATCAAAACAGCCAATCAAACTACCAAGGAAAACCTACCCGTTTTATCATAGAATCCCAAAAAAAAAAAAAAAAATTTTGAAAAATTCAATCACCCTACCCTAATAAAATTCAGGCTCAACAACAAAGAAAATATGAACAAACAGCAGCAACAAAGATCATTCACAGAATCACAAATTTCTCTCTATGAAGTCCCAAATTCTCCCTTCCATATACATTCGGTCCCGGAGCCGTCGAGGCATGTGACGCTCATCCGGGAAAATTAGCAATTCATAAGGCTTTCCAGCCTCCACAAGTGCATTCACAAGCCTTGAAGTGTGCCTAAAATGCACATTTTCATCAATCATGCCATGGACAAGTAACAACTTCCCTTCGATGTTGTCCACATGGCGCATCACAGAGCTGAACTCGTAACCTACTCGGTTCTCAGATGGCAAACCCATATATTTCTCGGTGTAAAAAGTGTCATACCCATCCCACGATGTAACAGGGGCACCAGAAACAGCACACCTGAAGATGTCAGGAAACCGGGCTAATGTCATGGCTGAGAGATATCCACCATAGCTCCATCCATACAAACCAATATGGTCAACATTTGCCAGCCCTTTTGATGAGCCATTCGGCTCCAGTCAACTGATCCTCGGCATCAATACGGCCAACATTGTGCTTGAGGGAGCCTTCAAACTCAAGGCCACGGCGAGCACTTCCTCTGTTATCTAGCTGTAAAACTCGTAGCAGTTAGGGAATACAGTCTACAGTGCCAGCAGTACAAGGGCATTGGAAAAAAAAACAAAAAACAAAAAACAAATAGAGGTCCCAAACTTGCAGTCATGCATAATTAGGTTAGGGTTGTGGACAAGCCGAGTAGTAAGTTAGTTTTGAAAACTTAACAAGTTTTAAAATGTGTTTAAACTTGACTTGTTTACATAACGAGTCAATCTAGAACAAGCTTTTAACAAGATGAAGACAAGTTCAGCTCAAGTAGTTTGGGTTTTTTTTTATAATGGATATTAACTTATCGAGCTGAGTAGTAAGTTGTTCAAACTTAGTTTAAAAATTTAACAAGTTTCAAAATTTGTTCAGCCTTGGCTCGTTTACATAACAAATCGATCTCAAATATTTTTAATGAGTCAAGCTTTAGTAACAAGTTTTTTATAGTACTTATAAGTTTAGTCGAATAGTAGGTTGTTCAAACTTGGTTTGAAAACTCAACAAGTTTTAGAATGTGTTTGACTTGTTTACATAACAAACTCATCTCGAACAAGCTTTAGCTAGCTGTACACGAGTTGTCCTCGAGAAGCTTGGTTCATTTTACAGCCCCAATTAAGATGCATTGCATATGGAAGAAAATTAAACTATTACGTAGAAGATTTAAGGATGGCAACATTTTAAGATAACTGGTTCAGTAGATACTCACCTTCCATACTAAGATGCCTTTGCTCCTGAAATACTGAGCTCTCATGTCAACTGTGTTCATCCAAGAATCAGAAACAAGCTGTACACTTGGACCACCATAAACACTGATCAAGGTTTTGTATGGTGGAGGTCCAAACTTCGCTATGTCAGGTTTGTATAATGCCCCGTATAAAACAGTTCCATCATTCGCTTGTATTTGAATTATCTCCGGAGGTTCAAGTTGAAGCCTTCTAAATCTTGGAATTGTGAATGGTTGCTCATGAAGAGGCATGATTAAACTTCCACCTTGCAAAGAGCAAAGTGAAATTCTAGGTGGAGAATCGAGCGAATCATGAATATCAACGAATCTCTGCATCTGATGATCAAGAACAACCATGTGTCTTCCTCTCCCGTGAGTCAGTCTCTGTGGGGCCCGCAGGGAATCGTTTCCATCTGGGATCAGTTTAGCACAATAAAGGTGAGATTCCAAAGGGCTGTCTAGAGTTCCAGTGAAATATACAAGTCCCGCCGCCTCGTCTATGCCAGCAATTTGCTCAACCATCCAATCACCATCTGTTATTGATCCCAAACAAGCCCCATTCATGTCGTGCAGATAAAGATGTCTGAATCCAGTTCTTTCACTAGCCCAAATAAATCCCCCAGAAAATTCAGCAAGTCCTTTGTCTAAAGGACTGAAGCAGTCGTGCAGATTAATCCACGTGTCTTGTTCTTCAACCATTATGACTTTTCTTTGGCCAGTTTTAATATCAAACCTGAGAATCTTTAGTTTAGAATGTGACCTGTTCAAAACCTGAGCGGTTAGAATATTTCCGTGCATCCAATTGACTCTTGCCAAATATTCTTCATCATTATTTGCTCCGTCCTTCTCTCCACAGTGAAGATCCATCCAAGTTACCGGACCTCCAGTGGCAGAAACTACCCCGAGACGGACTTTGACATTTGAAGCCCCGACAAACGGGTACGCATGGTCTTCCTGTGCCTCTGGACCGACTGTATTTTTACCCTGGTGCATGATTCTGAAAAGCGGTATCTCAGATGAATCAACTTCCGTGAACGCTATCAATTTGCTATCTAAAGACCACCAGTAGCCATTTTTCCTATCCATCTCTTCCTACAGTCCATGAAAACCAGTACGAATTTTACATGCAATGTATTGATTAAAAAATTATTTTCTTTGTAATTTCATAATGCTTTTTTTGTTTTTCATAGGAAGAATTTTGTTTTGATTCTTCGTCTCAGGAAGAAAAGTACCATGTAATAAGATAAACAAAATTAGTAGTAAACTTACAAGGAAGAGTCATAATCTCACCTGAGCTATGTATTCAGCAAGACCATGAGTCTGAAATATAAAAGAAGAAAGTAATGTCATATTTAGGAAGAAAAAAAATCTATGTTTGTTTAGCTGTATTTTCGTTTTTTGTTTAGCGGCTGCAATGGCTAAAACAAAAATCGAGAAAATAGCTCCTTTTAATTGATGATTATCAAAAAAAATCAGAAAATGTCACAAAACTTATATTAACTACATTCAATATAAGTTCAAGACACATAAGGGCTCTAACCATATTTTTTCCCATGGAAAATACAACAAATAAATGAATAAACAAAATTGTTTCATTTTCTATTTTCATTTTCGTGTTTTCGGAGAAAAAAAAAAATGTCGTTTTCAAAAAAAAAAAATTCCCAAAAACAATTTTCGGAAACAATTTGCCAAATGTTTTTTTTATTTTTTATTTTTTTGTATTTTCCAGGAAAACAAAAAAACACAAAAAAATGAAAACACAAACAGAGTGCTTATCAGAAGTTCAGAATTATAACTATATATCAAACTCAACAAACACTACAATTATATGACCATGCCATCAAATGAATCATCATGATATATTAACAACTTCCACAAAATTAAAAGCACACTCTTGCTTTAATTAGTGATGTAACTTTAGCATACCAGGGTCATGTCATACAGTAGCTAAAACATATCATTCAACAAGAAACTGACTCAAATGAAATACTCAGACCTCAAGTCAACATATGATTTTTATATAAATATATATATAAAAAAAAAAATTCCAGATGACCATCTTGCTCAATATGGAGTTTCTTTATGCACACATGAAGTTTTATTTCCACATGCAAATCAAAAGGTGCTCATAGACACAGGTTGGTTCAAAATCCAAGTTGGTGTTTCTGTCCAAACTCTTAATCACCATTAATCACTCTGTTCCAACTCCTGCGATTAATGGAATCTCCACCAAGCCAGGATTTATTTTTTCTTTGAGTGAGAACAAAAACGGAATCTAATCAACTTTGTTTCCTAAAATCGGGCAGTTGGCAACTCTTTGGATTTGTTTAGCAGGTCTTCTATGTTAAAGTGAAGAAGTGTCAAAATGATATTTTAAGTCTTCTCATTAAAAAAAAAAGAAAAAGAAAAAGTTCATTTACTTCTTTTTTGTTGTTGCTCGTGTAACAGAAACTTGGAAATATCATAAAGACGCATAATGGCTGAAAAGAGAACCTATACATTGAAAAAATAGGATGAGTGGCCAATATGATCAGTGAAAGAGCTCAAAGGCACAAAAAGAAAGGAAAAAAAGGGAATTGAAAAGCAAAACAATCAGAGACCCATACATGAACATATTGTTATCATAGGGAAAAGAACCCAATCAAGCAAAGAAACTGAGAAAACTAAAGCTCACCAAACCATTTCCGTCAGCGCCAAATATTAATTGCTTTGACTCATTGTTCAAGAGGTTTAACACATGCAACTCATAATCCCTCACAAAAGCAAGCATAGTACCATCTGGTGAAAGGTGTGGATCAATAATTGGAGAGGATGATGTACTTGGCAGCTTAAGCTCTGGTTGTAAAGAAAGATCTTGAAAATAAACCTGTTCACAGATACAAAAATAGGTTCATAAAAGAATAAACTCAAAATAGCAGACAAACTAAAACAGATAATTTCTCCAAATCCCAGAAAAATTTGATAGATATAGAGGGAAGTCCAGGATAATAATAAGAACATATAATTTAGTAAGCAACAAGAACTACTTCCATTGACCATAGAACTATTTTACTTATGAAGGATAGAAATGTTTGCAAGGTTGTGGCATGGTACCGTGGCAAGTGCTCATCCGCTCAAGCACTATGGTGCAGGTCTATGTCACAGGAATCAACTGAGGAGTAAGGCTGCTAACCTACTACCTTTCCCATAGAATTGTTCGAACAAAACAAAAGAAACAAGAAAATAAGTTTTGATGCTAAGCAAATTTCCATGCTCAAAAGGGCTAAACAATCTACCTAAGGTTGTCTCTAGATTAATAAATTTAAATTTAATATATTTGGATTTCATCATTAGAGACTACAACTGAGCTGTATTTTGCTGGATTTGAAAAGACAAGGTAATGGAGTTATAACTTCTCTAGCCATCCTCCTAGTTAATAGTGAATCTGAGCCAAACCCAAATCCACTTATTTCAAATCCATCAACACAAAAAGAAACCTCATTGTCTTCATAACAACCACAGTGCAAACATGTTATTGAGCTCAGTAGACAACAATAAGATACAAATTGAGAACCCAAATGTTATTAGTGATGACAACAATTTTGTTGTTGGCCGACTTAAACCCATAAATATGATTCAGTAATGACAAACTGATGTGAATGAATGATGAACAACACACATCAAAGGGAAAAATAATATTAAAATGGGATTACAACATCAAGTGAATCAAATGTCACTTAAAAGACTTTTCCTAGAGATGCCATGGTAATTCCCATTAATAAATACATTCGTCTATCATAGAGCTGTGCAACTATCATCAAGGTGAACCCAATTCCGTTGAATAATATACCCATGTACTCCTTAATGATGCAAAGCAGTTTCAAGAAAAAAAGCTCAAAAGAAAATCCAAAAACCAACCCACGTTCCCTTGACCTCTCCCTCCTCAACTTCTCTTCGGCCGATATATTACTCTCATCAAGCCCACCATCTGGAGGACCAAAAACCAATTCTTGCTTACATGTTTCGGGATCAAATATGAACACCTTCCTGTTCAAACTGTTATCAGAACTAAACAAATAGGTTATCAAACTATCACCAGGACTGAAACTGATGGAAGTTGGTGCACCATAACCAGGCAACGGATATTGCATTATCTCTTCAACAGGAAAAATAATGCAATCGTCAAGAGAATTCAAAATTGTGGTGTCAGTTACTGGCATCTCGCAATCGAATGATCTTGAATGCTTCAAGTTCTTCCTTTTCTTTGTCTTAGCAGATTGCATTACAAATAAGTAACCAAAATTGAATAATTTAGGCACAAACCTGTGCGTGCCAAGTTGCTAACAAAACATGAATCTGTCAAAACAAGGAACTGAATTAATAAAATGGGACCGAAATCAACAGCACCACCAAAGTAGAAATAATCAAAGAGACTCTGTTTGGTAGCTAAGAAAACGTGTAATTAACCAAAAATTGGAGCTTTAGGAATTCATGAAACTAACACTAGTGTTTGACTTCAAGTTCTTCCTTTTCTTTGTCTTAGTAGATTGCATTACAAATAAGTGACCAAAATTAAATAATTTAGGCACTAACAAAAACATGAATCTGGGAAAAATGTGGAACTCAATTAATCAAATATGACCAAAACCAGAAAGACCGCCAAAGTAGAACTAATCAAAGAGCCTCTGTTCGGTAGCAAAGAAAACGTTTTAACTAACCAAAAATTGGATCTTTGTGAATTAAATGAACCTACAACTACTACTACTACTACTACTGTTTAACCAAAACCGACAAGATCACCAAGTAGACCTAATCAAAGAGCCTCTGTTTGGCAGCTAAGAAAAATCTTAACTAACCGAAAAATTAGAGCTTTATAAATTAACTAGACCTAATACTACTGTTTGACTTTGGTTTTGGTACTCAGATGCTTTCTATTTACATTTGGAAGGCCAAGGCTATACAAATAAAGAATTCAAAATTTTATTTTCATCAATTTTCCTTATGTTTCCGGGAAATTAAGCAGAGTAAAAATAGAAACAGAATCGAGATTATAACACATTACCAACTAATAAACTCCAAAGATAAGTTGAAGAAAAACACAACCCTGATGGGAACACTCTCTCTATCTCTATCTTACCCCAAAAAGAGAGTATTTTTTTTTTTTTGGATCGGCTATGAAAGCGAAAAGAGATCGGAATTTGAGATTCCTGGGATTAGGAAAATGAATCTTTCTTTTTTTCTTTTTTTTTTTGGGGGTCAGTTTTTGTGGAGAATAGGACTTTGGTCTGGAAATGGAATCGAGAATGATGAGAGTTTTTGATTCTCTCCTCCGACTTTTGAGAATTGAAAATTTTAGGGAAGAAAATAGGTGGAATGAAAAATAAAAAAAGGAAATGGGAATTGAATTGTTCAATTTACAGAACGATAATTTTTTTTTAATTCGGCTGTCACGTGTAAAATTCACCAGTGTGTTTGTAATGTTGCTAATCACCCATCACAAAATTATACGCTAGTCCATTTTATTAATCATATCACAATTAAGATTTTACGGTAAGTGTATTCTAAAATTATCTAATAACTTCTTATTATTCAGTGATTTGAGACATGGACAACTCGAGTATTCATGATTTTATATTAGACATAGTGGAATTATATGAGACATTAGGATTGTTTGTTATAAATTTTAGACGATAATTATAATTTATTTTGATTTTTAATTTTAAAATATGTATTAGACTGTTTAATGTTATTTTTATTTAAAATTTATTAGATACAAAAATTTAATTATTTAAAAATTAAAAAATAAATATTTTTAATTTTTACTTCC
Organism: Camellia japonica; assembly: GCA_030407325.1. Lineage (NCBI taxonomy): Eukaryota > Viridiplantae > Streptophyta > Magnoliopsida > Ericales > Theaceae > Camellia > Camellia japonica. Next base: position 162,263,297 of record JAPPVO010000032.1, read on the forward strand.
TCATAATTAAATTTTAATTTAAAAAAACTTTACCAAAGCCATTGTTTGGTGATTGGTAGGGCTGTGCATAATACTCTAAAACTGTTAAAATCGCGCCGAACCATGTCAAACTGTGCATTTTTTTTGCTTCTGACGGGCAAGTTGGGCGAGTGAAGGGTCCAAGATGGACAGGTCAGCATGGCTGGCAGTTTATAAAAGCCAGCCTGCTTTAACCGACCTGACCCGCCACTGATATTATAGATATATATATATATAGCAACCGATCTGACTCACCATTGATATTATAGATATATATATCCAGGTTACATATTCCAACACATAATCAATTCTCCAACAGCCCTAATTTACACCCCAAAACATCTCATTTCATTCATCGATTGCTTCATCTTCCATGTTGCTCCTTTTCCTTATCTTGCCGAGCGGCACCACTGCGTTAGTTCTCCACTTGCCGTTGTTGGTGGTAATCTCCACTTGACGCCACTGTTTGCTCGTCGCCACTAATCTCCACTCACCACTGCTACTCTTTGTTGGTATATAGCTCTCTCTTTATCCCACGATACCTCGATAGATTTATTTGTAATGTCTCTCTTTGTGTTCTATGTAGAGTATATACATATACATATATCTATAAGACTGATATAGGATGCATGAGAAAAATATCTCCTATTAGTCATGTTACTGTCATCTTATTTAAGTCACATCACATCTCTACCACATCACTTCAAATTCAATCCATATTCAACTCATATTTCATAAAAAGTCAAAAAATATACTTATTTAGAATATTCCAAACAACCAACTTGACATAAGACAATGTCAAATGGAGTTTTACAACTAATTATTGTTAGTGAATAGTGTTTTAGTGATTTATGGTATGTTTGGTTTGGTTTTGAGAGAATAATTTTTAAAAATTGTTTTGGAAAGAGAGTTTAGAATTTTTTTTGATTTGTTTGGTTGTGCATTTTGAAAGTAGTTTTAGAGTTTGAGAGTTTGTAATGATTTGATATTTTGTTATAATTGAGTAGATGTGTGTGAGAGAAAAAGTGATTGAGAATGAGAGAGGAGAAAGAAAAAGTGATTGATTGATGTGTAAGAGAGAGAAAATGATTTTGAAAATTGTTTTGGAAAAATTACAAAGTAAACAATTTTTTTTAAAAAAAAAATTCTAAAATCACTCTACAAAGTCAAACTAAACATACCCTTACGGTGCGTTTGTTTGGACGGACTGGATAAAAGGGGATTGTAATCTATCGGACTATTAGTCCTGGGATACATTGTTCCAGGACTATTTGGTTAGACTGAATTCGTATCCTATGTTTGTTTAGTCATGGGATTAGATGTCTGGATTGGACTATTTTTAGTTATCCAATGTTTGTTTAGGATATTACGGAGAAGAATAAATTCTCAAATGACTATTTTATCATTTTCAATTATTTACTAAGTAATGGCAATATTAAACATAGTTTTAATATTTTAATTATTTTTAACTAGATTAAATAAAATTTATTTTATTTTATTTTTTGCACAATTAAATAAATTTATTTTTAAAAAATTAAATAAATTAAATATAAATAAAATATATGTTATTTTTTAATTAAAATTTTAAATAAATTTATTTTAAATAATAATAATAATTAAATAATGAAATAAAATAAAACATCTATTAAAATTTAAATAATGAAATTAAATAAAATATAAACAAAATTTTAAAATAAAACATCAATAAAATATCTATAAAAAAATATTTTAAAAAATTAAATAAATAAAACAAAAATAAAAATTAAATAAAATTATTTTATTTTCAAATTGAGACATTTAAATTTTTTTGAATTTTACTAAATATAATACATAATTAAATACTATAGGGTAAAAATGTAATTTCATTGTCTAATCTCATGGGATGAGTTATCCCATAGTTTCTATCTCACCCCCATGGGATAGGATAGTCCCATATTTGTGAGACTGATAATCCGGAACAAAATTTTTCAAACAAACAATGGACTATTAGTCCGGTAGGACTAATAGTCCAATCCCACACTCAAATCCTTCAAAATAAACACACCCTTAGGCCCCATTTGTTTTGGGGTTAAATAGATAGGAGGGATTATGATGGAAGTGGGGTTATTTAATTTTGTGTTTGTTTGTAGGGTTGGGGAGGGGATTAGGATGGAGGAGGTGATATAGATGGCGGTTGGAAGGAGAATTGAGATAGAAGAGATGGAGATGGTATTAGAAAAATAGTGAGGGGATTAGAATTTTTTATATTTTTTTTATATTGGGAATTTTTTTTAAAATATTAATGTTTAATTTTTTATATTTTTTTATTTGTTTTATTATTTTATATAAAAATAATTTAACAATTCCTATACTAATAACTATCATCAAAACAAACACAATTTTACTTAATTCTCTCACTATCAATTTCCTCACTATTAATCTCCTCACTAATAATTCCTTTCATTCCATCTCTGAAAATAAACGGAACCTCAGTGTTTTGGCTTGGAAAATTAGTAAAGTTACGGACCTTTTAGGTTTGTACTGGTTTATAAGGCGGGTTATGTAATGAAAGGATACATAAAAGTTAAGGGTTGTCTGTGCCATGAATTGGAGTAATGAATTGTAATTTGGGATGCTATAGGATGTTGGACGATGTTATTCTTTTTCAGTATTTATTGCCTTTGGTTTCCCTAGAAAATCATGAAAGTTTTTGATTTTTTTTATAAACTGCGAATCCGTTCAAACATTATCAAAACTGTCATTATTTAACCCAGGGGTGAGTGGAAACCTGGTAAGGGCCTGGAGTTTAAGCCCCTAGGTCCTGGGTTCAACTCCTCTCTGGGCCAATCTCTTGGGCGTAGCACAGTTGGTTAGGAAGTTGACCTCAAGGATGCCTTATCAGCTACTTGGTGTGGGTTTAATTCTCCCCCGTTGTGCGAGTCCTGACTTAAGCGGAGCTTGCCTTGGGAGGTCGGGACAAGCTTCCAGGTTATAGTCTCTTACTCGGAACGGACAACAGGACACCCTGGTGATCTCCTCATGGGGCGCTGCCTTGGACCTGCGGGAGAGTGGGAGGATTTTCCTGTAAAAAAAAAAAAAAAACTGTCATTATTTGATAATCAAACCGTCAGTTTTTTATATACAAAATGACAATTTCTAATGTTAATTTTATCAATTTGTCACCCTTCATATAATTTATATTTTACTTTTTAAACTGTACTGACCCGCACCGCACATACCCCTTATTGGTGAGGCTCCAAATAAAGTAGGTGTGTACGTTGGGCAACTTTTTATTTTGAAGATAAATTACAAATACATCTTATGAAATTTGTTTAAAATACAAATTGTCTTCTGTGATTTAGAAAATTACAAATATCTCACAGTTAGAATTTTTTATTTAACAAAATTAATTGAAAAAATGAAATTTCTAACTATTCACCTATACAATAATAAAATTATCTGAATTATTAATTGAAATAAAAATTTAACATTATTAAAAATTGTTAATTAACTTGATGATTTATTAATAAAAATATTTATTTGTTATGAAATTAGAAATCTTAGAGAATATAATGTAATTTCTAAAATCACAAAAAATAATTTATAATTAAAGTAAAGTTGTGTTTGTAATTTACCTTATTTTTAAGACATACATTGAGAAACTTTTTGGCTCCATGGAAGATTTATTGTGTGTCATGTGGCAACAAGGGTAGCGCCACCAGCGCCACCACAAAATCGATTTGTAAGCATGTCCCGCATGATTTTTTTTTTTTTCTTTTTTTAAATGGAGGATTTGGTTAAAATCTCTTCATAATAAAATTTTAATGGATTAAGAATAAATACAAAATATTTTTTTTAAAGCGTATAACACATACCACTATTACCAAAATATTAAACTTTAAAATAATATAACTTTTGATCCAGATGTCGATTTTTAATAAAATTAGTATTTTTAGAATCCTCTCATCAAGATCTATTAAATAAGATCCATATTGACTATAAAATTTTTAATATATATATATATATATATTGTCACCATCCAAACCCGCCCTATAGGTTTAGCATCGTAACTAGGTAGTAATTCTGGAACTACCAAAGGCCTCTGAACAGATTAAACAAAATTAAGGACTAGCAGAAGCAAATACAACGTACAATCGTCTAATGAGCTATGCTAACTTATATGAGATAGAAAACTTTAAACATTTATGTACATATATCATAACATCATCATTACGTCAACCAAATGCAGATACAACAAAAGGGACTAGCCCTGTATACAATAAAAATGAAGACATTAACTTGGTCACAAAACATCTTGATCACATTGATTTTCAGGAACCTCCACATGAGACATGATGGTTGGCTTGACAAAATAGAAGTCAGACAGAAGACCTTAGGCTTGGTCCTGCACAAACTCACCTATATATATATATATATATATAAACAGTGAGCTAAAATCCAGTGAATAACATTAATATAAAGAGGTCAGTGAACAAATTCCGAACATATCATATTCATAAAATAGATTATAACAGAATCAGTTCTCATATTCAAACATAATAATGGTAGATCCAATAGAACACATCACATCGTCATCCAACTAGAGTAATCGGTTTCGGATACCGATTAAACACATCACCACTTTGACAAGTGGCTAACGAGATCTTGTAATCACATATATGTTATGGACCCGCATTAACATGCAGTCCCCCATGACTTAGGACTATCTATGGATGCCATAATAGATTTCAAACATAGGACATTTATTTACGTAAATAATATCATTTTAGAAATCATAACTTATCAAATCACATTTGGAACATAATTCATATGAACATATCTTTACACTAACGTTACTCACAGTGGGCTTCTGGAAACAGTCAATCAATCTTCGAATGTTGATCTACAAACACAAAAGTACATAACACAAACATATCTTATTATTACACATGCACTTAGTCATTACGGCTTAGCTTTCTTTACATAGATTTCTTATTCAGTCCATTTCTCATGATTTGTACATGTGAATCATATTCTCGGATTTGTCTCATAATTTCTAATTCAATTACTCATGTCATTTCTTAGCTTATTACACTTTAATGATTCATAGTTCATGCCTAAATATGCTCAGAAAAAGATGGGAACAAAAATATAAACACAGAATGTCTGTCAAAAATGGCCTAGCCGCTCGAGCAAACTGCTCTGCTTGCAAAAGTACTAAATGGGTGAAAAATACGCTCGAGCCACAACTCTTACGCTCGAGCAGTCAGACAAAACACAAAGGGTTCGTGGCCGAGTTCACACCAAAACAACAATCAAAGGCCAAGTTTTGGCCGACTTCGTGGCTGAGTTCACACCAGGCGCCATCATACATCGGGCTCCGTTGAGCCGAGGTCCAGGAGAACAAGGAGAAACCCAGTTGGGGATAGCCAAACAGAGGAAAGAAGAGAAACTCAGGCCATGCAGTATTTACATCGGCGACTCCTTCTGGCTGTTTGTTCATGGGAGTTCAAACCGACAAGGAACGGGGGCAGGAGTAGTACTAGTATCGCCAGATGGGCAGATACTGAAACAATCCATTCATTTGGGGTTTAAAGCCTCAAACAATGAAGCAGAATATGAAGCACTGATCGCAGGATTAAAGGTGGCAGTAGCAATGGAAGCTGACGAGGTAATAGTCTTCTGTGACTCCCAGCTTATCGTCAACCAGGCAATAGGCGAATACGTAGCCCGAGATAAAAGGATGTCGGCCTATGTAAAGGAGGTGGGCAGACTGGTAGCCTTATTCCAGAATTGTCGACTACAGCAGGTTAGCCGAGATGACAACAGCCATGCTGACACTCTGGCCAACCTGGCTACTGCAATAAAACCTAGAGAGGCAAGGACGATAATGGTGGACTACTTGTCAGGTCCAAGCATAGAACCACTGAACACAGAGCATGAAGCAATGTGTGTGGAGATGGGACCAAGCTGGATGGATGCAATAATAGTATTCCTTAAAGAGGGAAAACTGCCAGATGATCATAAAGAAGCACACAAGATCAGACTGAAGTCAGCAAGATTCAATCTGACAGTAGAAGGACATCTCTACAGAAGGTCTTTTACTGGACCCCTTTTAAGGTGTGTACATTATTCACAAGTTGAAGGCTTCTTGTATGAGATACACGAAGGAGTATGTGGAAGCCACGCCGGGGGCAAGTCACTTGCTCATAGGGCCATTACTCAGGAGTACTGGTGGCCCTACATGCAAAGAGATGCTGAAGCTTTTGTCAAGAAGTGTGAAAAGTGCCAGAGGTTTGCACCTTTGATACATCAACCAGCAGCGGACTTGAACCCAGTGTCCAGCCATTGGCCATTTGCCCAATGGGGCATGGACCTTGTTGGACAACTGCCTTAAGTGACTGGACAAAGGAAGTTCCTACTAGTGGGAACAGATTACTTCACCAAGTGGGTTGAAGCTGAACTCCTCGCAAAGATTCGAAATGTTGATGTGAAGAGCTTCATTTGGAAGAACATCATCACCAGGTTTGGGATCCCAAAGGCAATAATAGCAGACAATGGTACACAGTTTGACAGTAAGCTAATCAAATGCTTCTGTGCAAAGTACAAGATCAAGAATTATTAATCTACGCCAAGCTTCCCTCAAAGCAATGGTCAAACAGAAGCATTCAATAAGGTCATCTTGGATGGGATCAAGAAGAGGCTGAAAGCAGCTAAAGGAAGGTGAGTGGATGAGTTACCCAGTGTACTTTGAGCATATCGGACTACGCCGAGAAGATCAACTGGGGAATCCCCATTTGCCATGGCTTTTGGCATAGAGGCAGTAATCCCATTAGAGGTCGGCATCCCAAGAATCAGAACCCAGGGAGTGGAGAATGAGACTAATGATGCAATCTTAGCCTGAGATCTAGACCTACTGGAAGAAAGAAATGAGAAGGCAGCAATTCAGCTTGGGTCATACCAGCAGCAGCTTGCCAGGGCTTATAACAAGAAGGTCAACCCAAGAGAGTTCCAAGTTGGGGACCTCGTCCTAAGAAAGGTTGTCGGCAACAAGAAAGATCCCAGAAAGGGCAAGCTTGGCCCAAATTGGGAGGGACCCTATAGAATCATCTCGGTATTGGGCAATGGGGCATATCGGCTTGAAGAGAGTGAAGGCAAAGAGTTGCCAATACCCTAGAATACTTGCAATCTGAAGTTTTTCTATCATTAGATTTTCTTAGTTTTTTATTATTAGCCGAAGTAATAATAAAGTTTTAGCTTGATTTTTACACTTGTGTAGTATGACTGATCAGTAACTTGGCGATGTTTCTAATTGAAACATGACGAATAACTTAGACTTATTATATGGCAGAGTTTATACTTGCATATAATAGAGTTGAACTAAGTTGGCGATGTTTCTGATTGAAACATGACGAATAACTTAGACTTATTATATGGCAGAGTTCTTACTTGCATATAATAGAGTTGAACTAAGTTGGCGATGTTTCTGAGTGAAACATGACGAATAACTTAGACTTATTATATGGCAGAGTTCCTACTTGCATATAATAGAGTTGAACTAAGTTGGTGATGTTTCTAATTGAAACATGACGAATAACTTAGACTTATTATATGTCAGAGTTCCTACTTGCATATAATAGAGTTGAACTAAGTTGGCGATGTTTCTGATTGAAACATGACGAATAACTTAGACTTATTACATGGTAGAGTTGAATTATGTTTACATATAATAGATTTGAACTAAGTTGAATTAACCTAGACTTGTCATATCGGCAGAGTCAGACACAGATTGAAACTAAGTACATGTCAGCTAGATTAACAAAGAGAGCAAGGTTGGTAACCTCGGCCAGTCTTTGTTTGAATCTGACCTCGGCGACGAGGTCAAAGCCACATGATTAATGAGAACCCAAGTGGAACTTAAGTTCACATTAGGGGCAAAGGGCTGGAGAATGATGCTTGGGAGTTGGAATCTACAAACTAAGGTTGATTTAACACTTGTTGAAATTTTAAGCAAAATTTACAAGTTGAAGTTAAGCCGAGGTCATGTTGAAAGGAAGTTGGTTTAATACTTGTTGAAATTTTAGATGATTTACAAGTTGAAGTTAAGCCAAAGTTATTCTTAAAGAAGTGTCTGCGCATTTGCCGAGATTACCATATTACCAAGATTCGAAAAATTATGGAAGACAGAAGCCTTGAGAAGTAAAAGTAAAGTGGCTAGTTTTTTAAAATGTTTTCAAATGTTGAACCAATGCCAAGATAAACAAGTCAGTGGATATATTTGAGGTATTTTATCCCGAAGAGATTGCACAGTTAAGGTGTACTTCGAAAACATGCAAAATATTCTAAGTATGGAAGCATACAAGATAGACAAGCATTCAAACACTTAGTCAGAAAAGAAGACTTGCATTTAGATAAGGAAGTTCAAGTACAAAAAGGTACTTCGGCCTAACAAAGAAGACTACTTGTTCAGGTTACAAAGGTGGCATGTCGGCCAAATTAAAGCTAACATTGTTTTAAAAGTAAGGAAAAAAGTACAAAGTATAAGAAATAAAGAAAAACATCAAAATGAACTACTCGGTGACAACAGTTGGTTGTGTCCCAGCCTCAGAAGACAATTGTGAGCCCTTCTCAGCAGCGAGCTCGGTATCGATCACTTGAAGAGTCTGGTCGATGCTCTTCTTGGCGATAGGCGCGTCGGAGGTTGTTTTCTCAAGGGTAGCGTCTTTTGAGACCTCATCCTCCTCATCATGAGTCAATTCCAAGACTTGCTCATTCAGAGTTGGAGACTTCGCCCCAATAGCTTCTTCATTCTTCCTGACCTCAGCCTGATCCTCGGACTTAGCTTCGTCTTCGGACTGGCTTGGAGAGGGAGGGAATGGCAGGACGAGGTTGCTAGCATTCTTGAGAGGAGAGTCCTTGGGGACAGCCAACTCTTTTAAAGCAGCCATCCAACCAAGGGTGAAACCTTTATTGCATGCCTGCTTCACTTGTTTCTTGTAGTCTTCTTTGACGTCGGCTGCACCCTCGGCGTATGCCTTCTCATCCGCCGCCTTGATCTCGGCTTCTTTTGTGGCCAAGGTAGCCCGGAGCTCGGCTTGGGCCTCAGCATTTTTTGCTTCGGCATCTTTCTTTTTGGCTGCAAGAACCTTGGCGACAGCCTCAGCAGCATATGCCTTTTCCTCGGCATCATCCTAGGCTTGCTTGGCTGCCTTGGCCTGGTCAATAAGTTTTTTCATCTTGGCCTCGGCTTTGTTGACGGTCTTCAACAGATTAGTCACCTCCCTAGTCTTGTTGACCAACTCCTTCTTGATGTCAAAAGCTTGCATCGCGAAGGAGTGGGCGTGCTGGATCGCCTAGAAGAAATGGATAAAAAAAAAGTTAGTAATTTTTACTGAGTATGGAAAAACTGAGTATGAAAAGTACCAAGTGCTAGGGGCTTACTTGTACAGAATGCTGCAACATTAGAGCGAAGTTTTCGTATTCACTGACCTCGGCGTTGCGTTCAAGGTCTTTTAGCAGAAACAAGGTAGTAGAAAGGGCGACGTCGACTTCAATGTCAGTCGCACTATCGCCAGCTCTGACTGGCTTGTCCTCGATGGTAATTTGAGGGGCCCAGGGGGCATCGGATTTGAGAGAACCCGAGGTGGCCGTAGAGTCTGACCTCAGCCTCTTTGATTTAGTGGATTCAGATGGTTCGGCCTCGGCGGGCCTCTTCTTGGCGGTAGAGGAAGTGTTCTCGTCCTCGGCCAACTTTGAAATCGGTAAGGTGTCCTCAGTGTCAATCTGAGTTACCGTTGCTTTGGCTTGGGCTTTCTTCAGCCTTTTTGGCTTTGGTTTTGGCTAAGATTGCGAAGATGAAGATTGGATGGTAGTGACGTTAGGGATGTCAGCCAGAAGATCATCAGCAACTGCCTTCTTGCGACCCATTTCGTCGAAGGAGATGACAACAGTTACTCTAGTACCAAGGCAGATTGCTAGTAAAGCTATTTGCGGGTTAGCTGGATCATAAGAGGACGTCTCGGTATTTTGGCGTCTTCGGCTACGAGTTTTGCCTGCTGGTGCAAAAAGTGGCGCTTGACGTCGGCGTTGACGCTGAGAGGGTGGAATCAATTGAGGAGCTCAAGTAGATGGCTGGTCTGCTGGAGCAGAGGTTGATCCCTGATCTGGCCGAGGTGAAGAAGTCGTGGCAGGAGTTATGGCAGAATGAGGGGACTTGCTCTTTTTGGGGACGTCGGGCAGAGTCGATCTGTAGGTTGGGATGAAATTCAAAAGCAGAGGAGCCTTGCGCTGATCAACAGGCAAGTCCAACAGCCTCTTGAAATCTTTACTGGGATAGAAGTTTTTACGGAAGTCCTTCGGGGGCTGAGGAAGAGCTGCAAAGACAAAACAAACAGACATTAACACATACAAAAATATCAAAATAAGGAAGACTTGAACACAAGTAAAGGTGACACTTGGCTCTTACCATCTCCCTCTCTAAAAACTGTTCGACTTAGGGGATAGAGGTGAAGGTCATCATCTGGTTGAAACTCCCTGTTGCCCGAGACGATGAAGTAATCATCTCCAACACCCTTGTTTGAGTCTGGGAGATCGGCAACGAGTTTGTATTCCGTTGACCTCGGCTTAAGGTAGTAGATGTAACTTTTTTCTGACTTAAGGCCACACGTGGTGTAGCAGAACTGGATGTCGGTGAGGGTAACCTAGCATTCTCTCTTTTGGCTAAGGCAATTATAGCATTAATAACTCGGTAAGAGTTAATGGCAAGCTGCATTGGGTTCAGTTTATAGTAGTGAAGGACCTCTCGGAAAAGGATGTCAAGTGGGAGCCTAAGTCCACACTCTAGAAAGGCTACCACTGGGAAAGGCATGGAGTCTTTTGTGGGCATGATGAAGTCATCCTCTCCAGCCAACCTAAGATGAACGTCGGCGGGGATGGCACACTCCTGCTTAGAGTACTCTAACTTAGTTGGGGTGTTTACCCTCCACCTAAACATACCCATGACGTCGGCAAAGTGGGAGGGGTGTAGATTTCGGAAGGAAGTGGTTTATTAGGGTTTAAAAGACCTCGACAAAACCTTAACGTATGCTCGGGCAAGGGTTTTTGAAGATCTAAGGGAATTTGTTTCAATTTTTCCTAGAGTTTGGGGGTTTTAAAGGAAATCCCAATCCTAGAGTTACTAAAACAGGAGGGTTAAAGACAATAATCTGGAAAAAACAGTAAGAAAACAGAAAATAAGAATGTGATTCGGAGTCAAGAACAGTGATGAACTATCAAGAAAACTGAGTAAAAGTTTGTACAGGTGAACAAGGCCAAGAACAGTGGCAAAATAAACAAGTGTGTGAACGATGTGTGCACAAAGGTCATGAATCAAAGGCAGATTGAATAAACATGAAATTACAAAACAGAATATGCTCAAACATGTGAATGATGAAAACACGGACTGAAGAACATGAATGTGTTCGTCATGGCAAGCAAATAGAGGCAACAGAGTATTAAAGATTAAAAGATGGGAAAGATAGTAACTCACAGAAGAAAATGGAGCCGGTGTGAGATACGCCGGAGTTGAACGCAGGTGGTACGAGTAGCAAGACAGTGAGTGTGTCGCCGGAGGAGACAAACAGAGTAGTTATAGAGAGCTTTGAGAAGACGTTAATGGCGGTTTGGGAGAAAGAGGCTTAGAGAGAGAAAATTTGTGCGAAATCAAAGATGCAAAGTGAAAAGACGGAAAGAGGGAAAGTGTTTTTTGTCAAAAAGCGAAGAAGGTAGCAAAGTAGTATTGAATGAACCTTGGACGACGTGCTTGTCAGGCGGTGCACGCAAATGTGATGCGACTTGATGGCGTGTGTCAGGTACGGTTCGATAGAGAAGGGATGCGTGGCAGCAACGGTTGAAATACCGTGCGTGATAACTCAAACGTGTGTGAAAACTCTTGGAGTTCTTGGTTTAATGAGATAAAGACCTCGGCCAGGAGGATGACGTCGGCCAAATGAATTTGAACAAACTTAGTTATTAGTTCTAAAGCATTGGTGCAAACACACTAAAGTGTTTATCATAAGGAAGCCGATGTGTGACAACCTCGGTAATGAAAGATAGAGCAAGTTTAGCCGACGTGCTAAGGATCAAACAATATAGGTTCCATCATCTCAGGATGCCGAGGTAATAAACCTAGGGGGCAGTTGTGGGGACATATTTTCTAGATAGCAACACGTAGCCAAGGTGGCACCGAAGTGCCAGCCGAGGTGCTATGTGTCCTTGACTTGACGCCGAGGTAATCTCGGCTAGGCCGAGGTTATCTGCGGAGATACTGGAATCCGAGATGAGCGAATAAGTTGTAAGAGTCCTAGAATAAGGGAGGACTTCTGTCTAGATAGGGATAAAGCTCTTAAGGAGTTTATCTTTATCTATTTGAGAGTCTTGGATAGGCATTGAGGCAGAATCCATTGAAGCTAGACTTCTACAGGGATCAGGACAGTATTGGTTATAAAAGTAAGGCACCCTCATGGGTCTAAGGTATGCTTTTTGTATTCTGAATAGTGAGTTAAACACTTTTGCTATCTTTGAGAGATTACTGACTTGATCGTCGGAGTGACCCTGGGTGGACGAACCATTGCCGGAGTCTTTTCTTTTTGTTGACAGGTTACTCGGGCTTAATCTATTCTGCCTGTGTTCTCTAACTGAGTACCTGTTTGGCAATGTGGTCAGAAATTGACACACACAGATAGCGTTTTTCATTTCAATTTTTATGTGCATTTCTATTAATGAGCAATGCAAAAGCCAAATATATTTTTAGTTTTGATGTTGAACCACAATTGGTTTATTACCAATGGCCTACGAGGACTAGTGATGACCCATACCATTTATGATTCGATAAATCAAATGCTCACCAACCCAATCCAACACAAAATTAAATACATAGATACACTTTTTATTTTTATTTTTATAAATAGTACTATTAATACTGGCCTAATAATTTTGAGGTTATGGTTTCAAATTTCAGAGTAATCATTTTGTGTATTATGTCAAAAATTAAGTGTATATCCAATCTTTTTCCTCTCAAATATACTATTTGGGCATTATTTTTTACTATTAATATCATTAAGAGTTTTATAAAATAATGATTTTCTTTTGCCTAACACTATTGCGACCCTAAGATATGAATCAATTGGGTATCCACCACAACTTGTTTTAAAAGCAAACTATACTCCTATTTCAAAAGGGAAAGGGTCATATTTATGACAATTTTACTAAAAAAATATGATAGTTTCTAAAAGGATATGCTTATTTAATTTGTTGAATAATGGTGTATGCACCAATTAGTGCACTAACTAGTGTATCAATTGATGATGTAGCATAATTGAAGAGATTTTTTATATTTGTAATTTGTACAATGAGCGGAATCAATAATAATGTCATAACTAGTGTTAGTAAACTAGTTAGTATATTAATTAGTCCATATAGTATCAATGTAATTTGTTTTTTCTGAAAATTTTGTTTTCTTTTCATTTTGAGAGGTCCTATCCACCAAAAATTTAGGTACCCTTCCTTCTCTTTAGAATTTAGAATTTTTTTGGGTGAATAGAATTCAGAATGAGATAGCCTCAAATAAGCTTTTTTAGAGTAGGTGCAATAGTTTGAAAATCGGATCAGTGAGCAAATTGAAAAGGAATTAGGTGGACAGCTCACTAGTTCAACCGTCGAGTTAAACTGGATCAAATCGTGACGTCATAATTATCTCATAAATATTTTAATAATAATATATAAATAAAAATATTGGCAATAATTTCTTAAAATTAAATATTACCAATTAAAACTCGATTAGTAGTTTTTACACTCCTTAAATTTAAAACAAAGTAAATAGGAATCGTATATATTATTACAATTAGTTATACATACGGATAAGCAGCTTAGTAGAAACGAAGGCCTTGTTTGTACCATTGGTCATGGTTTTAAGGGAAGTGGAGGTGCTGTTGCGCTGTGCAGCAGCGGCTATTGTGCGGTAAACTGAGTTTATTTTGGAGTCTATTTTGATAATTTAAATCGTTCACATTTTAGAATACATCAAGGAAAAGATGTTCACAAAAAATCAAGCTAATCGGTTATCGTTTATCCATTCATCCATTCATATTTGTATCTATAAAAATAAATAATAATTGTGATTTAAAGTATTAAAATGAATACAAATGTGAGCTGATGAATAGGTAAATGATGTCCGATTAACTTGATTTTTTGTAGGCATTTTCTAGTTGATGTATTCTAAAATACGAACAGTTCAAATTATTAAAATAAGTCCCGAAATGAACCCATTTTGTCGCCCAACAGAATTTGTTGCGCAATCCGCGCAGTAGCATCTCCACTTCTGGTTTTAAGCCTTGGCAAAACTAGTTCATCTAAACCGTGGCTGGGTCAACTACCACAATCAACCGCCACAATTCAGTGGTTTAAAGCAAATTTCGTAAAATAGACCCATTCTTTGTATCGGTGTTTTGAGAAGGCAGTAAAAAGTTAATTTTTTAATTTTTAATTTTTTTATACAAAAAAGTCACCAAAAAATCAATTTCTTAACACAAAAAAGTCAAAAAATATAAAAAATTCAAAAAGTCAATTTTTTACCAACTTTTCAAAACACCATAGAACGGTTAGGCCCCCAATTTCCCAAGTCTACAATTTGTTGAAACCCTATATGTTTTGTAGCTAAGTTTCGTATAGTTTCTAGAGCAATGATTCATAATTTTAAATTTGGAACTTTAATAATGATTCTAATGATGTGGCATGGAGCAAAAAAAAAATAAATAAATAAACAAACAAGACGCATACATCAAATCATTCATGAGTGAGACCCACTGCCACATAAATAAAGCTCTCATTAAAACTTAACTTTTATTATTCTTAAACATTTTTCTAGTTTCTACAACTTCATTTACAAAATAATGTCACAATTTAGATGAAAGAAAAAAAAAAAAAAACAGCCTCGTTGGAAGAAATATATATATATATATATAACAAATTTTTTTGAAAGCCTGCATGCTAGATCCTATATATTTCTACATTTTTATTTATTGAAAAATAAGCACCGATCCAAATGAAAAAATGATTTACCGGAAAAAGGTCCAAAATCCGCTACACCACTTAATTTTTTAAAATATAAAAGATACAAATGTCTTCACTTTGGGTTGGATTGGGAAGTAAGTTGGTTTTTTGATTTTTTGACTTTTTAACTATTTTAGTCTGTGGTTAAAAAGTCTCATTTTGGAGAGGTTAAAAAATTTCGTTTGGGAAAGATTTTTTAACTTTTTAAACTTTTTTTGAGAAAAAGAATGTAATGATTATGGTTGTTTGTGATGATCTAAATAAGTGCATTTTTTGACTTTTTATGAAATATGGATTGGGTTTGGGTTGAGTTTGAAGTGATATGTGAGAGAAGTGATGTGACTTAAATAAGATGATGTAATTTAAATAGGATAGTGACTTTTTGACTTTTTTCAAGCATGTCAAACCAACCCTAAATGTAATATTTTATTTTATTAGGTTAAAAAGTCAATTTTATTTTTCTTGTGACTACTTTAACTAAAAAAGCACAAACCAAAACTTTCCAAACGGACCCTTTATTGATAGAAGTGAAAACCTCAGACACACTCTAGTTAGAAGAGTATTCATATTAAAAGTCAAGTTAATCAATAATTAAATGAGAAAATTATATTTGTCTTAAAAATATAGTTTATTCAATCAATTTAATTTTTTTACATAAATTATTTTATAGAATGGTCGAACAATTTAGATCACAAGTTGGGCTCTAAAGTGGGTCTAAGTAGCCCAACGACACCTCTTTAGTGAGATCACCCACGGAAAAGAAATCATCTCCATTAAAAGTACTTGATATTTGTCTAGCGTAATAGTAATAAGGCTTCGTGTGAACTAGACACGTTGCCAATTTACTACGGCTTCTATTCTATCCTACTCATTTGATTCATTCATTTTATAATTTCTTATATGTAAATTGTTTTAAAAAAAAAATTTAACTTAATTAAATATTTTCGCGACTAGACTTTAATTACACTGACACTTTTTCTGGGGTGTTTTGAAAAGTTGATTAAAAATTAATTTTTTTTGATTTTTTTTAGTTTATTTTGTATTTTTATGAATAAGTTATGAGAGAAGTGATATGATCCAAAATAAGTTAAAAGTTGAAAGTTGGCTTTTAAACAGTTTCCTAAAAGAGCACTCTATTTTTTTGAAATTACACTATAACTTGATGATGCATTCTAATCTTTCAATAACCTTCTTTTTTTTTTTTTTTTTTGTCCGAAAAAAATTCTCTTAAAGCATATAAACAAATTCTTGAGTAGTATTTTTAAAATGTGGATGTAGATTCATTTAGGCTTTTTGGCTACTTGGCTATTTTAATTAACTATTTTAGTTTCTGTATTTGGGAAGATATGATGAATTTTTATTATTATTATTGTATTGAAAAATGTGTTTGAAATGATTGTATAATGCAAAATGACCAAAGTGTCCCTACAAAAAAAAAATTAAAAAAAATTATAGTCAATGCCATGGCAGGTTGTACACTGCCACCACCCAACTTTCTTCTAATAAATGAAAAAATGTACGTGTTAGGTTATAAAATAAAAAAAAGAGTACATAGAAGTCTAATATTGATATGAGGCGTATGTGTAAATAGTTTTTTTTTTTTTTTGACATTCAGCTGGGCAACCTCGCTACAGCCTCAACTACATTATTTGCTTTTTTTCCACAAACGGATCAAAACAGCCTACTCCACAGCTTCCCAAACACCACCATATTGGATGTGGTGAATGAGAAATAACAAACAATGTTTAAAATTTTTGCACTTTATTTTCCATGTTTGTCGAAGTGCTTAATTGTCACATCAATTAGACGAATTTGAAAGTCCAAACAGATGGTGTTTGGGAAGTCTTCAACTTGGGGTTTTCTTGATTTTTTTCATAAAAAGACAAACTTTTTGCAAAATCAAAAAAAATACATCCAAACAAAATATCACATCCAACCCCATAATCATTTTACTTTTTCTCTCACAAACATCACATCCAACCACAAAAAAACCCAACTATCTTCCCAAACACAAAAAAAATTTCTCGAATAATATCCTACAACTAAAAAAACCTACATAAAAACTCACTTCTCAAACACCCACAAAGAAAGGAAAGCATATTTCTAATGATCATTATAAATATTTTGTGTCTGATTAAAAAGTGTCAATTTTTGCATGATAAAATGTTGGTGATAATTACAAATAAAACACTAAAAAATACAAATAAAAAATTACAATAACTATTGTAAGGGCTGAGGTGCGGAAAATTCGCTCTCTTTAAAGAGATTCAAGCCCTCTGCGATTAGGCAAAACCTCACACCGATGCAGCAGAAAAAACCATGACTTGTTCCCCCAGGATACAACAACCCGACTAAGTCGTATGGTTCACCAATACTACACCATTGGTTGAACCCAAAGTTTCATCACATGCACCTTTTATTTCTTTGCTTGATAATCTCTCAAATAAGAAACTTGAGCTACCAAAAAGAGAGGTGAAAAGCTCAATTTATAAGAGAGGAAAGCTTGGTCACCAAGAAAGGGGTTAACTTGGAAGAAAAGTATAGGAGAGGAAATTTGTGGGCAATTTCCTTAGAAGACTTGGAGAAGAAGAAAAACTTGACTTAAAGGCAAAGAAAATTTGGAAGGAAAGAAAAGAAAATCAAACATATAACACATTATAATATTAAAATATCTGCTAACATTTCCCCCACCTATTTTAATATTATAGGTAGCAAAATCTGAGATTATTAGGCAAAGAAGGATATTATGCATCATGGTAGGTATGCTCTGCATTGAACCTCCATTAGTAAAACAATAATATCTACTTCAGAGCCAATAGTATTCTCAACATTGAACTATGACTGCTTAAGGAAAATAAATAATTATTGCACACACATAATATTCCAGGTGTTCACATAAGCTTTAAGAGCCAGCATACTACGGCCTTGTGCTATCCCAGGATTCATGAGTGTGTTTGAGAATTAGCCCAAATCTCATAAGTAGCGGCCCCACTATCACACTCACATAGGTGAATTTTGTTAAGGGTGCTCCTGTAACTATGACACCCCACTCAATAAGAGTTACAGAAATTCATTAAGAGTTTTTTAATAACTCAACCTCTACAACATTACAGGGTAAATGCACTTAAATCATAGGGATGGGTAAAAAGTAATTTAGTGCATTTCTCACGGCCATCATATGATCGTTTTTCTCATTGAACCCAGTTACAGGATCTCTGGTCCCTGGGTTGAGTATCCTCATACATGGCTCCTGTTATATTCAATGGGCTTCAACCCATCTCCCTCGATGTATTCCAGACTCTATCTCTTGCTAAGGCCTTAGTTAATTGATCTGCAAGATTATCACTAGATTTAATATAATCCACATTTATGATGTCATTATTCATATAAGATCTCATAGTACTGTGTTTTCTTCTGATAGGTCTGGATTTATCGTTATAATAACGGTTATTAACTTGACCAATTGCTGCGGTACTATCACAATGAATCAATATAGGTGGAATCGGTTTTTCCCAACAAGATATTTCATTTAACAAATCTCTTAACCAATTTGCTTCTTCACTGGCTGTAACTAAAGTAATAAGTTCAGCCTCCATTATTTAATTAGCAATAATGGTTTGTTTTTTCGATTTCCAACTTATAGCACCACCTCCCAAGGTAAATAAGTAACCAGTGGTTGATAATGAATCACCTGACAAGGTATTCCAATCGGCATCACTGTAACCTTCAAGTACTGCAGGATACTTATTATAAAACAAGCCATATTTTATGGTACCAGATAAATATTTCATAATTTGCTCAATGGCTAGCCAGTGATTACTACCAGGCTTGCTAGTAAACCTGCTAAGTACTCCAACTGCATAGGCAATATCAGATCTAGTACAGTCAATCGCATATCGCAAGCTACCAATCATACTAGCATATTCGTTTTGATTAATTACATACTCATCATTTTCAATAGGAAATAAATGCACATGAGGATCAAAAGGAGTAAGAACATGCTTGCACTTATAAAAATTATATTTTCTCAAAATTTTCTCAACATAATGCGACTGATCAAGAAATATACCATCACAGGTTTTGGTAATTTTCATTCCCAAAATACAATTAGCCTCACCAAGATCTTTCATATCAAAATAGCTACTAAACATATTTTTAGTTTCCACGATGATATGCAAATTAGAGCCAAATATAAGTAAATCATCCACATAGAGGCTAATAATGACATGTGAATTTTGTTCAGATTTATAATAGATACATTTATCACATTCATTCGTTTTATAGTCATTCTCAATCATGCATGAATCAAATTTCTCATGCCATTGTTTAGGGGCCTGTTTTAAGCCATATAGGGATTTAACTAGCTTGCACACTTTGCTTTCTTGACCGGGTTCCACAAAACCCTCAGGCTGATCCATATAGATTTCTTCACCCAGGTCTCCATTTAAAAATGTTGTTTTAACATTCATTTGATGAATTTTTAGATCATGAATTGCAACCACTGCAATTAATAATCTAATGGATGTAACTCTAGTAACCGGAGAAAATGTATCAAAAAAGTCAAGATCTGCTTGTTGTTTAAAACCTTTTGCAACAAGCCTTGCTTTATATTTATCAATAGTTCCATCCGGTTTAAATTTTTTTCTCAAAACCCATTTATAGCCAATAGTTTTACAACCTGGTGGTAAATCTACTAATACCCAAGTTTTATTGGATAATAATGATTCCATCTCATCGTTTACAACCTCGTTCCAAAAAACAGAGTCAGGAGATGCCAAAGCTTCTTGTAAAGTTAATGGAGTTTCCTCCACATTAAAAACATGATAATCAAGGCCAAAATCTTTTTATAATCTGGCTCTTTTACTCCTTCTAGGTTCAAAAACTACAGTATCTTGGTTTTGTAAAAGAGGAGTAAAGGAACCGGTTTCAGATAAAATATTTTCTTGATAATTTTGACCCCCACCATTTTTAGATTTAAAAGGAAATTTTTCTACATGAAAAATTGCATCACCTGATTCAAAAATTATTTTGTTTTCAATATCAAAAAATCTATAGGTTGTACTATTTGTTGCATATCCAAGAAAAGCACAAGTGGCAATTTTCACACCTAATTTAGGTCTTTTAGGGTCCACAAGTCTAACAAAAGCTAGACAACCCCAAACCCTCAAATATCTCAAATTTGGCTTATGCCCTTTCCACAACTCAAAAAGTGTAACTTTTGTTTTTTTATGTGGCACTCTATTCATAACATAACATGCAGTTAAAATTGCTTCTCCCCACAAATTTGAAGGAGCATCTGCTTCAATTAGCATAGCATTTGTTAAATCAGTTAAACTTCTATTTTCCTTTCTCCTACACCATTAGATGCAGGTGAATATGGTGGAGTAGTTTCATGGATTATTCCCAAAGACTGAGCAAACGAGTTGAATCCAAAAGATTCATACTCCCGGCCTCTATCACTTTTATATCTTTTAATCTTTTCACCGAATTGATTTTTAACTTCAAGAAGGAATTCTTTAAATTTTTCAAAAGCATCACTTTTATATTTCAACAAGTATACATAAGTGTATTTTAAAAAATCATCAATAAAAGTGATAAAATATCTATTTCCACCACGTGTTAAAATTCCTTCAAATTCACATAAATCGGTGTGAATTAATTCTAACAATTCAGTATTTCTCACCACACTTTTATGAGGCCTTTTAGTTATTTTTGCTTGACTGCAAACTTCACATTTCTCAAACTTATTTGTTAGTCTGGGAATTAATCCTAAATTACTCATGACTCCCACATATCGGCTATTAATATGACATAAACGAGTATGCCAAAAATTCATAAAAGACAGCATGTAAACAGAAACACGTGCTTTCTTATTCTTAACATTTAATTTAAACATTCCATCACAAGTATACCCTTTCCCCACAAATATGCCTTTTTTAGTGATTACATATTGGTCAGATTCAATAGTCTACTTGAAACCAGTTTTGTTGAGCCAATAACTCGACATCAAATTTTTTCTCATGGACGGTGTGTACAACACATCTTTTAAAACAAGCACACGTCCAGAGGTAAATTTCAGCTCAACATCCCCACACCCGAGCACCTTGGTTAAACTGGAGTCACCAAGCATAACAGTCTTCTCCTCATTAAAATGAGTGAAATCTTTGAACCAATCTTTATCATAACAGACATGCCTATTGGCACCAGAGTCTGCCCACCACCCTTCCACAGATTGAACCATAAAAATATTTGTAATCATAGCCACAAATGGTTCCTCGGTAACATTAGCCTGTTGTCGAGACTGTTGTTTCCGAAATTTGCAAGTTCGAGCAATATGCCCACTTTTGCCACACACAAAACATGTCACATTTGTCAGATCTTGTGAAGGGGGTTCTTGGTTATATTTCTTTTGTCTCGGGTAATTTTTATTTTGTAGCCTTCCAGTATTTTTTCAGATTTTCTTAACTGGCTTCAAGTGACTATTTTTATGAAATCGACCTTTAGGTAAAGTATTTCCAGAAGTTAAGTTTACTTTTGCAGTGGAATGCTCTTGTGTCATAAGCGCATCTTATCCTCGTGCTTCCTCCTCCACCCAAATCCGTGTAATTAGAGTCTCCAAGGACGTCTCTTTTTGCTTGTGACGCATTGACTTCTGAAACTCCCTCCAATATGATGGTAGTTTGTCAATAAGACCTGCCACAACAAGATTGTCTCCAATTTTGATGCCTTCAGATCTAACTTTAGCCACTAGCATATGAAAATCTTGTACTTGCTCCACCACTAATTTTCCATCTATCATCTGATAGCGGAAAAAACGGCTTGCTGCATATTTTTTTGTGCCTGCCTCTTTAGTGTCAAATTTATTCTGCAAGGATTTCCAAATTTTTTTGGCAGTGGTGTAAGTAGTATCATAATAACCATAAAATTGATCTGAAAGACAATTCAAAAGATAATACCGACATTTATACTCATCTATGTTGTATTTCTCGATTTTTTCAAGATGAGCGGCATACTCCTCGTCAATCATCTCTTCAGTGGAAACTTTGTTCGGATTTTTCTCGGTCAGGATATAGGCCACCTTGAGGAGAGTGAGGTAGAAAAGCACCTTGCCTTCCATCTCTTGAAATGGGCTCCCATGAACCGGAAGGGCTTGTTGAAATCGCCGGTATTCTCGTTGGGCTTCTCCAATACTGGCTCCATGAATTTTACTATTTAAATCTCCTTAAAATTGTTGGTGATAATTACAAATAAAACACCAGAAAATATAAATAAAAAATTACAATAACTATTGTAAGGGTTGAGACGCAGGAAATTCGCTATCTTTAAGGAGATTTAAACCCTCTGTGGTTAGGCAAAGCCTCACACCGGTGCAGCAAAAAAAAACCATGACTTGTCTCCCCAAGATACAACAGCCTGACTAAGTCGTATGGTTCACCAATACTGCACCATTGGTTGAACCCAAAGTTTATCACATACACCTTTTATTTCTTTGCTTGATAATCTCCAAATAAGAAACTTGAGCTACCAAAAAGAAAGGTGAAAGGCTTAATTTATAGGAGAGGAAAGCTTGGTCACCAAGAAAGGGGTTAACTTGGAGGAAAAGTATAGGAGAGGAAATTGGTGGGCAAATTCCTTGAAAGACTTGGAGAAGAAGACTTGACTTGGTGGGCAAGACTTGGAAGACTTGGAGAAGAAGAAAAACTTGACTTAAAGACAAAGAAAACTTGGAGGGAAAGAAAAGAAAATCAAACATATAATACATATAATATTAAAACATCTGCTACCATAAAATATTATAAAAACATGTTTAATAGTCTTGGTTAATAATTTAAGGATTGAGTTGTATTTTTATTGTTATTATAAAAAAATTCCACTATTTTTACAATTTTGAAATGAGATATTGGAGCAAATCAAATGTTTTTATTCATTTTTCATTTACCAATCTAAACGTAGTAATGTCCATCGTTGGAGTGTGGGTTGATTTTTTGACTTTTTAGCTATTTTAATCTGAGGCTAAAAAGTCTCGTTTTGGATAAACTTTCTGACCTTTTTGACTTTTGTAAGAGAAAAAATGAAATGATTATGATTTGGATGTAACATTTAGTCTTATTGAAGTAAAAAGTCTATTTTATATTTTTGTGACTATTTTAGTCAGAAAGTCCCCGTTTAGCTTATGCCAAACGAGGGCTAATATGTTTTTCAAATTTTATCTTGTCACAACCATCAATTCATACATTTTCTTACCATTTGTATATTAATTTGACAGTTGGAAAATAATATAATCTAAATTAAGATTGAAATATCATACCATGTCGCCACACTTCAAATATGAGTAATTTTATTTTATAACAATTTTTATATATTAAAAAATTAGTTAATCTATTCCGTCTACTCATTTTTTATTCAAGATTCTAAATTGAACTATACAAGAGTATGATACAAAAATCGATTTTGAAATCAAATTCAAAATTTATCAATAAGATAAGAAAAATAAATAAGTAAAAAAGTTATTGGATTAAATTTCTTAAAAAATTCAATTATCAAATAGATTTAATCCACGACCACTATCAACAGCAAACAAGAGATGGGGCAAAATAGATCAAAATGGAAGGATGAGCAATTTGGAGGGCAATTAACTTTTACAGAGATTTTGCCTCAAACAACCCACTGGAAGAACAAATATCAGACATATAATCCAAATAGTTTCAAAGTTTATAACTCCTTAATATAGATTCAGATTATTTGTTTTCAGATTCTCGAGCATGTTAAATTTATATCTACTTAATCCATATTTTAGATTTGTTTAAATTTACTCGTTTCAGTTTCGGCCCGGTTAACTTTTAAAAAAAAATTATGAGTTGGATTAAAAGATTTTATGGGTTCGTTTGGGAAGTGAGTTGACTTTTTAGTTTTTTAGTCTTTTGACTTTTTTAGCCTAGGGCTAAAAAGTCTCATTTGGAAAGAGTTTCTTGACTTTTTTGATTTTTTGTGAGAAAAAAAATGTAATGATTATGAGTTGGATGTGATGTTTTGTCTTATTGAACTAAAATAATCTATTTTGTCTTATATAGCTACTAGCATATCACCCGTGCTATGCACGGATTGTATTTACAATTATCTATATATGTGAATTGTGATTTTTAAATGTTTTTCTTTTTTTTTAATGCCTCCTTTTTTTCCTTTTTTATATTATATTTAAGTTTAATATTTTGATAATAATTATATGTGTTGGACTTTTCAAGAATTTTTTTTTATTCTTGTTCTTAATGCATTAAAGTGTTATTATGAGGGATTATAATCATATGTGTTGGGACTTTTCAAGGAATTCATATGTGTTGGATTTCAAAGAATTTTTTTTATGCTTGTTCTTAATGCATTAAAGTGTTATTATGAAGGTAAGACTTAGGAGTTAGGAGAAGTTAATAAATGCTAAGATTTTTTTTTTTTAAATCAGGAAATTTAGATTGGGAGATTGGAGCTCCCACAAGACTTGGGGTTAAAAACTCCCTTTTACTTAATATATAGTATAGATTTTAGCCCAAACCTTCCTTCCCAAACGAAGGCTATGAGAGTTGAAATGTAATTTCAAATATTCCACAGCTAACCATCAAATAAAATAAGAAAAGTCATTTTTCAACCCTAGTTCAAACATTTTTAGATTTGATTTAAGTATTAAATTATCTGTGATAGAAGAAAAGAAACCTGACGAATAATCTTAATACAAAAAGATGTAAATGCATTTATAAGGATTAATGGAAATTGAATTCAGCATTAAATTTCGTTCCGATGTAACTCAAAAATAAAGTAAACAATTATGTTATTGCCGACCAAAAAAAGACAGTACTTAAAACTTAAAAAAAATCAAAATCAAAATCAAAATCAAAATCAAACCCTTTAACAAGAGGAGTTGTTTCATCTTAAACCTAATTACAACTTTATGAAATTTAAAGATGAAAAAACCCATATTACCATAAAATGTGCAAAACATCTACCTATTTACTAGTGGCAGCCTCATGGGGAGAGCTCATCAAGGCGGCGGTCCATGATCAGTGACACAGATTCAAGGTATGCTGCTTTGCTTGTTCCAGGGAGCACAGCTTCTTGTGCTTCTTGAACAATCTGCTCAATCACAGATTCCTTCTTCAAGGTTTCCCTGCACATGATGCTTCCAATGGCAAAGGGAGTGAGTCCTCCCTCTGCACCTTTCTTCAGAAGCATAGTGGAAATGCGAAGCGTGCGTGCACACTCAAGTGGTAGGTCCCACCCATAAAATTTCAAGAGTTCAATATCTCGATCAGCATCGAGTGATCTTATGTAGTCGATGATGTCGGGTGAATAAGGCTGGTGTGCTTGAGGCCAATACAGCCAGTCGAATGTACAATCTTCAAACTGCATTGAGATCAAAAAAATGAGAATATAATTAATCTGAAAATATACATGGCCTGCCAATCAATTCAATCACACCAGGAAAGGATTTCATTTTACAATGATGAAATCAATCTAAAGCAAAAAATTTGACAACTGACAAGCCAAGTTATCCTCATTTCACAAGGAAATTTGTGTATTCGAAGGTTTTTTTTTTTTTTTGGTTGGGTGTGTATTCAAAGTTTACTAAAAGACCATGTGACAAATGTTCTGAAACAGAAGAAATATGTTTCCTCTGAATTGATCCAAGCCTTCCAATTATAGTTCAAAGAAGCATAAACATAAAAATATCATATTCAATACGCTTCCTTTGAATAGATTCAAGCCTTGCTAGTTTAGTTTGAAGCATAAACATAAAAATATCATATTCAATACCTTCCTTTAAATGATTCAAGCCTTCCTAGTTTATTTGAAGCATAAACATAAAAATATCATATTCGATACGCTTCCTTTAAATTGATTCAAGCCTTCCTAGTTTAAATTGAAGCATAAACATAAAAATATCATATTCAATAAGCTTCCTTTGAATTTATTCAAGCCTTCCAAGTTTAGTTTGACGCCTTAACACAAAATTATCATATTCAATATGCTTCCTTTGAATTTATTCAAGCCTTCCTAGTTTAGTTTGAAGCATAGAACTAGGAACTTCCAATCACTGTTACACAGGCTTCCTGAGCATCAAATGAATTATGTCCCAACCCAGAATTTCACAGATATACATTATATACTACATTATAGTTGTGTATCTAATTAAGCATATAATTGTCATTACAATGTGATTAAATTGGCCTTCCACTTGAGACATTTAGGTTATCTAGTACTCAAAATGAAATAAGCAGTCAAATAGAATAGCTTCATAAACAATAGTATATCAAGTAAACGTAGTTTAAAAAAAAAGAAGAATAACACACTTACATTCTCAGGCAGGCAGTACCCATGATCAATTGGTATAAGCACAATCTGACCATCACTATCTCTCTGAACCAAGATGTTGCTAGCATGTCTATCGGCATTCGCCAACTGGATATCCAACACAGATATCTTGTGAACCTCATCCACAGGGAAAGCACAAGGACCCATGTCCTCACAACTTCCACAATTCTTCATGAACATCTGCAATGACCCAATTTTAATGTTCTTAGAAGCATACTCATACCCTTCTGGAAAATTGAATCCTTGGTACAAGCACTTGACCATGACAGTTGGGGGAACCCTAGTAAAACCCGTGTCCTTCAATAAGTGTGGACCACTCCTTGGATGATCCAAAAGGTATGCTGCAACTTCTCTCAAAGACCCTTCACCTACTCTTGTCCCCTTCTTCAACCCTTCCCCATCTATTGACAAGGGTAGCCCTCGAGGGTTATTTACAGCCATGGGCTCCTCGTCAATTGGCTTAAAAACAGAAATATATTCCTGACCAAAAGCATCTTGCATGAAATAAGCACCCCCTGATCCCTCCGAAGACCTTATAGGTTGGTTACCGCTTTCCAACCCATCAAAAGTTGAGTTAATTAGCTTCTTAATAACTAGTGGCAATTCAATCTTAGGATTAACGATTAGAGGTTCCAAAAGGAAATCTCCTTGCAGTGGCTTCCCAGCCACAACCTCGAGCTGCTTAGATTGTGTCCCACACTCATCTTGGCCCCCATCTACCACATTAGTCCCCCTCTCATTCAAATCGAACGCCTCGATTGAAATTTCAAAATCTTTCTCCACAGGTCTAGCCCTTACTTTTGCTGATTTACGGAACACCAGCCTAATTTTTCCTTTCACTCTGTACATTATTATTATTGTTATTATACAGGTGCTTATTATGTGATGCAGTGCTGATCGAAACAATAGTAACAATCTTAAGATCCATTGATTCACACAAGAATA
Source organism: Camellia japonica (assembly GCA_030407325.1). Lineage (NCBI taxonomy): Eukaryota > Viridiplantae > Streptophyta > Magnoliopsida > Ericales > Theaceae > Camellia > Camellia japonica. The sequence goes on from JAPPVO010000032.1 coordinate 162,290,684, forward strand.
CCGGAAATAAGACTCTTCTCTAGACCCGTTGATTCCCAAGAATACCGAGTTTAAAGGCTCAACCAAAGTTGATTCACACAGAATTAACCAAAGTTGGAACAAAGAGTAATCAAACTCAACATATATTATTCATCAAAAACTCTCCCTTGCCCTAAGGCTTACATCTTTATTTATAATGAACCTAATTCTTGTAGAACAAGAAACAAATAAAATAGGAAATAAAATCAAAACTAATAAAATAGGAAAACTACATCATATTAAATTAGGAAACTAAATAACTAAATAATTCCATAATATTCTATACCAATTTAGAATATTCATGGTCAAATATTAATTTTAAAATAATAAAATAAAAATACCTATTTTCTAAAATTCAGTCTGCATCATTCTTCCCCGCTTGAGAAAACTCGTCCTCGAGTTTCCATTACTTGAAATAACTTGGTACGTCTGCACTGATCCGCATCAACCTTGTATTTGAGGTTAATTTTCTCAAACTTGAATTTTAAACGAGAATCTTCTGAAATTAAATAAGTAATTTTCTTCATTAAATTTAACCCATCTTCTTTGTAGTACAAATCCTGACTACAGAAATTTCGCTTCGCATCTTCGAGCAATTGATCTTCAAATACACTGTAATGAAAACTCCACGCATTGTAGTTTTGTTGGAATAAGTCCATTCCCATCTCGACTTCAACAGGTTTTCTTTTTTGATCAAATCCATATTGTAATGAATTTTTGTCTTCTTTGCTGGACATGAACAATATGACCCCATTACTGTCATTTTTTAGTTCTTCCACTTGATCATTTTTCCTTAATTCGATTGCATCACTAAATTGCAAAATCTCATACACACAGCCATCAGTTAGAGCATATTCACGGTGTCTAAATTTTTCTTTGACTTCATGAATTTCAATCTCTTTCTCCACTAAATATTCATCAAATTTAGGAAGTAAATTCCAATCAACTTGTGATTCCAAAAATAAAGTATTTATATCTAGTAATATATCATCAAACTCTTCCTCACTAAATATTTTGTGAATTATAGTACCTTCTAGATCAATTTCAATTTCGTCTTCTATATCGTCGAGAAAATCTCCTACGTCTCCTTTAACTATAATTTCTTCCATGACTTCTTCACGATACTTGTCATATGAGGGAGGAAAATCCCAATTAACTTGTGAGTCGGAAGAAAAGGAATCCAGATTCATAATTACCTTATCATCTTTGTCAAAATATGGATTACGAAGTTTCGGCTGTTGTTGTTGTTGTTGTTGTTTCTTCATGGCAATGGACAAGATTGTAATCTGTTTGGCTAGAGCATCAATTTGTCGTTGCATTCTCACTTTCTTAGCCTCAAAAACTTCATCTACAATACGTCTCCTTAGTGGCATGTGTGCAAGAACGTAACCTAAGCTCTGATACCAACTGATGTAGTGCTGATCGAAACAATAGTAACAATCTTAAGATCCGTTGATTCACACAAGAATACCGGAAATAAGACTCTTCTCTAGACCCATTGATTCCCAAGAATACCGAGTTTAAAGGCTCAACCAAAGTTGATTCACACAGAATTAACCAAAGTTGGAACAAAGAGTAATCAAACTCAACATATATTATTCATCAAAAACTCTCCCTTGCCCTAAGGCTTACATCTTTATTTATAATGAACCTAATTCTTGTAGAACAAGAAACAAATAAAATAGGAAATAAAATCAAACTAATAAAATAGGAAAACTACATCATATTAAATTAGGAAACTAAATAACTAAATAATTCCATAATATTCTATACCAATTTAGAATATTCATGGTCAAATATTAATTTTAAAATAATAAAATAAAAATACCTATTTTCTAAAATTCAGTCTGCATCATTATGTCTACGCATATATACATACAACACAACGCAACGCAACGCATCTTTGTGCGATATTGAGATTGGATAACATGGAAACAAATTAAAACAAATTAAAAACATATCTAATTTGGCTATTTTTAGTTTGGAAACAAATTAAAAACTTGAATTTAGCCAAATCAACCGCATAGTTTTTTATGTTAAGCTTTTAAATGTGGCATAAATTCATGTACGGGCGAGCCTATTGACTTGTTTATTTGGAGTCCACTACCAATTTAGTAGAGTGGCACGTGGCTATTTATTTGTCTTACCATTGATTGGTCAGGATTAAAACACTCTACATTAAATAAATAACTTTCTTTTTCACCCTAGATGAACCCATTTTTTAGTCAGTTTAGTTGTTTTTGGCTAAGCAGAAACTTGACATAGATAGATAGATAGATAGATAGATAGATGCCGACAAGACAAGCGATTTGTTAAGAAACAGACTATCCTTGGTGTTGGTTGGTAGGTTGATTTTTGTTTTGATGACTTTTTTGATCTCTCATTTGTTTCAAACAAATTTCTGGCCCTTTCTCTATTAGGAGATCCAACACTTTTGTTGTCAATAATGACTTGTCAAATCAAACCATATTGGTAAACCAAGATTTGGCCTATCATGAATATTTAGATGCATCTCAAATTTTAGCTTCATGATTGTGAGTTGTTTCTCCACATATGAATTTTGATTGTGATTATCTGTTTATATAAATTTTTGAAGAATAAAAAGATGAGGAAAAAAAAAACCACAGATTTGGGTTTGTATTTTAAAAAAAGAAAAAGAAAAAGAAAGATTCAGTGAAAATTTCAAAAAGTTAATGGAGTGAGGTTTTGCTGCCAGCCAAAAAAATTTGAGGTTGAAACTTGAAAGGATGCATTTAGACTCAAAATTAGATCTTTTTAATGTGTTAAAATCCTATCCAATGAATGGATTAAGACGCCAAGTGTTGCACTATTAGATAAGATTGGAGGATCCTCTTATTCAAGTAGAGTTGGAGAGGAGCCGGACTCATTCATTTGTTTTTCTCCCCCCTTAATTTTGAAATCTTTGTCAAGAGTGTTTGTTGTAGTTATTGGGCAGAAATATCTTAAATAAGCTTAAAAAAGTGATTATCTTCTGCTGGAGACGGTACTTTTAGCTTTTGTTATTTTACTACGAATTTTCAGTTTTAAAAAATTTACACCAAACATGCCTTAAAAATGTGTATATACTTATGCATAATAGAGTCCGGGCCTTGACTTAATGGTGAGGTTGCTCTATTGTAACTTGGGGGTCACTTGTGCAAACTACAGAAACAGACTCCTTGCATGTGGAGCCAAGGTTGCGTACGTGTGGCTCTCCCTGACCTTTTATAATTTACGCATAATACATACATGTACACTTTTATATAGAAACACACATGCACTGACAGACCAAAGTATTGGTGTAGGGAAATGTGGGAGAGGAAATGAAATCATAATATTGAAGTTTGGATTAGGGCCCCAAGGGAGATAGAATGTTCAGTCAAATGAGCTTAATGGAACCATGTAAATTAGCTTAGTTGGTTTTCACTTTCCTTTTGTGAAGTCGATTTTTTCTTCTTCTTTTTTGTTTTTTTCTTTTCTCTCGACTTAGGGTTTTGTTCTCTACTTCTTCACTCAAACAAAGCCTCTTTAGTAATATTTCACAGAAAATTAATCTTTTTGGTCCCAGTATTCACTTGGGGAACCTTGGTCAGCCCTAATTTTATACAATTTGTTGATTAAGCAAACTTGAAGAGAGCCATGAATGGGAAACCTAATTGTTAATGCTATAGTGTGGTATTATTCCAAAATCACGTGCCTCCAATTTTTACCAGCAGCGTGTTTTTCTGGTTAAATCTGAATGTCAAGGGGATTGCCAATGGGAAGGTTCCTACTACTCTATTGCTTATCTCTTTTCTTCCTCGGAAATGGTGCTTTGTTGTATGTATATATGCATAGACATAATAAGCAAACTGTATAATAACAACAATAATAATGTACACAAAGATGGTGTCCAGTGAATAAGGAAATTTGGGTATTCGAAGTTTTTTTTTTTTGTTTTGGTTGGGTGTGCATTCGAAGTTTACTAAAAGACCATGTGACAAATGTTCTGAAACAGAAGAAATATGTTTCCTCTGAATTGATCCAAGCCTTCCAATTATAGTTCAAAGAAGCATAAACATAAAAATATCATATTCAATACGCTTCCTTTGAATAGATTCAAGCCTTCCTAGTTTAGTTTGAAGCATAAACATAAAAATATCATATTCGATACGCTTCCTTTAAATTGATTCACGTTTTCCTAGTTTAAATTGAAGCATAAACATAAAAATATCATATTCAATAAGCTTCCTTTGAATTTATTCAAGCCTTCCAAGTTTAGTTTGACGCATTAACACAAAATTATCATATTCAATATGCTTCCTTTGAATTTATTCAAGCCTTCCTAGTTTAGTTTGAAGCATAGAACTAGGAACTTCCAATCACTGTTACACAGGCTTCCTGAGCATCAAATGAATTATGTCCCAACCCAGAATTTCACAGATATACATTATATACTACATTATAGTTGTGTATCTAATTAAGCATATAATTGTCATTACAATGTGATTAAATTGGCCTTCCACTTGAGACATTTAGGTTATCTAGTACTCAAAATGAAATAAGCAGTCAAATAGAATAGCTTCATAAACAATAGTATATCAAGTAAACATAGTTTAAAAAAAAGAAGAATAACACACTTACATTCTCAGGCAGGCAGTACCCATGATCAATTGGTATAAGCACAATCTGACCATCACTATCTCTCTGAACCAAGATGTTGCCAGCATGTCTATCGGCATTCGCCAACCGGATATCCAACACAGATATCTTGTGAACCTCATCCACGGGGAAAGCACGAGGACCCATGTCCTCACAACTTCCACAATTCTTCATGAACATCTGCAATGACCCAATTTTAATGTTCTTAGAAGCATACTCATACCCTTCTGGAAAATTGAATCCTTGGTACAAGCACTTGACCATGACAGTTGGGGGAACCCCAGCAAAACCCGTGTCCTTCAATAAGTGTGGACCACTCCTTGGATGATCCAAAAGGTATGCTGCAACTTCTCGCAAAGCCCCTTCACCTACTCTTGTCCCCTTCTTCAACCCTTCCCCATCTATTGACAAGGGTAGCCCACGAGGGTATTTACAGCCATGGGCTCCTCGTCAATTGGCTTAAAAACATAAATATATTCCTGACCAAAAGCATCTTGCATGAAATAAGCACCCCCTGATCCCTCCGAAGACCTTATAGGTTGGTTGCCACTTTCTAACCCATCAAAAGTTGAGTTAATTAGCTTCTTAATAACTAGTGGCAATTCAATCTTAGGATTAACGATTAGAGGTTCCAAAAGGAAATCTCCTTGCAGTGGCTTCCCAGCCACAACCTCGAGCTGCTTAGATTGTGTCCCACACTCATCTTGCCCCCATCTACCACATTAGTCCCCCTCTCATTCAAATCGAACGCCTCGATTGAAATTTCAAAATCTTTCTCCACAGGTCTAGCCCTTACTTTTGCTGATTTTACGGAACACCAAGTGGATCACGGCATCATCCTTTTTGCAAATTTCATCTATAATTCTCTGATCTTCAAGCTCCTCACCATTACAGATTAACTCTTGGTCTTTGAAATCACCACAACCTTTCCCTTTCTTAGTAATCTGGTTTTTCACATAACCTACGTTTCTTGTTCTCTCAACATGGAATTTAAATTCCTTCCCACATACAGTCCGAACAGTAATAGCTTGGAGATCAGAGAACCGAAGGATCAGATGTAAAACATTTCCTTCTGCAACACCATAGTCCCGGACACAAGAATTGTTCCGAGACAGTTCTTTGTGGGATTGTCGTGTAAAGACGGGGGTATTGTGGTAATTATGTAAAGACAAATTTTACACGTTGGGATTGTCGTGTACGACGAGTAAAACGTATGTAACGGTCGGTTACTCTCTAACGGAGGATTATTGACGTGTTAATCGGGAAAAAGTAGTGCTTAGCTGCTTAATTACTCTTAATCTATCGGACCCACCAAGAGAAAAAGTCTTTGAAGGCAAAGAACTGTCTCGGAACAATTCTTGTGTCCAGGACTATGGTGTTGCAGAAGGAAATGTTTTACATCTGATCCTTCGGTTCTCTGATCTCCAAGCTATTACTGTTCGGACTGTATGTGGGAAGGAATTTAAATTCCATGTTGAGAGAACAAGAAACGTAGGTTATGTGAAAAACCAGATTGCTAAGAAAGGGAAAGGTTGTGGTGATTTCAAAGACCAAGAGTTAATCTGTAATGGTGAGGAGCTTGAAGATCAGAGACTTATAGATGAAATTTGCAAAAAGGATGATGCCGTGATCCACTTGGTGTTTCGTAAAATCAGCAAAAGTAAGGGCTAGACCTGTGGAGAAAGATTTTGAAATTTCAATCGAGGCGTTCGATTTGAATGAGAGGGGGACTAATGTGGTAGATGGGGGCCAAGATGAGTGTGGGACACAATCTAAGCAGCTCAAGGTTGTGGCTGGGAAGCCACTGCAAGGAGATTTCCTTTTGGAACCTCTAATCGTCTAAGAAGCACGGACATCTCCCCGGAGGCTACGTATCAGTGTCGGACACGCGGTTGACACGTGTCTGACACGTCTGCAGAGGTGTCCTATTTTTTATTTTTTTTTTTGTTTTCCGGACACGCTCCGGACACGTCCAGACACGCGACGGACACACGCGAGGTCGAAAACATAATTTTTGAAACTTAAACAGGGTCAAAGTGTAAAATTAACAAAAAGAAAAGGAAGACGATCGCGAGTCGAAGGGGAGAAGAAAGAGTCGAACCTGATCGAAGGGGAGAAGACCTAGATCGCGAGTCGAACCTGATCAAAGAGTCGATCGAAAACCCTAAGAACACGATCGCGAGTAGAAGACGATCGCGAGAAGCAGACGATCGACAACCCTAGGTACGTTTCGCTGCTCCTGTTCCTCTCTTCTTCTTCTCCCTTCGTTCGTTTCTGTGCTGCGTTGCCTCTGTTTTTCTTTTCTTTTTCTTTTTTTTCTCTCCTCTATGAGTCGACGACCCTGTTATAACAAATACAAACAAAAGAAAAAAATTATTTTATTTTATAAATAAAAAAAAAATCAGTCCTTTATTTAAAAAATAAAGGAATAAAAATAGTAATTTGTTTTTTTTAATTTCTTCTTCACTCATAAATATTTATTTTATTTTATAAATAAAATAAATAAATAAAATCAATCCTTTTTTTTACTGTTTTTATTTATTAAATTTTTTTTTTCTTTCTTTAACTTATTCTATCTGTTTGTTATTTTTATTTATTTTTATGTATTGTTATTATTATTTTATAGGAACCAATTTGTGATTCTTGAATATAGCATTGCCTTCAAGCAATGCAATTTCTGATTTTTTTTAAATTTTTGTTAGTGTTATTTTGCATTTTTTTTATTACCTTTCAATGAATAATTATATATTTTATGACATATAATAAATAAAATTAATTATATATATTGAACGTGTCCCCAGCGTGTCGTGTCCTCTATTTTTTAAAAATTTGCGTGTCCGCGTGTCTATGTCGTGTCCGTGTCGTGTCGCGTGTCCGTGTCCGTGCTACTTAGCTAATCGTTAATGCTAAGATTGAATTGCCACTAGTTATTAAGAAGCTAATTAACTCAACTTTTGATGGGTTAGAAAGTGGTAACCAACCTATAAGGTCTTCGGAGGGATCAGGGGGTGCTTATTTCATGCAAGATGCTTTTGGTCAAGAATATATTTCTGTTTTTAAGCCAATTGACGAGGAGCCCATGGCTATAAATACCCTCGTGGGCTACCCTTGTCAGTAGATGGGGAAGGGTTGAAGAAGGGGACAAGAGTAGGTGAAAGGGCTTTGAGAGAAGTTGCAGCATACCTTTTGGATCATCCAAGGAGTGGTCCACACTTATTGAAGGACACGGGTTTTGCTGGGGTTCCCCCAACTGTCATGGTCAAGTGCTTGTACCAAGGATTCAATTTTCCAGAAGGGTATGAGTATGCTTCTAAGAACATTAAAATTGGGTCATTGCAGATGTTCATGAAGAATTGTGGAAGTTGTGAGGACATGGGTCCTTGTGCTTTCCCCGTGGATGAGGTTCACAAGATATCTGTGTTGGATATCCGGTTGGCGAATGCAGATAGACATGCTGGCAACATCTTAGTTCAGAGAGATAGTGATGGTCAGATTGTGCTTATACCAATTGATCATGGGTACTGCCTGCCTGAGAATGTAAGTGTGTTATTCTTCTTCTTTTTTAAACTACGTTTACTTGATATACTATTGTTTATGAAGCTATTCTATTTGACTGCTTATTTTATTTTGAGTACTAGATAACCTAAATGTCTCAAGTGGAAGGCCAATTTAATCACATTGTAATGACAATTATATGCTTAATTAGATACACAACTATAATGTAGTATATAATGTATATCTGTGAAATTCTGGGTTGGGACATAATTCATTTGATGCTCAGGAAGCCTGTGTAACAGTGATTGGAAGTTCCTAGTTCTATGCTTCAAACTAAACTAGGAAGGCTTGAATAAATTCAAAGGAAGCATATTGAATATGATAATTTTGTGTTAAGGCGTCAAACTAAACTTGGAAGGCTTGAATAAATTCAAAGGAAGCTTATTGAATATGATATTTTTATGTTTATGCTTCAATTTAAACTAGGAAGGCTTGAATCAATTTAAAGGAAGCGTATCGAATATGATATTTTTATGTTTATGCTTCAATTTAAACTAGGAAGGCTTGAATCAATTTAAAGGAAGTGTATCGAATATGATATTTTTATGTTTATGCTTCAAACTAAACTAGGAAGGCTTGAATCTATTCAAAGGAAGCGTATTGAATATGATATTTTTATGTTTATGCTTCTTTGAACTATAATTGGAAGGCTTGGATCAATTCAGAGGAAACATATTTCTTCTGTTTCAGAACATTTGTCACATGGTCTTTTAGTAAACTTTGAATACACACCCAACCAAAAAAAAAAAAAAAACCTTCGAATACACAAATTTCCTTGTGAAATGAGGATAACTTGGCTTGTCAGTTGTCAAATTTTTTGCTTTAGATTGATTTCATCATTGTAAAATGAAATCCTTTCCTAGTGTGATTGAATTGATTGGCAGGCCATGTATATTTTCAGATTAATTATATTCTCATTTTTTTGATCTCAATGCAGTTTGAAGATTGTACATTCGACTGGCTGTATTGGCCTTAAGCACGCCAGCCTTATTCACCCGACACCATCGACTACATAAGATCACTCGATGCTGATCGAGATATTGAACTCTTGAAATTTTATGGGTGGGACCTACCACTTGAGTGTGCACGCACACTTCACATTTCCACTATGCTTCTGAAGAAAGGTGCAGAGAGAGGACTCACTCCCTTTGCCATTGGAAGCATCATGTGCAGGGAAACCTTGAAGAAGGAATCTGTGATTGAGCAGATTGTTCAAGAAGCACAAGAAGCTGTGCTCCCTGGAACAAGCAAAGCAGCATACCTTGAATCTGTGTCACTAATCATGGACCGCCGCCTTGATGAGCTCTCCCCATGAGGCTGCCACTAGTAAATAGGTAGATGTTTTGCACATTTTATGGTA